>PPKP03000010.1:0-315200 GCA_003706165.3 Ogataea kodamae
GTTGTTGTTGTTGTTGTTGTTGTTGTTGTTGTTGTTGTTGTTGTTGTTGTTGTTGTTGTTGCTGCTGTGTTGGGTTGTAGTATGGATTTGGGAAAAACGGTATATAATACGGCTGTTGCATGTTCATGGGATTTGGCGGAGGGAGAAAACTGCCCCCATACTGCTGAGAAATTTGCTGTTGTTGAGGTTGCGGTTGTCCCTGGTGGGAGATTTGGTAGTATTGTGCATTTATAGGTTGCTGAACAATTTGTTGAGGTTGTGCGTTCACAGAGGCGAACGATGAGGATGACGACACACTCGATTGCACCGAGAATTGATTATTGGCATCTGGTTTCAGGGATAAAGTTGAACTTTGTTCAGAACCCATTTCCCGTGCATCCACAAGCTTTGAGATTGAGGGATTCTTAGCAGGTTTGGACATTTCCAAGTAGTATGATAAAAACCTGATTTTGGACTTTGGCAATGTTCTTTAATGTGCAGGTCTAAAAATATTGCACAATTTCGGGTAGTTGGCACCTTATGCTAGACCGCCAATCTGATCGCGATATAAGATAATATGAATACTATTTATACAAGAAGGAGTATTGTGATTGTCAACAACAAATTTTTTTAGGTATATTTTGCAATCACTGGCACAGTTAAAATTTAAACGTATGGAGTTCAGTTGAAAGGGATAAACGTAATCAAAATTCAATTTAAATCTTTCGCATGTATTTCACACCATACTTGTCTAGGGTACAATGGAATTGGCACTTATGTATGCTGTTTCTTTAAAGTAGAGCTTTGCACCGGCGAAGCCCCGCCGCAAACACTCACCGCCGTGCTTTGAAAATGAACATGACTTGAGAAGCAGTTCAAGCTAATGAGATGAGGGGGAGGGAGGTTCCATGTAGCCAAGCATACATGTGAGAAGCATAAGGCTTCAATATAACTATTTTCAGTTACTAAGGCGACAGTCTGTCCCTCACATATCAATAGCCCACGATGCTGTGTAGCGAACCACAAAGCCGCATCATGCAAAACCATTCTTGGCTGTGCCGGAAAGGAAGTCCTCAGTAGACAGCACAATCGATTAGGGTTTCCGTCTTACAAGGTTCAGAGTTCATCTCGTCAACGAGGATTGCAGGTGTGTGAGTACCAAAAACAACCAAGCCCGAAGAGTTTGTTCTGATTTCGGCCACCAGTTTCTGCCAATCCGCAGATTTTAGTCGTTTGAAGTCTCCGACTGGTTTATGCCCTTCAAAATACATTAAGGTGCCTAACGGAACCGAAGTGGGCGGGCGAACGACTTCAACCTTAGTTTTATTGAGATTTGCAGCAGCCAAAAGCATAGCTTCTGATTTGACTCCTCGCATCTTACTCGGTTTCAAGTTTGCTAGAACGCACACCCGAGAATTCAAGAGTGTGTCCTTTTCCATATAGTCCACTAGTCCACTGCAAACTTGAACTGTTTTGGGCTTTTTAGGATCCTCGCTGAGCAGAATTTGTGAGACGTAGAGTTTATCTGCATTCTCATGATTTCTGATGTCCACTATAAGGCCTACTCTGAGCTCAAGGATTTTGGGAGAGACTACAGCTGAGTTGATCATGGAAGAGTTATACCGGTACAGCGGCCCGAATAATTTCCCAACAGATTTCATGGTAATGGTTTGATATTACTTTCAAAATAAACTATTTTTTCAATGGTAGAATATTCGGAACTGGACCGATAGGTGTGATGTGGTGAGGGTTGATAGCCACATGAGATTTCGTGTAGTGAGATTTGATGTGTACAAAGTTCGTGGTGTCTTTGAAAGCCGGGAAATTCCAGTACAGGTCCCTTAGCCATTGGTGAAGGTAAGGATAGTCATGTCTGATCATTTTGAGATTGCATTTGAAATGCTGTACATAGACGGGATCGAACCGGATAATCGTAGTGAAAAGTCGAACGTCCGCCTCCGTCAATTGATTTCCGACGAGAAATCTCTTCCCAGCTTTCGAATTTTTCTCCAAAATAGCCTCGACCTTATCCAAGTGCTCGAACAAAATAGTAACCTCCTGTTCATAAACCTCTTGCTTTGTAGCAAATCCAGCCTTGTAAACACCATTGTTAATGCAATTGTAGACCCAATCATTTAGTTCATCAATTTCACTTTTCAGGTTGAAAGGATAGAGGTCGATAGCTGAATATTTGGGGTCGATCAGGCTGTTAAATTCGGTATTAAGCATTCTGATGATCTCTGATGACTCATTGTTAACGATTGTCTCACACTTTTTGTCCCAAAGAACTGGAACGGTGAAACGGCCTTCATAATGTTCATTGGCCTTGAAATAAAACTCACGGATACGTTTGAAACCATACAAGTGATCTTCGGTGGCGTCAACACAAGGATCATCAGATGAAGGGAATCTCCACCCTTTTTCGTCCATATGCCAATGAACCACGGACACACCGATCAGAGCTGTCAATCCTTTCAAGGCTCTAACGATCATGGTTCTGTGGGCCCACGGACATGCATGGGATATATACAAATGATACCTACCTGCCTCTGGAGGAAAAGCAGAGCCAGGTTTATTGGAGATCCAGTCCCGAAAAACACTCGGCTTCCGCTTGTACTCACCGCTGTCGTCTGCAAATTTTAATATTTGTAACTCTGCTTTTGCCATATTCCGATTCAAGTTAAAATATCGAAAGCAGTAATTTTTGACTGTTCAACTAAAGCTAAATGACATATTTAATTTCCTGTTCCATCGCGAAAAGTTGCGCTCTCAACTTCAAAACATCATATATCTGATGGGGCGGTCATAATTTAGCTTTTCCATATCTATATTTGATATTGCAGGTCCTTCTTGTGCTCCCTGAAGATTCATGATAAACTAATTACATAATACTTTATAGATTAATTTAAATTCAATGGATTTGATCGTTGAGTCGCCAGCGTACATATGCGATTGTTCGTGCGGCTATTGCCATGGGAAGAAGACTGAAGGTTACAGTTCATATAGCCTACAGTCTTACGAAGAGGCATATAAGCAAAATCAAAAACCATTCGACGCATATCCTAATTCCAGTATGATGGGGTTTTACGCACATAGTTGTACACCTGCTGCCTACGAAATTATCATCAACTCTGGGTTCCGAAGATCTGGCTGTTTTATGTATAAACCTGACAATTTGAGAACTTGCTGTCGTCTTTATACCATTCGCACTAACTTGTCAATGCTGAAGATGTCCAAAGACCACAGACACACCGTCAACAAATTTGTCAAAACCATTACTAAGACCCTTGTCCGAGGAAAGAATACAAAGTACAGCCTCAGCAGTGTCATTTTACAGGCTGAGACCACATCAGACAACTTCAAAACCAGAATAGAACCAGCATCATTTACAATGGAAAAGTTTGAACTGTACAAAAAATACCAACTGAATATTCACCATGATAATCCTGAGGATGTGACAGCTAAAGGGTTTGATCGCTTCTTGTGTAGAAACCCATTTCCACCGTTTACGGTCGGCGCTGCTTACTGGACGGAACTTAACAATTGGAGAACCACTCAAATCAAGGCTGAAGAATACACCGGTGCTGTTCACGAGTGTTACTATCTCGATGACAAATTGATTGCGATTGGAGTACTAGACCTGCTTCCAAAGGCAGTTTCTTCGGTGTACTTTATTTGGGATCCAGATTATGCACATTTGAGCCTTGGTACTTTGAGTGGATTACGTGAATTGGTTTTGACAGAGCGGCTGGGTAAATCCTATTACTATTTGGGATTTTATGCAGACGATTGTGCAAAACTTAGCTACAAAGGCAAATTCGGTGGTCACATTCTCGATAGCACAACCCTAACCTACTTTGACCTAAAACAATTAAAGGAACAGACATCGTGCAGTGAGCTCGTCGCAATGACGATGGGACCTCAAACACTAGAAAGCGATATTCCGGATACGGAAAATATCGGAGATGCTCTACATAGGAATAATTCTGCAAATGCTATTTACGGTTTGAATGGGGGAGCTTATGCAGCCATCGAGATGGTATCACAAAATTTATGCAATCGGATCAACTTAAGCGATCTGCTTAAAAATGACGCAGAGCTTTGGACACCGGCTGAATCAGGAAAATCCATGTGGCTGCCAAAAATTGCGCCTGGATTGGTTCCGTTGTCACAATTAGAGGATTGGTTTAATAGTGGCAAAATAGAGCAATTTTTCCGAAATTCCGCAATTTTGAATCTTGACGGACTGAATCTATCATTTGAGCCATTCGACCTTGAAATATGCCGAGATGACCAGACTAAACAATCTTTTATTAATCTTTTACGTATGCTTGGGCCTAAACTGTTTCAGGAGTGCAGTGTTGCATTGATTCGGTGACGTATTTCATGCGTGGGGTAAGTGCGCGGCTCAAGCGGAATTTTTTGGAATTTCCACGCCACTATTATTAGAGGAGGCACAGTGTCACACGATTGTGACTCACGCACTTGTTTTAGAACTGACCCGATTTCTGGCATATTCTTGGTCGCACTATATAAAGCGATAAGAATCCCCATATGAATACGAACTGAAAATATACTAACTATGGCAAGAACTCAGAAATGGAACGACAAGGGCTCAAATGCTGAGCCAAGATACTTCACTCATAATGGCTTTGCTGACCAAGCTCCTAACCATGTCAAGAAGGGAGGTTTTGGTAAGGGGAATTGGGGAAAAGATGGAGATGAATTAGAGGATTTGATCAACAGCGGAGAGATTCCGCCCGTGTACAAGAAGGAGAGACGTGGGTCTAACCAATCGCAGAATGAGGAGAAGTTCCACAGGGTGCAGATGAAAAATTTTGACGACGAATAGCTGCTAGCAGCGGATAGACGCTCAAAGGTTAAAGCGAAACCTCATGATTTTGATAGCATTCAAATCACGTAGCAATGAAATAATTGACTTGATGATGATGATGACAAAAAAAGATCTGTAGTAGGTTTAAGTTTATATAGGAGTCTACATGTGAATGATTTGAAATGGAAAATGGGAGTTTTGACAGGACAAGTTAATTCGGTGCGTTAAAAATCTATTTTGTCGTCTTTATTGTCCTCATCTTCGACAGGAATACTCCACTCCTCCACTTCGAATTTGCGCCGTCCGTTTTTGAAACTATACTCCATCTCATGTACACACATAAGTCCCAAGTCGCTAAGTACCGGCAATTTGTAAATGTTGAGGTGTCCATGTTTGATTTTTGCTGGCTGATTTCGATAAACCCGTTCCATCAAATCATGGAGTTGAGGATCAAAAGGTTTCAAGCTGACAACCGCATCAAAAATTTGTTCCATGTAGGTCACCATAGGGTTTGTTCGAGGATATAAGTCTAGATTGATTGTCAACACAAGAACCACTTGGTCGCTAAACTTCCGAACTATACGTTGCAAACCATGGACAAATTTGAGAGTTGTGATAGAGCGTATATTATCCAGATATATCATAGGATTGAGAAAAAGTGGAACTGCGATTCTGATAAGCTTTGTTGGATGCCTAACGATGACATCTTGTATTCGATTTAGGGCAGTCTCAAGATTGTCTCCAGGGATGCATGTCAGCTCATGGGGACCGGGTGCAATTGATATAACGGATGTAATATCAAATTGATTGCTGTAATGGGGATACTGGTCAGAGGTCTCTTTCACCCCATGTTCTTGTTTCTTCGGATTAAGACCGTATCTCCATGCAATTTTCAGATCATTGTTTTGGTTGATCACATTGGAAACACTTATTTTCGATTCATTCTTCTGAACAGTCTCTTTTTTCTTTTCTTTACTTCCCCTGTATAATCCAGGAAGACTTTTGGCCCAGTTCTGATCCAATCCAACAACAATTTCATGTGTGTTTTGTTGAGCAGGGTTGATTCTATTTTGAACTATTCCCTGAGCGAGGTAAAGTTTTGCCAACGTTGATGCAAAGTCCGTAGTTCCCGATTCCTCTATCAACAGAGAGCATCCAAGAGGAAGGCCCTGGTGTCCGAGTGTTCGATCCAGGTCACTGGATCCCGTTGATATGCATGGCTGTGATGTCAAAATAGAGGGCTTCACTCCTGGGTGTTTCACGAATGAATTCTCTGGAGATTTGATGATCGGTGATTGGCCAGAATTCCTCCCTACTGAGGATCCAGGAACCATTCTTGGAGAACTAGAAAATGCCGGCCTTTGGACCGGGGCTGATCTTCCCGGTGGCCCGCTCACAATTTCTCCTCGTCTTCTGAAGGACATTTGAACTGAAAATTTTCTTACATAATATGGGGTCTTGTACCACCAAGTAAAATTAATTGCTCTATTTTGCCTATATCAGAAGTTGAACTGCTGATAAACTTAGCAGTTATTGCGGTTTCTACATGAGTGTGGACAATAACGAAAATGAGGAGAAGCGCGTAGAGTCTCTGAAAGAAGAGACCGATCGAGATGATACTGCAACTCTTGTTGGATCAAGTGTGGATCTACAAAACGCTGCGGTCGCCAACTTTGATCTCAGCAGAGGTACTCTTGATGGTGCCACCATCGTTAATGGGAATACAATCACCGAACAAAGTCATAATTTGGCTTCTTTTGTTTCGCGCAGTCGTGGGGCCACGGATCTTGCCCAATCTCACCTCTCTCAAATGCAGTATAATGAAACTAGAATATCTCTTGACCGTTCGATCAATACTGCAACCGATATACTGATTCGTCTTCAGAAAGAGAACAACGACCGCCCAATATATTACCCAGCTAACATCGAAGATGAATCTGTGGATTCGAAGCTAAATTCTGCTAAGTCCAAATTAGCGATGATTAGACGAAGTTCTGCAGTCAGCACAAAAAAACTTATCAAAGAATCCGATTCAGTTTCTTCTGAAACACACCATTTCGAACTCCTGAAAATCAATCTGAAAATTAGCCCGGGCTCTGAAAATGTGGTTCAGAACCTGGATAAATCTGCGGTCTCACAGCTTTTGAACGAGAAATTATCTCACATCAAGCGGCATCTTCGTTCTCTCAAAGAGAGAATTGACGACACATCTTCCAAAGTTCTAGTGACGGGTGACTTGAATTCTGGTAAGTCTGCCTTTTGCAATGCTTTACTGAGAAGGAAAGTACTCCCTGAAGATCAACAGCCCTGCACTAACGTTTTCTGTGAGATTGTTGATGCTCGGTTGAATAACAATGGCTACGAGGAGGTTCATGCAGTCCCTATCGGTTCCGTATATCTCAAGGCAGATCAACGTACATATAGAGTGTTCCCAGTCGAAAAGTTGGAGGACCTGGTCTACCAAAGTGAGCTTTACTCCCTGTTGATAGTTTACGTTACTGATAACAGGCCAGTGAATCGCTCACTTCTGAAAAATGGAGTGATTGATATAAAACTGATAGATGCCCCAGGCCTAAACTTGGACTCGTATCATACTACTCAAGTTTTTTCTAGGCAGGAAGAGATTGATCTGGTGGTTTTTGTTGTGAATGCGGAAAATCATTTCACATTGTCGGGTAGAGAGTTCATTTCAAGTGCTACGAATGATAAAAACCTAATCTTCATTATCGTGAACAAGTTTGACAATATTGAAGACAAGCAGAAGTGCAAGGCTAAAATTCTAGATCAAGTCAAAAGCTTATCCCCGGAGACCCATAAGGATTCAGATAATTTTGTGCATTTTGTCTCTTCAAAGGAAGTTCTGCGCAATGATCCGAACGGGGATGATCCGGGTGGAGATCCGGATAGTGGGGATGAATTGGGAGCTCCAGACTTTGATCATTTGGAGGCCTCATTGAGGAAGTTCGTCTTAGAAAAACGGTCAATCTCCAAATTGTTACCGGCCAAAAACTACCTGCTGAAATTGTACACCGACCTCCTAGAGCTTTCAAAGATGAATGAAAAACTTTATGACAAGGACAGAGATCAGATGTTAAGTGAGCTTGACGAAATCAGTCCACTATATAATGAGATTGTGCATAAGTCCGCAAAAGCTAATGATAAGATTACGAAGCTTATTGACGAGTTTGCATCTCGTGCATATGATCATTCAAGATCAGTTATCAACAACATCATCAGTGAAGTTGACCGCATGAGTTTGGGAGTGGAGTTTGAAGGCTATACCTATATTTCAGAGTATGCTACAAAGACTCAAGAAAGAATTATAGCAAAAATTCAAGAATCGGTAAGCGATGCAGAGGACTACGCTCGTAAAGAAACTGAGAAAGCGATTGATCAGATCAAGAACATCGGAACAGAAACTATAGGAGAGGGTATTCTTCCAAATACAAAGTTTATTCCTAGTTCCATGTATTGCAAGAACAAAGATAATCTCCAACGTCACATTGAAAATCAAATATCCCTCATGGATTTTGTGGACCCCAACTTCGAGAGCTTTTGCAGAGTATGTGGAATAAGACTCCCTAGCTCATCATCAAATTTGCTGTTTAGTTTGAGTGCCAATCAATTATGGAGTGGTGGCCTTTCCAGCATGCTTCTGCTGTATGCCCCTAAACTGATTTCTTGGTCTACCGGGATTGCATCATACTCGTCTATCATCCCTGGTCGTCTTCTTACTACAATTCTTCCTGGTGCTCTTGTTGGTGTTGCGATCGGTGCACCCTTATACTATCTCTACAAAGATGCACCACATGCATATCAAAGAAATGTCGTCAAGAAGATTAAAAGAAAAATCGACTCTGAAGATTATCAGCACATGAACTCATTGAGAATCTCTAAAGAGGTACGCAAAGTCCTGAGTTATCCCGCTAAGGATATTTCTGAAGCTTTTGTTGGCACTATAGAAAGACATTCTGTGAAAAGATCCAGGATTTTATCGGAATTGAAAGCAAGTGAAATTAGCCTAAGTTTTTACCGAGAGCTTGTCCAGCAAATTCAAACCCAGCGTGATTTGGTGAGATCATTTGACCTCGAATCGTTACATATGGCCGGATGATTTGTATATAGATTAATGATGAGTTTATCAATAAGTAGTGTCGATATCACAATAGTTGATTTGAAACAAAATTACCGATTTTACAGAAGGAACTTTTTTTCTGAAATCGTGCCCAAGGGAATTTGATCTGTTGGCAAAAACTAGTCTATCGAATTTCAATCGAAATCATAGCAAAATTGTTGTTAGCATAATTGAGAGTTCATGTAAGTAAACCAAACACATAAGTCTTGATACTGTTTGTGGTATCGACGCCCTAAAACGTATGCCGCAGACAGACCAGCACGATCAAAACTAACCGTTCAGAACATGCAATTCAGAGGTACACAATTTCCTGGCAGCCCGAACAACAATTTTGGCGCTCAGACCAACGCAGCATCAAAGACTTCATTTGCGACCTCAGCTTCTTCTGTTTTGGACTCAATCGCAAATATGATTCCATCGAATAATCCTCATGTCATGAAGTTTGAGAAGTTGACGAAGCAAGTTGAAGAGATCATTGACAAATACTTGTCTCCGGCCAAACCATATGTCCCCTTCATTGGAAGATTTTTCATTGTTGCCACCTTTTTTGAAGATTCCTTCAGAATCACCTCTCAGTGGAAGGAACAGGTGTACTATCTAGCTACGTTCAGGCATCTTTACCAGTGGTTTGTCAAAAGCTTTCTGTTAATTAATATCATCTGCATGATTACTGGTGCTGTGCTAGTTATACTAAGAAAGAAACCTGAGATTGCTACCAGTATGTTGACTTCTATTGTGCTTCTGCAAGGGTTGGTGTATGGTCTATTCTTCGATCCGGTGTTTTTCTTCAGAAACATATCGGTCATTGGTGGTCTTCTGTTGGCTCTTTCTGACCTTTTGGTTGTTGACAAAAGATCTCTCCTAATGCCGGGTCTTCCAATGATGGAATCCAAAAACAACAAGAAATACTACTTGCTTGCTGGAAGAATCATGCTAATCGTTCTGTTTTTGGCATTTACCATGACTCTTAAATGGACAATCATAAACTTCCTAATTATCCTGATGGGATTCATCTCATGTGTTTCGATTGTTGTCGGTTACAAGACAAAGTTCAGCGCTTCGTTCTTGACCTTGCTTCTCACCATCAACAACATTTTGACAAATCACTACTGGTCCTATGGATACAGAGACTCAAGAAGAGATTATCTCAGATACGAATTCTTCCAAACCTTGAGTATTATTGGCGGTCTACTACTCATTGTCAACACTGGAGCTGGCGAGCTTTCGGTTGATGAAAAGAAAAAGATTTACTGAATATACACTTATTCTTTGCTAAAATGTACCAACCCAAAGTATCCACGTAGACCTAACTATCACAAGATCAGTAAATCACGAGCTAAAGTCACAGGTCAGATCGTACTTGAGAGTTCTGTCATCCTCCCAGACGCCCCAGTGCCTTTCTGCAGAAGAACCAGAAGTGTCTGGTTTCCAAGTTTCATCAAATGCCTCAAACACATAAGTATTGACACCCCAGGCTCTCATGGCACATATACCCTCTTTCCAAAATTGCTCGGCATTATCAACACTTGGGTAGGCGTTTTCGTAATTGGTACCATCGGTCGGCCATCCGGTTTCACCGACCCAAAATTCAATGTCGGTGGTACCTTTCGTGGTCTGAACAATCTGCAAAGCTTGCATAATGTCATCAAAGAAAGAGTAGGAAGCGTTGTTCATGGTTTGGCCTTGCCAGTATGAAAATGCATTGGCGTAAAGAACGTCGGCAGACTTGACAACATCTGCATTGGCGCCATCAACCAGAATGTTCCAAGAATCAACAGTTCCAACAGGGACATCAGCATAAGAATCACCGTTTTTGTCTTTAATATCAGCGATGTAAGATTTGATATCCAAAATGTAATTGGCTAACTCTGAGGCGGTTAAATCTTCTCTGTATAAGGCCTCTGATCCAACGGTGATAGCCTTGATTGTACTCTTGGAAATAGTAGGTAGGTATTCAGAGAGGGCTTGTTTCTCAGCATTGTAAGTGTCTTCTGGCGTTGGCCAAACACCCAGCGTTATGGTAAAACCTTTGTCTTCTGCAACTGGGCCTAGAACTTGTAAAGTATTGCAGGAAGCCACAGCATACGTCTTGACAGTCGATGATTGCTTTGAAAGCACATCAAGATCAGCTTCATAGTCTGACGAGGTTTTACAGGTTCCGTCAGGATTCTCAACACCAAGATTAAATCCCAGCTGAGTTCATTGTTAGTATTATTTCTTCTTTCTTTCGCTCAATACTTACGCTAGCCTCGGCGTTAGCTTTGACAAGTTGAATGGCCAAGGTAGTCAAAACAGCAATAGAGAACTTCATTTCCAAAAGGTATCACAAAAGTAGATCGATGCCAGTTTTAGACTAAATGTTTAGAAATTCAATAGAGAAAATTGCATTCGATCTTATTCTATTGTTAAAAATAAACAACTTTTCCGCGTTCAAATGGAATAAGCTAAAATTAGCAAACAGTCAAACTGCTAATGCTTTCAGTTCCAGGAAGCTGTTTGTATTATGTGAAGAAACTAAGTCCATTCTCGAGCATAGCTACCGTCGGTTACCAGAATTGACCCGACGTTGTGACCTAAGCTCAAATCCGGGTAAGTAAAACCCCGGAATCGTGATTCAGGCTGTGTCAAAAAATTTTTAGAATGTAAATTAAGATCAGGATGTCTGAAAAGAAACGGAAGGCCGAGGATCTTGACGAGATTGAGATCAACTTAAACGAAAAAGCACCTCTCTCTAAGAAGGAGAAGAGATTACTTAAGAAAGGTAAACTCTCTTTGGAGGAGATTCAAAAAAGCAAAGACAATCTTATCAAAGCTGAAGAGCCAGTCAAAGAAGCTGAGCCAAAGACAAAAGAACCAATCAAGGAAACTAAAATTGGAGTTTGGATTGGAAATTTGTCTTATGATACTACTAAAGAGGATCTTGTGAGGTTTTTGGTGTCTAAAAGTACGGACTTAGACACTCCCATTACGGAAAAGGATATCACCAGAACCAACATTCCTAAGCAAACTGCTCACAAAATAAAGGGGTTCGCATATGTCGATTTTAAGTCCCAAGATATGGTTGGTTCTGCAGTTTCTCTATCTGAGCAGGAACTTAACGGGCGAAAAGTTTTGATCAAAGATGCCAACTCTTTTGAGGGAAGACCTGAGAAAGCGGAACAACCTTTGTCAAAAAATCCACCATCTCGAATTCTCTTCGTTGGTAATCTGTCATTCGATACTACCGAGGAGATGTTGGAAGAGCACTTCAGACATTGTGGTGAGATAGTGCGCATTAGAATGGCTACATTTGAGGATACAGGAAAATGTAAAGGATTCTGCTTCATTGATTTTAAAGATGAAGAAGGCCCTACTAGCGCTTTGAAAGACAAAACTGTCCGCAAACTTATTAATAGACCTTTGCGACTTGAGTATGGTGAAGATAGATCCGCTCGAAAAGTTGGCAGGAAGGTAACCGATAGACCTATTCAGGAGGCTTTTACTGAAGAAAAGCGCGAGAAAAGACCAATTGGACGTGAAAGAAACAATGGATTTCAAACGAAGGCCGATAAGTCTTTTAAGCAAGACAAAAACTACAGAAATGTGAATTACAAGCCTACACAACGTGTCACGTCTTCTGTTGCTCTTGCCACAGCTCCAAGACAAAGTGCTGCTATTGTGGAATCCAGGGGTAAAAAAATTAAGTTCGACTAGATGTATAGTACGCTACTAAAAGTTATCTATTAATCAACCGTACCACATTTTAATGAGCTCCTCAGACACAGCTGATGGTGTCAACACTCCCAGATCAGAAATCAAAGCTGTGACATATTGATGAGGAGTGAAGTCCAGATGGTGATCGCCGTTAAATCTTTCATTGACATCGGTCGAAAAAGTCAGTAAATTATCGTGAGCAACTGGGAGATCATCCGGTGCTAGTGGGAACATACGAACAAACTTGTGAGATTCTGAAACAACGTAAAGTGGTTTGTTTGCATTTTTTGCTAGAACACCTATTTGGTAGGATCCAATTCTATTGATGATTCCTCCGCTCTCAGATACCCCCTCGGCTCCCATGAAGATTTTGTCTACCTTATTCAGCACATAACCAACTTGGGAATCATTAATCAAACAAACTGGAATGCCTTCCGCTTTCAATGCGTTCGCCATTTTGATCCCGTCATCAGAGAGATGATCAACACGTGCCTCAGTCACAAAAACCCTGAATCGCACAAACTTTTGCTTGGCGTGTACCAGTAATTGCATTACCACACGCGAGTATGAATGAACAAGAACAGTATCATCGTCTTGAATGAATTTGAGGCCTACCTGAGCAATCATTTCCCTGCTTTCCTTGGCCCTTTGCAGAAAAAGTTGACCATTTTCAACTAAGTGGGTCCGACATGATTCCCAGTCGGAATGCAAATGAATATGCCTCAGAACAAAACGGGTGAAGAGGTCACAACCGGCAGAAAGCGAAATGGCATTAGGTATGGAAGTTTTTAGCTGGGTTGTAGCATCTTGAAGTAGATTGATTAGTTCGGAAGACGTAGAAGGTTGTTTAATTTGCAGCATAGCCACTAAACTCTCAATAGCTGCTACTGGCATAGTTATCTCTGAATCATCCTCAAGATACTTGAGATATGTTTGTTTAATATCAAAACTTGTCATGACGTGAACGCTTATAGTTTATTCTATTTCAAATATTTTTTCCACTAATGAATTTTAGATATCTCAGATCGAGCCGATTGTCACTGACCGTTCGTCGACGGTACTTCCACCACAATCTGCCATTGAAATCTTCCGATGACTATAACACCATGCTTTTGAAGACGAAGTTGCAAGATGTTCGCAACATTGGAATCATAGCACACATCGACGCTGGAAAAACTACCACCACAGAACGCATGCTTTATTACAGTGGGGTTACCGGAAGATTAGGCAATGTTGACGAAGGCGATACAGTGACGGACTATATGACTCAAGAAAAGAATCGCGGTATCACCATCCAATCAGCTGCAGTTACTTTACCGTGGAATAGACACAAAATCAACCTTATAGATACCCCTGGCCATGCCGATTTTACTTTCGAGGTGATTCGTTCTTTGCGTGTCTTAGATGGTGCTGTTACTATCATGGATGCTGTGGCAGGCGTTGAATCACAAACAGAAAAAGTTTGGAAGCAAGCTAAAGAACTTAACATTCCCGTGGTAGCATATATCAACAAAATGGACCGTGAAGGTGCTGGCTTTGGCCGTACAGTCAAGGAGATTGTTAGTAGACTGGGAACTCGTGTGGTTTTGGTTAATATACCGTATTTTGTCATGGATGAATCTAATGGGAGAATGGTTTACGAAGGTGTAATAGACGTTTTTGAGAAGAAGTTGTTGCTATGGAATAACAATGAAAGTTTTGCAGACGGTCGTGAAGTAGACGTTATCGATATAGACGAAACTTCAGAGGTTTATGACCAGCTCACAAGATGTCGTGAGGCTGTGGTTGAACAATTGGGGGAATTTGATGAGGAGGTCATTAACTCATTCTTCGACTCCGAAGATTATATGGCTGTTCCATCGAAAGTCTTGAAAACAGCTTTAAGAAAAGCATGCATTTCGGGATATGCCACTCCAGTATTGTGCGGTGCAAGTTTTAAAAACATAGGCGTGCAACCCTTGTTGGATGCCGTGATTGACTATCTACCATCACCCTTGGATGTCAAGCTTCCGGAAATTGTGGCCTCAGGACAGCTACAGAAACGGAAGAAAGCAGATCGATCACAGGATATTTCTGTACTTCCCGTGAAAACCACTCTCAATGGGTTAGTCGTGAATGATAATCCAGGCTTGACTACAGCTTTAGCATTCAAAGTCATAACCCATCCTGTCAGAGGAGTGATGGTTTTCGTTCGCGTTTACAGTGGTACCCTGTACCCAAATTCTACCTTATTGAATAGCCGCACGGGTGAAAAGATTCGTATTGGTAAGCTGTTACTAATGAATGCTGATAATTTCATCGAAATCAAATCTCTGACCAATGGCAATATTGGAGTTATTCTCGGTTCAGATGAGATTGTGACTGGCGACACTCTAATCTGCAATGCAAAAAGCAAGAATGCAAACCAATTGAAGCCTAAAGAAAAGTTATTGAAACTGCTTCCCATCCAGGTCCCCCCACCAGTTTTCTCTGTGTCTGTAGAGCCAACATCAATTTCTGACACTAGAAAATTGGAATCAACGCTGAAAATGATTTTAAGGGAAGATCCAAGTCTTCAACTAGGTTATGATGAGGAATCAGGTCAGACGATCTTGTCTGGAATGGGAGAGCTGCATCTGGAAATCACAAAAGACAGGTTGATTAATGACTACAAAGTCAATGTCGATGTAGGGGAAGTCAAGGTGACCTATAAAGAATCTATTACACATCCGACCAAGATAGTATCTCATTATTCAGATGACGATTTTGGAATCGAAATATGTGCAGACTCGTTCGAGGGACCTCTCGAAGAAATTGACCTCGGAGAGCAAGAGGTCTACTATCTTAACTATGACGACAATGTTGTTATCTTTGAAAACGGGTCGACTCCTGAAGTTATTGTGCGTGCTGCAAAGGCTCAGCAATGGCCGCTGCCTCTATCTAAAGAAACATATGTCAACGGTATATTGGCAGGTGTTACAGCTGCGTTGCAAAGTGGAGGTGTCAGAGCAAAGCTCCCGTTACATTCCATCATTGTGCGCGTCAAAAAGTGGAATATCAATACAGAGGCAAGCAACGTCTCCAAATTAGTTCAGTTGACTCGTATTGCTTTATCGGACGCTATTTTGAGTCTTGACGAAAGTTGTTCCACTTTGTTAGAGCCAGTGATGAAAGTGAAGGTGTATGTTGCTGATGAGGATTTGGGAATTGTGTCACAAGACCTCATGAGTGCTCGAAATGCCAGAATTACCGGAATCTATGATGAAGTCAGTTCGAACGGTGCTGAGGACCTTCATTGGGCCAGAGAACAGGCTGACAAGACTTATATTCCTCATGATCCGACTCTGGCATACATGAAGAAGACACAAGCTAGTGTCAATAAAATTATCAATGCCGAGGCACCACTACGAGATATGATTGGATATCTCATCAAATTGAGGTCCCTCACGCGCGGACGCGCCACCTACGACATGGAATTTATGGGTATGGAACGAACTCCTCCAGATCGTATGCGCAAAATCCTCGATCACTGATCGACGCGTCGATTTGATTCGTTTTAATAAATGTCGCGTCGTGCGTTTCCAAGGACGCGTAAAAACACGAAAATCATAGGCAATTAATTTTGCCTCCATTTTGTAAATATAGTATCTCAACATGAGCGGCTACCAACCGTATAGCAACTATGGTTCAGATGGAACTGGGTATGGAAACTATAATGGGTCCGAAGGAGGATTCAATTCTGATGGTGTTAGCTCCTCACAAAATAGATCTGCGGTGACTCAATCTATCATCCCGGTTACGATAAAGGAAATCAATGATGCCACTCAATCGGGTCCAGACTCTCCATTTCAGACCCATGGACTGGAACTGTACTACGTTTCTTTCATTGGAATAATAAGAGAACTTGACACCTCCCAGGCTCAATCCACTACGCTCAAAGTTGAGGATGGTACTGGTATGGTTTCTATGAGGAAGTGGAACGATGAAGATGGCGCAGAGAATCAAGAACTCACAACAGGGGAGTATGTTAAAGTGGTGGCTACTATTAGAGAGTTTTCGGGTAAAAAGCAGCTCCAAACTCAAACTGTTCAAAAAGTCAAAAACTTCAATGAAATTCCTTACCATTTTCTGAGTGCAATCAAAGTCTATTTGGATAATTCCGGAGCTACCAAAAGTTCAGTCGCCTCCAATGGTGCATCAACGTCTTTATTTGTTTCGGAAGCTCCTTCTGAATCAAAGTCTGATATTGAGAAATTGTTCGACTTTGTGCAAGAAAATAGCACTGTAATGACCGAAGGTGTGCCAATCCAGCTTATCGCTCAGAATTTCAACATTTCTATTGAAGAAGCCGAGTCTAAAATTGCCACCCTGGTGGATGAGGGTAGAATTTACAATGGATCTGACGACACCAACTTCTTGGCTGTGTAGACATTCTTTAATTTCGTTCGCTATCCTTTAATTAATGTTCTTCAAGTAAAATTAGTAGTTTTGGCAGCAAAAAAACTGTCCCAAAGCTCGTCATTAGACACAAGCTCTCCTTGTCCAGCACGCTTATCAACCAACCCCTTTAAAGATTTCGAAAGCTCGGTGGCGTCTAGTACATCCTCGTCTACTTCGTCGGCATGAAAATTCGGTTGTCTTCTCATCAATTCCAAACGCTTGCGAGTGGAAAGTATGGTGATGGACTCCTCCACGGAATCCTTGATTACAAAACTCCAAACCCGAGTTTCCTTGGTTTGGCCTATTCGGTGAACACGACTAATCGCTTGTAATTCCAACGGTAAGTTGACGAGTGGCTCACAGAGAAATACATGCGAGGCATTTGTAAGTGTGAGACCCGCAGCCTGTGCTTTTGCATTCAACAAAAAGCACGTTATTTTTGTGTTTTTCTTGAAAGCCTCGATTTCTTTGCTACCAATGTTGTTTCGATCTTTCTTACCGGTTTCGTCTCGCAAAATGTCAGAAGATGACAACAGCTCAATGTTGTTTTGGCGCATCGCACGTCCAATATATTTGAGAAAGTCATTCCATTGAGAATAAACGACAATTTGCACGTTAGGATCAAGCCTTTTCAAATAGATGACTTGTTGAATGATCATATTCACTTTTGTTCCATAGTTGAGCTTCAGCTCAATTGATGAAATATCTTCTAACATAGCAGAATCCAAAGATTTGTACATTTTGGCTAAATTTATAGCATCACCTTTGTTGTGCTTCAAGTCTTCATCATTTTGGGATTCTGTGATCGTACCGCCTTTCAAGCCCTCACGACTAAGAGTGAATGAGTACAGATCGTATTGGTGAAGATAACATTTGCACATTGGACAGGATGAATGAAATTTGAGCCAAGTTTTCAAGCAATCCCTGCAAAAATGATGTCCGCATGAGGTCAGAGTACCAACAACAATTGATGAATGACAAATAACACATACTTTATCTTCGTGTTTCTTTGTATCTGAACCACCTTCAGTCTCGTTAGTGATACTTTCAAGGTACGTTAATCTGACTCTGTTAGATCTAACGACATTCTCCAATGCCTGCAATTCAGTCTTCATGGATGTAAGATCCTTTTCAGCCTTTTCACGTGGAGTCAACTTCCGGTCATGCGAGGACTGGACTGGTATATAGTTTGCCACCGTATCAGATTTGATCTGCAGAGATTTGAAGTAACTGACTTTGGCGTTGTATGTATCATTCAGCACTTCGAAGATCTTTGTTCTTAGCTGGGTCGTGTTTTTGCGCTGTAAATTAAACTCTTTTTTAAGCATCCCATGAAGCTCATTCATGAAGTCATAGTCGCTAGAACGCATGTTTGAGTTGTCCTTATATTTACCATATTCTATGGCAAAATTCTGAGCATCAACCAAAATCGATTTCATTGAGTATTTCGGATTTGACTCTCCTTCAGGACGAACTTCCTTGCCAATAGCACTGAGAACGTCATGTAGATTGATGCTGGTCGGCTGCTGTAGGTCAACAATGAAACTTTCCCTTTTCAAAGGCTTCTTCAGGTTACCATCGGAGATTAAGGAATGCTCCCTTTCCTCTAATATAGACTGGAGCTCAACCAGATATGTGTGTGCATACTCCTGGTTCACCAAAGAGTCGTTATATTCTTGTCCAGTGGTCTGGGATTGATCTTCTTTGGTAACAGGCTCACGTAAGAGTTTCGAAAGGTTTTCAAGCCAACAATTAATCACATGACCTTGCGTATCAAGTTCGGACTTGAGTTTGATTGCCCTTTCATATAATATTTGAGCCTGCATAGAGTGACTGAAATTTTCATTCAGTTTCAAGGTCCCCACAGCACATACCTTTCGAGCAACAAACTGATCGACGACTCCAACATTTGACAGTAACGACCTCAGCGAGTCAGAGAAATTGTCGCAAGGAATCGTATAGATTGGATAAGGATCGAATTTTTCGGAGAGTCTTGAGATCGCTTCACTTACTTTTGTTATTGGTTCCTGAAGGATCTGATTTAGTAAATCATCAGCTTTTTGATAATAATAATTCTCCTTCTCATAATGCATTCTCCCTTGCTCCGTTAGACTCTCAGGATCAATCTTTTCTGCAACAAAGTCGTCATTTTCTCCATTTTGCAAAGCAACTCCCAATTCATCAAAGGTTTCAGGGATAGGATTCATGGGCCTATAGTGTTGGTAATGAGCAGAGGCAAGCAAAAAGTATGCCTGGTATAGCAGCGTTAGCCATGATCGCACTCTGGAAACACCATCTACTTCTTCATCTTTCAGCAATTCGATTTTGGATTCAATGTCAAGAACTGCACCCTCAAAAACTTTCAGGGATTGTTGAGGATCCCTTAAAAATTCGTAAATTTTGCCCTCATTAAGAATCAAATTGATCACGTTTCTTTCAGCAGAAATTAAGTCGTCCCGGGCAACCTTCAGAAGAGATTTCAAAACATCATCTAAGGTACCAAGTATAAGCTCTGATTGGTCTTGACCTCTATGAGTACCTCGAGAGTTTTTGTTGCCAGTTCTGCCAAGTTGAGCATGACAACAACTTTGCCTCAAGCGTATTAGCCATTGTCGCATGATAGGATAGAATTTGGTGGGATCATAATCATTGATCGTTGTCTCACCTAGCTCATTTAAAGCGGTCTGATCGAGGAAATTTCTGAACAAGTTATCATAGTACGCACGCTCGATTACCGAGAATGGCGTGCGTAAGAGTATACGGGTCTGTTGAGGCAAGGATATCTGATCAGCAACCATTTTTTTGGTATGACGAAGGCATATTGATTGAAACAATCTTTGAAAATGATGATATGGTGATTCAGAAACTATAGCTTTCCATGGGGAAAACGCGTTGCTAGCCGAATAAAGATCTATTGGATGAAGCCTGAGAAAACTCAGCAGGGAGTGCAGATCATTGATGTCGTTCTTTATGAGAGTACCAGAAACGCCCCAGGCATGGACCCGCGGGAGTATACGTGCGAACTTGGCCGCGTTCGTTGCCAAACTTGCAGTCATTTGAACTTCATCCAAGACAACTCGCCAGAATTCGACCAACATAAGAGGTGACGAGTAATCCATTCGTTCATACTCAGGCTCAGAAGTTCCACTCTCGTTTGAATTATCGATAACATCGTCCGTGAAGTTTTTAGACCTCTTGACCGACTTTCTCGTGGGTCTAGAAACAGGTTGAAATACAGCTCGATGAAGCTCACGCGAAATCGTGTTGTACGAGACAAGAACAATATCATGTTCTCTTATTTGAGCTACCATTTTGGAAGGTGTGATATATCCCTTCAAAAACTCCCCCTCGTGCTCATAGTTATATATGCCTTCATAAACCATGACCTTTAATTCAGGAGCGCTATCTTCTATTTCCTGTTGCCACTGACCAAGAATAACCTGCGGACATATTATCAAAGAAGTTTTCGACTCTGTAATTACTCTTCCGCCATTAAAGAGATCCAGTTTTCTTTTTTGACAGGGTTCTGACCTTGGATTCATAGTTACCAGAGAGACGACTTCCAGTGTTTTTCCTAGACCCATTTCCTCTGAAACTAGAGCCTTAGCACGCTTTGGACTCTCCTCATATTTTCGTAGATACTCTAAAGCAGAATCCGTTGAACAGATATTTCCAGTGTACTTGTTGAACCAATAGTTTAGTCCATTTTGAGTAAGTTGAACATACGACCACCCAAAGACAATTCTATCTAAAGTGTATGCTATCGAATCCAAATCTTCAGCATTGTATTCTTTTGGTGGTATAGGTTCGACCACAGAGTTTTCATTCAAATGCATACCTTCATGCTCTAGCATCCAATGCAGTGTCTGTAGCTGAAAATGCATCAGTTTTTTGCGAATTCGAGGCATGGTAATATTGTTGGTTATAGGTTTTAGCTTTTCAGTAGCGGAAGTGATAAGATCATAAAAGAGTGCTTCAGATGGCTTTCCAAGAGGCCTATCAGTATTTGCCAACTGATATGGGGTTAATGAGGGAATCATTATAAATACTGAGAGCTCATTTATTTTTTTGATTGTGTCGAGAGAGTATCGATGTTCAATAGACTCTTGAATGCTCAGACCAAACTGAACCTCTATTTTGAAGCTAAACGTTTTGAACTCATCATTGATTTTTATGCCGAGTATGAGAACTGGCGGGTTTGCGTAAATAGCCTCTGATTTGAAAGACTTCCGAAGTAGATTGAGCTGTGCCTTCAGGAATGCTTCGTAGTCCAAATCGATATTCATTTTGAAGAGAAGGAATGACTTCAACTTCCCTCTGGCCAAAGTCCAAACCTCAAGTGTTCCGCCAGACAGTTTCAGGTTCACTTCAAATGCGGGCAGCTCTATTGATTGTTGCGCTTCCAGGTCATACAAGGAAGCCAGCTGCGCAAAGCTTAATTCGTGAGAAATGTCATCAATATGGGTCACCAGTTCTGTAGAACATAAAGGTGCATAGCGTTTTTCAATGGATATGCTAAAATCATTCGTGGGAAGTACCTCTGGGGACTCAATGCCATAGTACTCATGAGATTCCTTGAGTATCTCAGCAAGTGGTCGTTTTCTTGAGGGGGCCTTCTTTTGTATTAGTATCGAGTTTGTCTTAACGGCAGCGAGAAACTTTAGGATATTAGGTAATTGGAATGTGATGAAGTCTGCAGGATCGATCTTACAACAGATAGACGTCATCGATCGGCTTTGGTAAGCAAATTTATAGACAAATATCTGAATTAAATTACGTACACAGCCTCAAGTAATTAATTTACTGACTAAGCGGTTTTCTGAACGTAGAGGGAAGAAGTAGCAAAATTAAACAGATAGATAATCCCTACTCCAAGATTTATCTGAGTTTTAGTTGTCTTGAGAAAAATCCACTTCAAATTTAACGAACTCGAAATATTCTTCTTATTGACATCGTCATTCAGCATATAAACAATGTTTCTGGTAAGTACTCGCTTATGGATCAACACTCAAACTCAAACTTCATAAATAATTGAGGAGGCGCAAAGAATTCTAATAGCCTGTGTGTTAAGCAATAATAGTCCTTTTTTCTACTAACATATGAAGAACTTCAGGCAGTTCATTCGCCATGGGCGTAATGCCAATACAGCATCACCCACCAAGGTCCACAACGAAGTTATGAGTGCGGACAATAAAAGTACCGCCAGTCTTGGTCACATTGATGTAGTAACTATAGTCAGTTCGAGTGATGTCAATGTTTCACAAAATCCAGCAACATCAAAGCGGCATCACCGGAAAGATGAATTTTCAAAGTTAGCCACTGATATGGTTACTGAGGAAGTGGAGCAGCGCAAGAAAGAGGAAGAGAAACAAGCACTCGATAGATATAAAATGATCGATAAAATTGGGGAGGGTGCCTTTTCTACTGTCTATAAGGCTCTTGACGTAGAAACCCAAGATGAAGTGGCGATCAAAGTTATAAAGAAATACCAGTTAGACATGTCACAACAAGCATCTGTTTTGAAAGAGGTCACAATAATGAGACAATTAGATCATCCTAATATTGTTAAATTTTACAATTTCATCGAGACTGATGAGTTTTATTTTATTGTCCAAGAACTAGTTACTGGCGGGGAAATCTTCAACGAGATCGTTAAATTTACCTACTTCAGTGAAGACCTTTCTCGACACGTGATAATACAAGTTGCTCAGGCTATAAAATATCTTCACAATGAAGCAGGTGTCGTTCATCGTGACTTGAAACCCGAAAACATATTTTTTAACCCCATCAGGTTGATTCCATCTAAGACTCCTACATATCGAAAGAGTGATGATCGAAACACCAAAATGGATGAAGGAGAGTTTGTCCCTGGCCTTGGTGGTGGTGGTATTGGAAGTATTAAAATTGGAGACTTCGGATTATCCAAACAACTATTTGCTAGTGACTCCTTGAAGACACCCTGTGGTACAATTGGTTATACTGCACCTGAGATAGTAAAGGACATGAGATATTCACAAGAGGTTGATATGTGGGCCTTGGGATGTGTTTTGTACATTCTTTTGTGTGGCTTCCCTCCTTTTTTCAATGACCAAATTGATGTACTGACTAAAAAAGTTGCTAAAGGCGAGTATGAGTTCTTATCACCATGGTGGGACGAAATAAGTGACGGAGCCAAGGTTTGTGTTTCCAAGTTACTTACAGTGGATCCTCGTTCACGTTACAGTATTGATGATTTTTTAGAAGATCCTTGGATCAAAGAGTTCATAATTCGTTGTGAGGAGGCAGACCGTTTCCAAAAGCAACAACAAGTCTTGCTCAATCGAAAAAATTCTGCGTCCCCGATGGCAGGAGAATATACTGTGTCTGCTCCTGCAGTGAAGGGTGCCAAAATAGGTGCTATCCCATCACACATAATTCGCCAAAACCCAGCTTTATACTCACCTGCAGCCATTGCAATGCGTGAAGCATTCGATATATCTACAGCTGTTCATCGAATGGGTGAGGAAGCAGCAATACAGAGACAACAACAAACTGTGTCAAAGCTTGGTTCGTTAAAAGAGGATGAGGAGATGGTGGATATTTCATCCTTGGACATACATTCCCGTGTCACAAAGAAACCTCTTAAATTTGAGAAGGAAACATCTAGAGGGGTGGTCATTGACGACCAGTCCATATTTGGATCAAGCTGTGGAACAGCAGGTTCCTGTACTGACGAAAGTTCGGAAACGGATGCGACTAAACCCTTCGAACTCAACCTGAAGTCGGCTACCATCTTATCGAGAAGGAAGAAGAAATCGTTGTGCGTTACTTGATGGTGTTAAAAGCTCCTTCAGAGACAAGTATAATAGATCTGTACTTTATATAATACATTGTATGGTTACGCTTACGCAGAACGCACAGCTCTATTAATTTGACTGAGTCCAATGTTATCTTTTTCCGGATTAGGTTTTCGGCTGCGTCGTTAAAAAACACTGAACTTTTATATTTCATCATGATGAAGTACATCCAGAATCTAGTATTGATTGGCACTTTAATGGTCATTTGTACATGCTCCTTTTTGCTGGGGGTTTTGTTCAGTAATTGGCCTTATGACTACTACACGCTTTGGGATACCACTAAAGGGCAGAAGTACTTCGATGCCGCAATCAATCACTATAAAGTTTGGGGACGGACCGTTCCAATCGTGACAAACACTCTCTTCGGGGTTGTTACTGTTGCATTTCTAGGTTCTTTCATCAAAGTTGTCAAGCCTCTAGAAGAAATCCAGTGGTTTGAGTACGGGTCGTTGGGTGCACTAATACTTGCTCTCTGTATCTACATCACGAATATTCGAGTTGGAATAGTCTCTTGTATCGTTGGGGAGTGGGGTGACGTTGATCAAAATACAGGAGTTGGGGTTATTGCAGCATCTGCAACCATGATTGTCCTTATTTTGGTTGGAATTATACTTCTACAATGTGGAATTGTTTACGGATTCTTCGAAGATCTCAAAGTCAAGCATGAATTTTACATGAATGAATTGAAAGAGAAGTATGAAGCTTCTGCGTCTGACAATGTTTCCGCAAAGGGTGACATCAAGAAGGTCAAGGCCACGAAGACTACCAAAAAGGCTTAGACAGTACGCCCCAAAATGTGTTAACTATCGAAGGCGTTCATGCATAACTTGTCACGTGATTCGTCTATAATTGTTTTAATCTAAACCGGTATCTAATTTAGTGTGAAAATGTCTGACTCCCGGTTGAAGGTACTTTCGCAGATCCCTTTGGTAGTCATACCTGGGAAATACGAGAAACATCGGCCTGTAACGTTGTCGTACGACTTAGAAGACTTACCAATATCGGTCGAAACTCTAGTTCAAAAAAGTCTGATTCCCATCCAAGGTGAAATGGAGTACTTATTGAAACAACAACGAGAGCAATGTTTGAACGTAGAGCGAATATACGGAGAGACCGGAATTAAGAATTTATCTGAGCCATTTGATGCTTGGGAACGTGAGTTTAGGAAAGTGGCACCTGGGTACTTAGCATCCGACGGTACCGTGCGAGTCATGGTGCCAATGAAACAATCGAGTAAAGGTACTATTACGGATTATACTACTGGTAAAGATGATACTGGGTCTGACCAACAGACAAACTTGAGCAGCGCCCGCAGTGATTTGGCAAATTTACGTATCGGTTGATCTGTTCATAAGAATCAGCACCCAAACATTTGTATCCGTTTGTTGAACGCAGCTGTTGGAACTATTGCGCAGAAGTCGCAGCAAGTGGCAGTATCAGGAGGACTGTACAAGGGCTGGACTCACTGAGCGACGATCGACGTGAAAATTTTCTTGAGCGATATTCTATCAAAAGTAGAAAAAGAACGGCGAAAATATAGATCGTACACGAAATACATGTCATTGCAATTATTCGGATCACAAGACGGTAGTCTGATCTCTCTGGTTAACAACTTGAAAGTTGCTATTGCAGCTTCAGTCTTTTGTCCTACAGTTAAGCTGGAACTTGATCCTGAAGGAGACAAGTCTTTGAAGCTAAAGGATACCAAGACTAATTTCGAGCTTTTTGAGGCAAATGCAATTGTCAAATATTTGGCTGCTTCTAAAATAGGCAAGTCTGCGTTTGAAGCTGACCAAGTATTAGATTTGGAATCCTCTTTACTTTATCCAGCTTTGAAATCAACCAAGCTTGATTCAGATGTCATTTCGAAAATTCCTTTGACAGCAGCTGCATCGGCAGAATCGATTCCACAAATCATCATTTTCTCCGCCTTGTACCCTTTCATCAGTAAAGGTGTTGAATGCGAGCTTTCGAGCTGGTTCAAACAGTTCTCAGAGATCCCTGCTGTTGCCAATGCCGTGAGTGCAGCAACAACATTGACAAGATTACAAAGAACACCAGAGGAAAATACAAATCAGGTTAAAGTCAAAGAAGCAATCTTTGTGATCCATCCGGAAGGTAAGATTTTGCCAAAGAAGGGTGAAAGAAACATTCTTATTACTTCAGCTTTGCCGTATGTTAATAATGTGCCTCACCTGGGTAACATCGTTGGTTCAGTTCTTTCAGCAGATATCTACGCAAGATATGCAAAACGTAGAAATTATAACGCTTTGTACATTTGTGGAACTGATGAGTACGGTACTGCTACCGAAACAAAGGCTTTAGAAGATAAAGTGACACCGAAGGAGTTGTGCGACAAATACCACGTCGTTCATTCAGAAGTCTACAAATGGTTCCAGATTGGATTCGATCATTTTGGAAGAACTACCACTTCGAAACAGACTGAAATTGCGCAAGATATATTTCTGAAGCTTCATAAAAATGGGTACTTGGAAGAGAAATCAATGAAACAGCTGTACTGTGCTGAACACAAAGGTTTCCTTGCCGACAGATATGTTGAGGGAGAATGTCCAAGATGTCATTATGAAGATGCAAGAGGAGATCAGTGTGACAAGTGTGGAAATTTGTTAGACCCATTCGAGTTGATTAATCCACGGTGTAAGCTTGATGGTCACTCTCCAGAGCCAAGAGAATCCAACCATATATTTATCGCGCTTGACAAACTTGAGCCTGAGCTTAGAGCTTGGATTGAAGAAGCATCTAACAAAGGCGCATGGTCCAAAAATTCCAAGACTATCACAAATTCCTGGTTGCGGGAAGGTCTCCAACCCAGATGTATCACCAGAGACCTGGTTTGGGGTACACCTGTCCCATTGGAAGGGTTTGAGAACAAGGTTCTGTATGTGTGGTTTGACGCCCCAATTGGATATATCTCCATTACTGCAAACTATGTGGAGGATTGGAAGGCATGGTGGCAGAATCCTGAAAATGTTCAACTTTATCAATTTATGGGCAAAGATAATGTTCCATTCCACACTGTCGTGTTTCCTTCGACTGAAATTGGTACTAGGGACAATTGGACCATGCTCCATCATTTGAATACCACTGAGTACCTTCAGTATGAAGGAGGAAAGTTTTCCAAGTCAAGAGGAGTTGGAGTCTTTGGAAACAATGCTCAAAATAGTGGAATCTCTCCTTCTGTGTGGAGATACTACTTAGCGTCTGTGAGACCCGAAAGCCAAGATTCCCAATTTTCTTGGTTTGAGTTTGTCACCAAAAATAATAGTGAATTGTTGGCCAACTTGGGAAATTTTGTCAACCGTTTAGTCAAATTTGTGAATGCTAAATATAATGGGGTGGTTCCTTCTTACAGAATTGAAGATTGTCCAGTGTATCCATCCCTACTTCAGGACATGAACCAGTTGATCAAGACATACGTTGATGACATGGAAACTATTCACCTCAGAAAAGGTCTTGAAACTGCTATGATGATCTCTGCTCGGGGTAACCAATTTTTACAAGAAAATAAGTTGGACAATTCTCTATATACAGACTTCCCAGAGAAAAGTGATGCCGTCGTTGCCATTGGTCTTCAAATTGTTTATCTCTTGTCCGCCGTGATCTCTCCATACATGCCAGAGACTAGCAAACAAATCGAGGAGATGCTAAGAGTGCCAGAGCTCAAAATCCCAGACTCCTTCGATCTTTGGATTCAACCAGGTCATTGCATTGGTAAGGCCCAATACCTGTTTAAAAGAATTGATGAAAAGAAGATTGACGAGTGGAAGGCACTGTATGGTGGCAAGCAGGTTAAATGAGCATTACGTATTTGGATATACAGATAACCGCTGAAACGTTTCTCACCAATGACCCGAAACTGGTGGCAAATAACTCCTCAAATCTTGCGTTTGCCACTTGGGTAAGTATGTAGTCGCTCGAAAGAGCCTGATTTAACGCCCAAAGTTGCCCTTTTTGGGAACAGATTTTAGATTTAAATTTTACCCAACTTGCGGAAGATTTCGACTTTGCCCCCCATGGGATCTTTTATAAAGCACCTGTCTTTCCAAGGGGAAAAGTCTTCAAAGCATGGACGAACTGATCGATCTCAATGGTTTCGAGGAATTTACAGACGTATATGATCAACAAAATGTTATTGATTTCCCTTCCTCCTTTGATACAATGGATGAAAGTGAGTTTTCCAATTTTTCTAACGCAAATCATACAGATACACATGACCATAACATGCTGGACTTGATTCAACATTTTGCTATGAAGCATCATTCACCAAGAGAACAGGATTCGATTCATTCATCTGACAATCAAGTTTTTGAATTTCAAAATATGGAGGAATTTGGTAGCAATGAACTGCCACAAAATATCACACCCACATCTAGTCTTGGTGCCGATAATGATTACAGTTACTCCAAAGAGATGGACATCCGTTTAAATACAGCGTTGACTATCGCGATGGATATTCAAGAACCTCGAACGATTCAAATGTGGGAATCATCTGATGCGAACTTATCGATTCTATCGAATTCGCCCGTTTTCTATGACTCTCAAGATCAAAATCTAGAGTGTATCAGTGCAGGAGTTCACAAAGGTACCAAACGGACAAAGTATTCGAAACTTCATCTTATTTTCAACGAGAAAGATCCTGGGTTGTTAGAAAAATGGCTAGAACTGCATTTTTATCCATACATTCAACCGAACGGTATCACATTCAATCAGTTTCGCAACATCCACCCCAACGATAAATACATCTATAGGCGAAACCCCAAAGCCGAACAATTTCTTCCACCAAGATACTCTAATTCAAAAGCCAATTACTATGAACCCCTGGTGGTGAGATATAAAAAAAGTCACCAAGAAAGGGGACAAGGGGATGGTGAAGGACTTTGTCCTTATTGCCAATCTGGCGATCTCAACGAGCTGTTCTTTGAACGCAAAGATTCAAACTACCTTCATCATGTGACTAAGCTGCATGGTGTATACTCAAACGGAATGGAGATGCCTTTCCCAAAATTGATAGGAGAAGCCCTAGAGATCAAGCATTTGAAAACGAGAGGGAGGACTGAGCGCACGGTGCATAGCGTTGAGTGTGAAAAATGCCATGAGACAATCAAGATTCAACAGCTGGACTGCGAGAAAGAAGGAAATAAGTTTTTGGCCTACTTCAGACACATGTTGGTGCACAATGAAAAGAAAAACGCAGGCAAACGCAACTCAAAAATTAGTGTTTCTTCTATTTGAATAAACTATTTTATATATATGAGTACGCAGATAGTATCGGTTGCCCAAGATTACCTGGAAGGGATACCATTGAAAATGGTGTCTCAGGGCGCAGAAGCTGTTGTTTTCGAAACTAATCTACATCCATATTTGCCGAAACAGATCACGAGCGCTGACGTCCAAAACACTAAAAAGTACATTATCAAATACAGACCACCCAAACCATATAGACATGAAGTATTAGACCGTCAACTTACTAAAGCGCGCACAACAGCTGAAGCCAGAATCTTGAGTAAGTTGTACACTTTGGACATTCCCGCACCGAAACTCATAGCTCTAGATGCCCAACATGGACTCATCTGGATGGAGCATCTGGGTTACAACTTGAAGAACGGTGAGATCAGCTCATTAAAGAATTGGCTTTGGTACTTAGAAAAAACCCAAGCTCATTCAGATCAAGATCATGTCACTAACAACTCCGTGAAAAATGTGTTAGTTTTAGTTGGTGAGGCAATTGCCAAGCTCCATATGCAAGATATCGTTCACGGTGATCTCACTAGTTCAAATATTATATTAGTTTTAGAGGGTGAATTGAACCGACCAACGTTGATTGATTTTGGTTTGTCTTCGCACTCATCTTTGGCCGAGGATAAGGCTGTCGATCTGTATGTTCTTGAAAGAGCTTTAACGTCTACCCATCCGGTATATGCCGCGACATACAACAACTGGCTATTACAAGGTTACCAGGCAACTTATTTGAGTAAGCCTACAAATAAAAGAAAGTACACGGAGGTGAGCAAGAGACTTGATGACGTTCGATTGCGCGGTAGGAAGAGGTCCATGCTGGGGTAATGTATATATTTTTGGTCGTGCACCTGTTATAAATTTCTCCCATAAATTTAGCTCCGGTTTTCCAGTTGTGTGTTGTAAGAAAACCAGAGCGAAAGGCATTGAGCGTGAAATTGCCAGTAAATGACTATGGACCAGCCAATTGTTTTAGACCAGGGAACTGGATTCGTTAAAATAGGACGTGCGGGAAAGAACTTTCCCGACCATACCTTTCCATCCATTGTCGGAAGACCCATCTTAAGAGCGGAAGAGCGCACAGGAGACATTGAAATAAAAGACATCATGTGCGGAGACGAGGCCTCGGCTGTTAGGTCTGCTTTACAAATCTCTTATCCAATGGAAAATGGTATCATCAGAAATTGGGAAGACATGGAACACTTATGGGACTACGCATTTTACGAACGGATGAAGATTGACACAAACGGACAAAAGGTTTTGCTTACCGAGCCACCAATGAACCCTCTCAAAAATAGAGAGACTATGTGCGATGTGATGTTTGAGAAGTACAATTTTGGTGGAGTTTATGTTGCCATTCAAGCTGTGCTTGCTTTATATGCACAGGGTCTGTCTTCGGGAGTTGTGGTTGACTCAGGAGACGGTGTTACCCATGTTGTGCCCGTTTACGAATCTGTTGTTCTCAACCATCTGACGAGAAGACTCGATGTTGCTGGAAGGGACGTTACTAGAAATTTAATCAATTTGCTTTTGAGAAGAGGTTATGCTTTCAATAGAACCGCGGACTTTGAGACCGTGAGACAAATCAAGGAGAAGTTGTGCTATGTTTCGTACGACTTGGACTTTGACACCAAGTTAGCTAACGAAACCACCACTTTGGTGGAAAATTATGAGCTTCCGGATGGAAGAGTCATCAAGATAGGTTCGGAGAGATTTGAAGCTCCAGAATGTCTGTTTCAGCCTTCTTTAACTGATATAGAACAGCCTGGTGTTGGTGAGTGTCTTTTCAATACTATCCAGTCATGTGATGTTGATATCAGAGCAACTCTTTTCAAGTCGATCGTTCTCAGTGGAGGTTCCTCAATGTACCCTGGACTCCCATCTAGACTAGAAAAAGAACTCAAGCAGCAATGGTATACCAAGGTACTCAAGGGTGATGCTACAAGGCTTGATAAATTCAAGGTTAGAATCGAGGATCCACCTAGAAGAAAACACATGGTCTTTATCGGAGGTGCTGTCCTGGCCAATATTATGGCAGACAAGGATCATATGTGGATCAGCAAACAGGAATGGGAAGAGCAAGGTCCTCGTGTTCTGGAGAAACTAGGCCCTCGTTGATGTACACTCATAAAATAGCGAATCCCGTAACTTATTGTACAAATTAACTATACTCATTAACTTTTTTCCACACGTCCTCCACCAACATTTCCAACTTATGTTCGGAAACTGATGGATGTGTGTTGCCGTACTTGACAGCATTGCGCACCAGGTCATTAATGAACTTGTGAGTAACCACTTTTGGCTTAAGAAAGTCGGTTTCCAGCAGTTGGTCTGCCGTGTCTCTAAGTGAGGGATTGCGTTTCAAACATCTCTGTATGGTATCGATAACGAGTCCGTTGACTTTACTTCCATCCGGGGTAACTCGAGAATACTGTATTTCAACCTTCGGATTTGTAATTGCCAAAATTCGCTTATTCCCAGCATAATTGGCATATGGAGGTCTACCGTAGACCATTTGATATATAATGCATCCACATGACCAAATGTCCGCAGGTTTTCCCACCTTCCAGGTAGCATTAAGGTTATCTCCACGTAGGGTGTTGTTGGCTTCAATGAGAGTTTCTGGAGCCATATAGTTTGGAGTTCCAATTTGACATTCTCTGTAAATGTTAACAGTGTGGTCTGAGAGCGAGTTTGAAATACCAAAGTCAATAATCTTGAGTGTTCCTTTGACAAATAAGAAATTTGCTGGCTTTAAGTCTGAATGCACAATTCCTGCATCGTGTACAGCTTTGACACACTTGATCATTTCAACAGCATGGTAACGAGTGAAGCTAGGATCAAAAGGCATATGAGCTCTATTCGCGAGTACATGGGCCAAATCAATATCACCACACTCCATCACCAGCAACAGAGACCCTTCCTTAAGTTGATAGTCGATCAACTTGACAACACGATCTTGATTTCGTAATTTTTTGAGTATTTCGATTTCACCCTTGAAACTGTTTACCGCGCTGTCGTCAAACTGGTCAAAAGTAACAACCTTGACGGCGTAATCTCGTTTTCCCTTTGCAGCACGAGCTCTATAAACATTTGATGATCCTCCTTTGCCAATCAATTCAAGACACTCAAAATCTTGTTTGTTTATCGTGATCAAGTTGCTGGGTCTTTCGTTTTCGTGATTGCGCTCTCGTATCTCTGAGGAATGAGCCCCATTGCTCTTCCACGACTTGGTTTCCACGACGATTGGATCCTGTTTGTTGTTGCAGTATGTATCGTGATCTTGACGGCTTGATTCGCCAAAGTTAACCGGGCGAGTCTTTATTGGTAGTGGATCTCTTTTAAAATCGATCATGCTGTTGGGGTCGTGATTATATCGAACTTGCGATAGCGGAGTTGCAGCTCGTCTAGGGCGCTCAGGCGTGGCATAATAGTCCAGTGTAGTAGTTTTGGTGGGAGATTCGTGATTGGTTTCCTTCGAGGTATGGAGAACAGCCTTCGTTGCTTGACCGAGCTGAAGCACTGATCGATATGGTGTTTCGCTATTGTTGTTCCTCTTAATGCGAGGTGAGCAAGATGCTGATGAAACTTTGCTTTTCTCAGTTTTTGGAGTTTGCGTAAAATGATGCTTATTACCAGATCCAACATCGTCTTCCCTTTTCTCGAAATTGTAATTAGTCGGTGCAGTGGCAGTTTTCAAAGACGATGTAAACATGTTGGTAGTTGTGGTATGTTTGCCCTCCTCAAAAACTTCCTGCTCTTTTCTTAGCTCGTAAGGTGTTTGAGCGAGACCATTGATCTCACTTTCGGACAAGCGTTTTGGTGCACCCAACCCAAATTTTGAGAGAGACCTTGCGGATCGAAGGGATTGACGCGTCTTCGACATTGTGTTTTCATTACCTTCCAACTCATATTCTCCTTTTCGCATGAGTGAAGGAAAAGGAGGCTGAATAATATTGGTGTTGAAGGAGCTAAATCGACGACTCGATGGTCTACTGTTATCAAGTTGAGAGATCTCACTAGCAGGTTCTTTCATTGGGGGAACAAATTGCTCATCGAAAACAGTTCTGTGGTCCTCTGCATTTGGAAAACCCTCATTGTAAGGTTTTTTATTGAGTTGTTCCAGTAGAGACATCGCGTAGGAGCTGAGCATCGGCGGCCGCGAATTTATATCATCGTCAGAATCGTCATCGTCTCCTTCATCGTTGACCCTCAGTTCATGGTAGACCACTGGCTGATCCAAATGCCATGACGAGAATTGATGGTTCAATTGATGCTGCGATGTGGGAGGAATAGACGTTAAGTTGGAGGAGTTTGAAGATGTCAACCTGTTTGTCGAGCTGGGTGAAGACAAATTGCTTATTTTTTTATGTAGTTCAGCCATTGTAGATTGAACTTCAGATATATGCAAAGGATAACTTCATTCACCAGCAAACTTCTCGCTGTGCCACCGTTTTAGTTATGATTCTCTTTTTGGCGTTGTGGGATGATCGAAGATTTATACTGACTGAATTTCAAGTCCAAACCAACAATTATCTGCACACAATTAATGACCAGCCTAACTTTGAGCTAAAATCAAAAGGTGACTCGAAATGGAGCAGCAGAGAGTCGGCGGTACAAAGATTTAAAGATCAAACTAAGTTTGTTTTTATTTCGCTTTTGTAATAAACAAGAAAGAAAAAAGAGTGCGTTTCTAACGCGTCGATCGACCCCTTGAAATTATAAAGGGGGAGAAAAGGGGCCTGCAACGTTAAATGCGTTAGAAGTTTTATGCAATAACTTCGAGGTAATTACTTGGACACATTCCAATCTCACCTTTCGCGTTCTTCCCTTGCCACCAGTTTCCAACAGTATCCTTGACGCGGAAGACTTCATCTTTCTTAAATGACAGCTCATTTATATCGTCAGGGCTTGCTTCATAATCAAAGAGACCTCTCACAGTGATTGGGTAGTCATCGTTTGGTTGTACCGATGCTCTGTTGAGGGTGGAAGCATTTTCTAAGCCGCTCAGCTGGGCGGTGTAGCTCTGATTACTGAAAGGATTTTCTTGTGTTGCACTTACCGAAGCAGCTGCCGGTGCTCTTTCCATGTATCCTAAACTTTCGTCTTGATAGGAAATTGGAACAGGGTCTAGCTCAGATTTCGATTTTCTGTATTTTGATTGGCTTGAGGCAAGCATTACTTCGTCTTCACGAGCAAACGAATTAACGAAGGTGACAACATTGGATTGAGGTTCCGAACCAAAATATAGCAGCCACAGTAGGTTGACCATGCACATAATGATAAACCCTGCACTGGCAGCATGTGCCGATGAAGCGTCCAAATACAAAAGATTTGTGGTTGAGTTGGAGTTGTAGACAAAAGCCACTCCGAGGGTTGCACAGATAAACATTCTGTAATCATGGTATGTGTTGGTGATATAAAGAGACACAATAGCGATTATTAGCATCAATTGATAAACCAATCCCCACCAAGAGAGCTTTGGGAAACTGCTGCCTGAAGCTTTTTGTTGTGCGATACTTCCAGCAAATCCGACTATCCATGCAACGGCAGCAATTACAAATGTACTCAAGGCAAAAGGATTCAGTTGACACTTCGGTTTCGAGCCAGACATGTTATTGCATGAATTCGTTGTTTACTTATTTTTTTAACGGAAAATTTAGATCTGGCAGATCGTGTTTCGTAAAAAGGCCAGGGGTAACATTTTGAAAAGCATATAAAGCATCTTATAAATTTTTTTTACGTTTTTTAGGAGCAGGCTCGATATCCTGTGTGTGACAATAATCAAATACCCGAACTGATAGATTATGCTCTTGATCTGAGCACCTTTTGATGCACCAGAGTGCTTCCTCGAGTCTTGATAGCTGACGCGTCGAAAGTTTGAGCATTTTTCGTAGAACCAACTCTAAGTACTCTTTAGCAGTGTACTTTATCTTGCCGTAGTGAGGATTCAACACTTCAAATGCTTCATCTGAAAAGAAAGGAATTCTTTCATTCCCCAGTGATAGGACTAATGTAGCTGTTGCAGGCCCTACACCACGCAAAGTGCATGCATGATCCATGGCTTTTTTGACTACACTTATGAAATCGTTAGTCTCGAGCCTTTTAGATTCTGAAAGTTCTGAGAACGCGTTTCTGGTAGCAATTTTGACTTTTTCTTCTGTATTGCTATCAATTAGCTTCTGCAATGTAGCACGAAACTTTCCTCGAGCAAGTTTCCACTCCATAAGTTTGGCTAGCTCTGCCTTCTCAATCCACATCTCACCCGTATCCCGAAGACGTTTTTTTAATATGGTCGGCAAGGTTTGAGTTCGCCAATTCTCCAGCTCTGTAAATGTCATATCATCGGTATAGAGAGTTTTACGTCCTTTGTGCTCAACTTCAGACACTAGTTGCTTATAGTGGTGAGTCCGCGCAGTCAACAATTCCTCCTCTAGAGTTGCACCCATACACCAAATAGTACACGAAATTTGGACGCGCTAAAAATTATCCACATGGCTCAGGTTAATACAAATTGGCCCGACCAAGGAGATAGTCCTGTGGTTGATTCCATAGTAGATGATTCTGGCTCCGTGAACGAGCAAATAAAAGAGAATTATTTTGTGTGGAAGAAAAACGCCCCTCTTCTTTACGATTACATCCAAACAACTTCATTGGTCTGGCCTACACTCACTGCGCAATGGTTCCCTGACATAGAAGACATTGAAAATTCGTTGTACCAACAGCAGCGACTTTTAGTCGCATCGCACTCGAGTGGGTTTTCAAGATACGAGAGTCTCAAGCTCCTTGGAATAAGAACACTTCGATCGGACGCGATTGGACTTCACGTGGAGAAAGACTTCAATCCGGCCAGAAACGAATTTACAACTCGACCAGTCGAGACTGACACTAACAAGATGGCTCTGATACAGAGAATACCACATCGGCATGAGATTAATCGAGCGCGATATATGCCCCAGAATCCAGATTTGATCGCTACCATAACAAACGTTGGACATTTATCAGTTGTGGATCGCACAAAGAAGCCCAACAATTACGACGATGAAGAGCTAGATGGTGAAGACGATCTAGCAGATATCAAGCTATCATTCCATCAAGCCGAAGGATGGGGTTTGGATTGGAATAAGAAAAAGGAGGGAGAACTGGCATCTGGTGCTTCTGACGGTACCATAGCAATCTGGGATATAACTAAATTTCAACGAGAGACGATTGACAAAAAACCTTTGACATCTACAAGCATAAAAACAGAAATTTTAAGACGAAAGTACAAACTTTCGATCCTTGATCCTGTTTCGACCAGCACAGCCCATGATTACGGGGTGAACGCGCTAGAATATCTTCCATTTCACCAGTCACTGATAGGGTCTGTTGGTGATGATGCCTATTTCAAACTTTTCGACACTCGTGCAGGACTACAAGACGTGCGAAAAGGTCGAATCTCGGATGCAGCTGTGAATGTCATCAGGTTCAACTGCGCCAATGAATTCGGCTTCATGACGGGTAACGAAATAGGAACAATCTCACTTCATGACATGCGAAACCTCGCCCAACCACTAAAACGTATTCCACACGCACACAACGGAGCACTTACTTGTGCATCATGGAACCCCCAAGAAACAGCATTGTTGGCTACAGGCTCTGCCGACGGCACAGTAAAGATATGGGATTGGTCACGTGACCAGTCACCCCCTCTGCGATTCGTACACGGGGGACATATGCTCGGTGTGAATGATCTTGATTGGAATCCGTTTGATCCCAAGATGATTGTGAGCTGTTCAGATGATAATTCTGTTCAAGTTTGGAAACCGGCAGCAACCATAATATAGACTCCTGCGGGATATTACGTATTTTATGCAAGTAAAAATATTTAATTCAGTGAAAGGGAGTTCACACCATTTTTTAGATTGTTTCACCATGACTTCGTTTTATTTACAATCTAGAAATCGATTCACCGTGCTCTTTCTGGCCTTGTTCACCATAATAGTGGTGTTGTTCTTTGTTCCGCGTTCTCCCGAGGGCGTTACTCGTGTCGAGCTGGGAGATGGATCACAATCAGACCTTGGTATCCTCCAAAAATCTAAAATCGACGGTGCGTTGCCTATATCACAGGTTGAACCTTCTACCAAGAAGAAACAAGGTACAGCCTTAAAAGAGGCACAAGAGGAGGAGGATCATAATCAGATCAAACTCATCTCCCAACGCATTAATACAGAATTAGCAAACTCAGCCCCTCTCCGTTCAGAGCCCACCAAACACGCCCCCACCAAGAATTCGCTTGATGAATCGCTTATATTAGACGACGATATTGACAAGCAAGTTCCATTTCGTGATGTACGCGAGGCCGAAATATCGGCGCATCCTTCAAAGTCAGGCACCGAGTCCAAAATTGAAGACCAAGCTGGCGACTCATACTCTAAAACGCATACAAGCTATCCCAAAGAGCTTTCTGATGAACCCACCGCTGATGGTATGGTAATTCATGAATATGACGACTCCGAACTCTCAAAGCTGCAGGATAACCTTTCTGGGAAACCTCAGGATGAGCTGGAAAAGAGCTCTGCAACCGAAACTGCATCTCCAAAACAAAAATCAAAACGTCCAACTAATCTTGGAAAAATAAGCGACTCTCGGGTCCTGGGTAAACCGGGATTGCAAAAGAACGCAGCAAAGTTACCTTCAGAACCTTCTAATACATGATTACGATATAAGATTGTATATGCTTGAGTTTTACACTTTTTCGGCACCACTAAGTCTAACAGCAGCACCATACTTTTGCAGCTTGGTCAACAAGTTATCACCGTTCTTGATCAACTGATGATACCGGTTGTTCTTATTGTCAGGTCTATTAGTTTCAACAATGCCATTGACCTTATCAATGATGCAACTTATCTTATTGTTAGGAATGAACTTGCATAGGTCTGTATCCAAAAAGTTTTCAGACACACCAAAGCTGTCAGCCATTGACTTAAGTGAGAGCGACTTGTAACTTTCCAGAAGCTGCGAGTAAGCTCTACATCTCAACTCCCTCATGTAGTAGTTTGTGTGTGGTTGTAAATATTTGTTCCTGATTAATATCTCATCATGGGTTCTCAGAAGGTGTGGGAAGAAGTCTTTATACTCACAGAAATAGAGTGAATTAATGAGATCAAAAATTGGAGCTAACTTCGACGATTCGGCACCAGTGGACAAAATTTCCGGTGACTCTATCAACTTTTTGCGCAAATCTGGTCTCTCCAGAGAAATTGCACCACAAATAAGCGAATACTGTGCAACTTCATCGTAAGTAGATAACTCAGTGGAGGTGAAGGTAGCAAGAGAATCGATTAAAAGTTTCGAAGCCTCCTTGAATTTTCTTGTCGACATTAGATAAATGCCTAGGTATGTCTTGTATCGATTGCGTCTTTCCCAATCACCTCCTTTCTCGATCAAAATATTGGCTTCATCAAGATACTTCTTTGTAAACACTTTGTCATCAAAGAAAAACCCAATTCGGACGATTGTCAAGATCAAGTCAATCTTGGATCCTGTAGAAGGTGCTAAATCAATAATTTTCTTGAGAGTGATAACGGCGTTGGCTTTGTCTCCAATGGAGGCATAGTATTCTCCCAGTTGAGTCCAGATTTTCAAAATTTCCAATTCTTCATCGTCCTCTTCAGAAAGCTTTTCAATCCTTCTTTTAAGCTCCAAAACCCTCTCGGCATTCTGAGAGCTCAAATCATTGTACAGTTTTTCGTCAAACTCAAGCGCTGGCAGTTTCAGCTCGTGAGTCAAGTAAAAGTAATAAGGTGCCATTTTCTGCTCCTTGATTTGTTCCATGACTCTGTTACTAACATCCGCTGAGGCTAATCCCCGCTCAATAAGAAAAACATCTTGACTGACCTCGAAGTCAGGAATCTTAGCCACTCCAGAGGAGAACGTATCTATAATCATGTTTGATTTATTTTTTGTTCGCCACCGGTTATTTAGCATGCTGTAGTTTACACCCTTACACGTTCGAGATCAATAAAAACATTCCTTCTTGAGTCGGTCTCTATGGAATCCGAGGTTCACCAGCATCTTGAATCCTTCAAACAGTTACTCACAGACTTGCAAACCATACTTTATGAATTTGTTCATCTGAAAGTTACTAGAGACATGGATCTCGATCTGTTGCAATCAGATGTTCAGACCAGGTCACTTGAGCTTTACGAAAAGCTAGATGAGCTGAACAGAATAATTGAGGTAGAGTTAGAATGTTTGGAAGAATCTTCGAATGAGGGATTGTTTTATCAAGTATTGATATGCAAAGAACGATACCAAGATCTTAAGATTGACTTGAGAGAAGCGCTTTTAAAATCTAAGACGTGGGAGTATGAAGAGACCGCTGAACAAGAGGACGCTTGCCTGCAACATGATGGGTCTCTTTTGGACGATTATGATCTGGAAAAGCTCTCATTACAAGAGAGGCTACTCAATAAAAACTCCTTGGTTACTAGCAAATTACAAAACGTCAATCAGATGCTCCAATCTTCTCTTTTGGCAAGCGAAATGAACATCTCGGATCTTGCAGATTCGTCCTCTTCTATGGCGGGTCTCTCAGAGAAGTACTCTTATTTTGCAGACATTCTTGTGCGATCGAACAAACTTGTGAAAACTATAAATGAATCGAGCGACAAGGAACGTAAACAGATCTACGCTTCGCTATATTTCTTCATACTGGTTTGCTGTTGGGTCATATACAGAAGAATTTTGCGCAAACCAGTCGGCTTGGCCATATGGCTGATGTTTAAAGCCTGCAGAATAGTATTCTGGGGAGCCTCATCGGTGAAAACTACACAGCCAACCTTGACTCAAGTGGCTAAGACTTTAACGGAGACGATAAAATCAGGTACTGAAACGTCAATACCCGACAGGTCGTTGTTGACCTCGATGCTGTCTCACATAAGCGATGAACTTTAGTAGTCTTCACCTCTTGAAACCACTTCTTTTCTGGTTGGATGCAATAAAATGGTATGTTCGTATTGCGCAGTGTAACATCCCTTTATGTCCACTAAAGGAGGATGTTCTGTCACAAGACCTGACTTGCACAGCTGGTTCAATGCTAAAAGATATTTCTCCTCGCCGCACCTGTCAAGATATCTGCGGCAGAATGGTAGGGAACCAAAATTCGTCTCGATTGTTTGCATCAACTTTTTAGCTCTTTCCAAACGGATTGGTGCATTTGCAGGGGCGTCTAGATTTTTCATATAATGCGAGCACTCTCCGCCATGAACAACGTAACCTTTACCAGTAGAGCCAAAAGTCTCAATGGCAAAAGTTTCTCCTTCTTCCATCTTAGTGGTATCTCCGTTTTTCACTATAGGAACAGATTTACCCCCGTGAATTTGGAAAGGTTTGATATTATGTCCTTGAAGATTCCGAATGCACTTGACGGGATGAACCTTGCCATCCAGTTCAACTTCGTAACTCTCCATCACTTCCTCAACAGCCTCACCTATATCTGTCATTCTGACATCTATACCGGCAACCTTGACACCAGTATTAGTAGCCTCTTTGACGGCATTAAGCAACGGATCATACCTTTCGTTGAAGGTTTGAGTCCAAGCACAATCAATGATGTGACCATTCACATGGACTCCGAAATCGACCTTCATGACATCGTCGTATTGCAAAACAGTCTTATCCCCAGCATTTGGAGTATAGTGTGCGGCACAGTGATTGAGAGAAACACCACAAGGGAATCCCATTCCTCCTTTTAAAGTATCGTCGGTACCGCTATAAGCTCTGACGCTATTCTCAATCGACTCAGCCACCTCAATCATAGTCATTCCCGGTTTGATATTCTTTTGCGCAGTTTGTCGAACTCTTCTGTGAATCTCGGCTCCTTTTCTGAATTCGTTCCAAACGTTATTATTTTGACGATCAAGATATCTTTTCTCCTCATCGGTAACCCTTTTGAGGTTTTCGTCACTGCCTATGTATTCTTGCCATTCTCCCTCGGGATAGACTCCATCTGGGTAAAACTGACTGATGCCACCCTTCTTCTTCTTTTTGTTGCTCTTCTTCTTCTTTTTCTTCTTGTCAGCCTCTGCTTCGGTTGAATCAGCAATGACAATATCCTCCACCTGGTCAGCTAAGTCATTAGGTTCTGTGCTCATATTTAATGCTGGAATAGATTTTCTTCTGACTAATTTTTCCACTACCGAAAAATTTAGTCGAAAAACTCAGTATTTAGACATGCTAGGAATACTCAGACCCAGAATTCTGGTGGGAGCGCGCTGCTACATCAGGTTTAACTCTACATCTTCAAAACCGGATCCTATCAACGTTTTAATGGGAGCAGCCAGAAAAGCGAACTCTTCTGATAGCTCGGTGTCATCATTCCTAGGACAGAGCTCGTTTTCCGTGAGTGGCGCCTATGCTGAACCGAACGCTTTGGAATATGCCATGAAGATGCCCCTAGATGGACGTCGCGCGGGTCGCACTCGTGCAGTGAAAGCTGGTGATTTAAGCAGATCGATCAAAGCCCTCGAAACTATGGTGAACGCTAATGGCATTAGAAACGCACACTATGAGCAAAAGTTCTATCTTAACCCATCTAGACAAAAGCAACAAAAGAAGATTAAAACCAAGAAGAAGAGGTTCGATGCCGGAATCAGAAAATTGCTTGATGTTGTTAGGAATGCTGTCAGAAGAGGCTACTAAGCAAAATATATCACTGTAAATAGAACGAAAATAATTTCTTTAAATTATTTATCATGGTCCACTCTGGCGGGACCCCTGGTGCCGCTTCTATGAGCTCAGGAGTCATCAACCTGATGAATACGATTTTAGGAGCAGGTCTCCTAAGTGTTCCTTACGCTATCAAATGCAATGGTCTAATTATGGGAGTGTTTTTCGTTATATTATCAGCATGTACATCAGGACTTGGATTATATTTATTGGCCATTGCCTCCACTTATTCAATTCCTGGACATAGCACTTTCTTTTCCCTTTCAAAGCTGACGGTCCCTCGACTTGGTATTGTGTTCGATTTGGCCATAGCAATCAAATGCTTCGGAGTTGCTTGTTCTTACCTAATAGTCATTGGCGACCTCATGCCTCAAATCGTATCATCTCTTGTTTCAGATGAAATTCTTCTGAGCCATCCCATTCTTCAGAATAGGACTCTCTGGATCACTATTTTTCTAACCATTATCCTACCTCTAGTTTATCAGAGAAATTTGGACTCTTTGAAAACTGCCTCGCTGATTGCACTTTCCTCTGTTGGTTATCTCGTTGTTCTTGTTGTCGTGCATTTTATCCACTTGCTGACTGGTGGTGAAGAAGAAGTTGTGAAGGGCCCTGTTTATTACCTGAAGCCCGATTCTGTCGTTGCGATGCTCTCTTCGTTTCCCATTCTGGTCTTCGGTTTCACTTGCCATCAAAATCAACTTGGCATAATCAATGAGCTACGTGATCGCAGTATCTCCAATATTGCTCGGCTAAATTTTATCTCGATTGGAAGTGCTTGCTGTTTGTACCTAATTGTTGGACTTTCTGGTTATCTCACATTTGGAGACAATGTGGTCGGCAACATTATCACCATGTACCCCAATTCAATTTCATCGACAATTGGCAGAATTGCTATTGTGATTCTAGTGTCTTTAAGCTATCCGCTTCAATCGAACCCCGCAAGGTTGTCAATCAATCATGTTTTTCACTATGTATGTGACTCAGATCTAGCAAAATCGGTCAGATCAATGTCCAGGTCCACGACGTCATCGTCAATCCTTACGCATGATGAGCGATCTGCACTTTTTCCTCGTAATAATAATGCTTTGGATGGTCATATTGTGAACGAGTCCGTTGTCATGGAAGAGGAAACAGAACACTATGTCGAACTAACCGAGACTAGGCTAATCATCATCACAACCTGTATCGTGATACTGTCCTATATTGTCGCTATCGCAGTCAAGTCTCTAGAGCATGTTTTGGCGGTAGTTGGGTCAACTGGATCAACCTCAATCTCCTTCATTTTACCCGGTTTTTTTGCATACCGACTAATTGGAAGCGACGAACGACCATTCCTCTACAAAGACTGGTTGCTTAAGTATGCTGGCCTTGGTTTGGTTATTTGGGGATTTATTGTGATGTTGATTTGCCTCACTGCTACGATCTTTGTGGGAGCTACTCATTAATCAGCATTTATACTTATACAATTACTACGGACGTGTTACGATTCAAGTTTTTCAGTCTCAGTGTCGTCCTCATCCTCCAAACTCTCCAAGGCATCTTTGATCAAGTGTGATCCCTTTGGATCCAGATTAAGTGCAATCGTAAATTGTTTGATGGCGTCATTCTTGCGGCCATATATTCTGTATAGTTTTCCAAGAAGAAAATGAACCGAGGCCTCATCTGGAGCAAGATTTTCAAGCTTCTCAAAATCCTTCAAGGCAAGATCGTACCTCTTTAAAGAAATGAGAGACTGAGCTTTTTTGAATAATGCCAGCATCGAGAGAGGTTGTAAGCGGGAAGCAAAGATGTATTGTCTGAGAGCTTGCTCCTTTTTCCCAAGTTTCTCAAGCACCATACCAACACAGCAAATCAGTATAACATTAACAGGATTGATCTCAACAGCCTTCCGGAAATGGAATTCTGCTTTCCGGAAATCGCCCAACTTGAGATAGACCATTCCAATACCGTAGAAAGCATTGTAATGTCTCTTATCCAGCAATATTGCGTGTCGGAAACACTCTAATGCATTTTCAAATGCATCATTAGAAAGATACTCATGTCCTTGGAGTGTGTAAGAGTAGGCAAACTCTTTGTTCACAAGGTTTGCCTTCTGGAAACACTTAATCGCTTCGTCAGGTTCGCGTTTTAATGAGAATAGGTTTCCAACGGCAATCCATGCCTCTGGTGAATCTTTCGAAATTTCATGTAGTTCATGCGAAAGGAAGCTAAGTTCCATCTCTTTATGAAGGTGCCACAGAAGAGTGGAATAGTACTCCATTTCCTCAATTCTGGTCCTATCCAATTGCCGCAACTTTACAAAATAGTTCTCAGCCTCTTCATAGTTCACAATTTCGAAATGAAGTCTTCCAAGTTTACCCAAAACCCATGGAGTGTTGCGCTCATTCTCCGGAAGAGAATCAAAAACTCTGATTGCTCTAAAGCAGTCATAAAAGCACATGGCTTTGTAGCCTTTGGCAAGCTTGGAGTAGATAGACATCAAATATTGGTCGGGTGCATTGTTACTGGAATCAAGTAACTTCTCGGATTTCGTAACTCCAGATGAAAACGTGGAACCTATAACTCGTTTGATTCCAGAGCCTTCGCGTTTCACAGTTTGCTGATTAGAAATTTGGCCTGACGATAAATTAGCTGCGGAGGCATTGGTATCCGTCAAAGTATTTAAAGGATGACCCAACAATCTTGAAGTTATTGACGTTGAGTTCCTAGTTGACTTCCGTCGTATTGTATCTGTTGGGACTGTTGGATGTTTGAAGCTTTCCAAACTAGCCCCTTTACTCTTTCTATTAGGAGCTTCGGGAACCTGTAGTTGCTTTGCACGTGGAGTTGTAAGAAGAACAGTGGACGGCGCTTCGGGAGTTTGGGCAACGAAACCTCCACTACTCGGGTTCGAGGCAAATTGGCCTGGAGCCTTAAATTCCGATACATTATCCTTATTGTCCGATAGTCCGAGCCCTCCTTTCTTGTCTTCAATTGAAATTCCACGGGATGTCTTGAATAATGATCCGGATATTTCGCCAATAGGGTTCACTTTGTAAATTGAGTTAACTCTGACTTTCACGCCCATGCGACAAAGTTCTTCAAACGCTTCAAACACGTAAGGATTGAGCGAGAGAACCTGGGAGTAGTTCAGCGCACTGCGTCTAACGTCACCAACAGCTGCGTATAATTTCGCAAGAAGCAGATAGCATGCCACATTATCGGGTATGTATCTGGATTCGTAATTCTCTGTCTTCTCAAGATGAGACCAAAGTGGTAGAGAGCGAGTGAGTGAAGAAATTCCGTCAGATTCACACTTAAGCTCAAGACATGCCTTGGCGAACATATATGAGCAACCCACATGTTGTGTATTATAATTTGCGGTCAAGTTGTACGTCGTTTTGTAGCGTTTGAGTTTGTATAACACCAGCGCATATAAGTGTACGCTATCAAAGTTTTCTGGGTTTTGAGCTATCAGTCTTTCTGCAGTGAATTCGGCGGTTTCAAGATGATCGTATTCTAATGAGTATAAAATGTTAGCTCGAAGCTGTCGTGTTGTATGGTCTGCAACATTCATGATCCCTTAATACGTGAACTTGAACTAGCAACTGAAAGCAAATCAGAAGAAAAAAAAACTAAACAATAGGTATGAGAGTAAAGATCCGATTAACAAATCGTGATGAGAACCATCTAACCTTTGAAATTATTAGCGTAATAGGTGTGTAAACAAAGCGGTCTGTAATTTAATAAGGTAAATCAAAATCTAGAAATTAAGGGCGGCGCGTCGATCGGCCTCAGGTAGTTTTACTAAGATCCTAGACGTCACATGTTATTCTTTAATCTGGCCAAGGTTTCAAAAAGATCGTTTGTCTGCTCCTGGTTAGTACTGCTGGATTGAGATAGATCGTTGGTGTTACTGGATTGTGGCTGTGCCTGATTACTGGAGCCGGGATACGAAGGCGCAGGAGGAGACTGACCTGAAACAGATCCTTGAAGCTGATTCAATAGACCCGTTAAAGCATTCCCCTGTGGCATCATAGGCTGTTGTTGTGCCTGCTGCATCAAGTACAAGACGTTTTGAATGGTTGCAGGGTCCATAGATTGCATTGTCTGCATCAATTGCGCTTGATTAGGGTGCGCTGATGGATACATCTGCGGCTGGTATCCAGGATAAGTTGGTGCAAATCCTACGTTAGTGGGCATTCCATATTGTCCAGGTGGTGGTGTTGGTGTTCCATATGCGGGCCTAGGCATGAAAGGTTGGGCGTTGCTTCCCGTTGCGTAGCTGACCGGATATTGATGAGGCGGGTTTCTAGGATTACGGCCAAATTTGTTTCCATACAATGCTTGATTTCCGTTCTTGCCTTGACGACCTGAATTGCGTTGACGTCCCCGTGAATGTTGATCGCGAGACTCCATAGATAAACGTTTGGCTTTGGCACTAAGAACCAGCTCAAGTGCTTCGTTAATGGTGATCTCCGTATATTCATCAAAGCGAATACCACCATCAGCAGTCTTCTCATAAATCATCGTGTCCAAACGTACATGACGAGGAATCACGACTGCTATAGCACCCCTGTATGCAGCCGAAGTTATTGAGTCCTGAGGAATGTTGTCTGCTGGGAAATCGAAATGCTCAGTTTCGATCGCAAGACCATCTTGTCTTAAGCGTTTGAGGATTTTATTGTTGAAGTCTGGGGTAGAATCTTGTGAGGTTATCACTTTAACTTCCAGCTCTGAAACAGGGGACCTTGATCTAATCTTGGCATTACGACCTTCAGGGGACTTTGATCTACCTCTTGATTGTTTGGAGGAGGATTGGTTTTTGCCTTGCTGCTCTATTGCTCTTTGGATCTGATGCTTTGATACTTGCAAATGCATGATGCGGTTGTGTAAAGGCACATTTTTCTCAGCCTCAATAGCTTGAGAACATTCTTCAGCCTTAGAAAACTGAACAAAACCATACCCTTGCTTCATGTTCACTTGTTTAACTTCTCCATACGGGTGGAAGATGCGAAACACTTGTTCTTTAGTAAGAGTGTTAACAGCTAGATTTCCAATAAAAAGTCTCGAACCAATTGGAAAATTGTCCCATTTACCACTACTCAGAGCACTATCCTCGTCACGCAGGTAAGTTTCGTAGCTTTCCCTCTCCTCGGTGGACATTTCTTGCGTAAGGTCAGGGCGAAGACAGTATGGATTGATTGGAACGAGAACCTGGAACGCCTCATTGGGTTTAATGTCCGGCTTGTTGTACGAAGTAGTCGGCTCAAAGCGTACACGAATGGCCACATTAGTGTTGTTTGCTTTATTGTACTCCGAAATTAGGGTTTTCTCTTTGGAAGACGGAGGTAGTTGCTGAAATGATGGATCATCGAAGAGTGGACTTGAGAGAAAAAATTTAATAACATCATTGAATAGCGGAACGTCGACTTCACTTTTAGAAGCAGACCCAGTAGTATCCAGAGACGGCTGCCCGGACGGTGTTGGGTCGTCTGCCAATTTCTGTGTCTCTTCGATTGATGCATGATCTCCGGAAGACTCGGTGGATAAAGACTGCTTGTTCTCAGCTTCGACAGCCATGGCAAATTCAGGGTCGTATTCCTCATCTCCGGAATCATTAGAAGTGTTTTCTTGAGCTGAGCTGAGGGAAACCTCAGTTTCTTGTTTGTTTTCCGGATCAGGCGTTTCGGCTCGTGGCGACGAAGATTCGATTGATTCAGAAGCATGCTCGGTGTCAGATTTGAAAGCCACAATCCCAGATGGTACACTCTCAATACAAACAGGCTCTTGAGGCTCTATGTTAGGCACATTATCCAACGGACTTTCTTCGTCGCTCATAGTGGTTTAGAAAAATTATTCCAAGGGCTGGACGCAGAAATCCCTACACCGTAGCTACGAATTGTAGCTGAGATAATTGGTCTATAACAGATAGTAACTTATACATTCACCCTGCAATCTGATGTCGTCTTTCACACTTTTTATAACTAATGGGTGGAAATGATTGAGTGATAACGATTTTGTCCGTAAGCAAACCCACGTTTGCCTACTATGATAGTAGTGTAGTCCCAACTTTTTGAGACAAGTTGTTGGTGATACAGTTGGCCTTGAATCGATTCAGTGGTCGAGCCTGGTCTGTTGTGATTACTCAAGACAAAACTTCGTTCTGGTCTTTCAAAGCATGACAACATTCTCAAAGTATAGAGACAAAGCTGAATTGACCCCAATTTTGTTTTGATAATGACAGAATGTGGCGATTCGATTTGGATGATAGATGTCCCTGGAGCGCTGGCAGTAGGATAATATTGGATATCTACTGTTTGTTTTCGATTGAATGGCGGATAATCTCCTCGCGTAGCTCTACTGGGATCTCACTCTCGCTATTCACGTTTCTGTCCACAGGACACGGCACAATACTGTTGGCCGCAACCATGGTAAATGCCACTAGGAATGTAGTTGAAAAGATCGATTTTGAGATCGTTTTGTTGGCCGCTCTGATATACATGGTAAACAAGTTGCTAGGATTGGTGCAAAACTATTTTCAATCCGTACACCTTTAGGCTTTTTTTCACGCAGCTAGAGCCAATTAGAACCACGGATTTGAAAACTTGGTCGACCTCCAGAAATGTCACATCCTTGCACGGCAACGAAAACGAAAAATTATCAAACTTTTCAATCGATCGTCATGTTTAGAACTAGTGTGAGATTCAACAGCCTATTTCAGGTGAGACACAACTCGTCTTTGCCACGCAAACTGGCATATGTTCCGAACAAGTATAATGCTAAATCTTCCGCATCCAATTTAAAACCACAATTACCAAACGGCCTTTTATATCATCCTGCACCTTCAGCTTTGGATCCAGAAATCACGCCCAAAGCGTTTCTGCCAGATTCAGATCCGAGAAAAGCATCAAATTTGTACTATCCCGAAGAGCAGTCCCGGATCACCTCGAACATTAAGCATATGCCTATTATCTCCAAGGCCAGGACACCAACGCAATACAACTTGGACCGCGAACAAATTCAGCAAATTCAAGAGATGAGAAATCAGGGCGTTCCTAGACGGGAAATCAAAGCCAAGTTTGGCGTTACAGACTTTTTCATTAACATCGCTACCACCCCCAACCCGAAAACATTAGCCGAACAGACTCAAAAGGTTGAGAAAGCTTCCAGAAGATGGGGAAGTCGCACAAAGCTTGCTAAAATGATCAAGCTCAAGAAGGAAACCTTGTGGAAAAGAGATATGTAACTGTATATACTGGTAATTTCATTAATTTACGACCCTGAAACAAAATCTCCAAACTCATCATCGTCTGGTTCATTGCAGTTGTTTAATGTATTAACTGTCTCCGTGGATAATCGCAGAAAATCCTGCAATTTACGAGCGCGTTCCTCATAATCTCGGAGATTGGAAGACATTCGTAGATCGTCGTAAAAGTCTTGTAAAATCATTCCAATGGCTACTTTTCTATCCTCGTGGGACAAGATGATCACATAGTGTTGGTGAAAGATCTTCTGTATTGTTTTGAAAGGGCCCTTGTTTTTCAAAGTTGTCACTGAGACCCCGTTGTGGTTCAGGTTCCCATATTCAGCCAAACCCCACCGCCCCAAATCGGGATGAGTGATGTACAACTCGCATTTAATATCTGACATCTGTTCGGAACCTAGTTGCTGTAACTCATGTAGTTCTGCACTCCCCTTGAACAAGAAGTTGGTCCGTTTCAGCCCCCAATTTTCGGGCTTGAATTGGTATCGTACAATCTTTCTCTCTTCGTAAGTCCTAGAATCGTAATCGTATTCAAATGCAGTATCGTATATAACTTGAGGGGGTGGTATTTTGTACAGTTTCACATTTTCAAACATAGCCAGCTTGGTGTCACAACATTGTGACCCCGCGTGATCCACCGACAACATGGTATTGATACACAACTTTGTATTATTGAACCATGGTTTATTTTGTCAGAACCTATGATATTAAATTTAGCGAACAAAAAAATTTAGTGGGTAATTTGTTGTTGTCGTCAAAGCATGTCGCTTTCGGTAACAGAATTGAACTATCTCATCTGGAGATACCTACAAGAGGGGGGGCTAGAAATAAGTGCATTTGCTTTACAAGATGAAACCAAGGTTAATGAACATGATAGCACGTATAGTGACAAAGTACCATTAGGGTGTTTGGTAGACCTCGTTCAAAAAGGTATACTTTACTATAAGGTAAATGAGATGGTTCAAAAAGACGATACAATAACATCCACAGACATTATGAACATGGATTTCAACTTGTTCAGCTCCATATTGAAAGCCAGCCCCGAGAGAACCATAGAGCCGACTTCAGCCCAAGCTCTGTCGTCGGCATCCCAAACAAATGCGCAACTTAAAGACACAGAAGACGATAGCGATTTCACTGTTGTTCTCAAAAATAACTATACGTATCCGGCCAGTCTGGCTTGTGACTGGAGCCCATTGGACCCGAATGTCTTTGCGTGGGGCCAACCAGACTCTATTTCCAATATATGCGCGCTGAATTGGGACGAGTCTGTGTCTAGATTTAAACCTGACACTCATCCATTACCACATCCTTCTACCTGTAAGCAAATTGTCACGGTTTCCTGGAGCCCCAAGGGCAACGCTTTGTTGACAGCGTCCGAGAATGGAGAACTCAGGTTGTGGAACGCTAATGGCTCTATTCGCTACATTATGGCTCTTCACCACTCACCAGTATTGAGTGTTCAATGGTCTCCTAACTCATCCTATCTGCTGACCCTTGATATAACAAACAAGTCTGTGGTTTGGGACGCGTTAACTGGACAATCTGTACAATACATTGACAATGTTTCTGACTCACAATCCAAGTGCTTTGGGACAGATTCCCGCTGGATTGATGACACCAAATTTGTGCTCCCAGGCTCTGATTATGCGCTTCATGTTTATCAGCTGGGAGACAGTCACCCGATTGGTGTCCTGGCAGGCCACACAGACACCATTTCCAATTTAATGTACAATAGCGAGTTGAGACTTCTATGTTCAGCCTCGGATGATCAGACAGTGCGACTGTGGAGAGGGAACTCGGTCAACTCTTTGCAGGTTCTCACAGGACATTCTCAGCCAATAACTTTTTTGAGTTGGTGTAAGATCGCGGACAATTGGGGCGTGATAACATGCTCCCTCGATGGATCCTTGAGGGTTTGGAATATTTTCAAGGGCACAACATATGATTATAGAGTCGTTGATAATGGTCTCCCCATTCTTGTGGCAGACTTGGCGCCGAACAACTCACAACTTGCAACAGGTGATTCTGACGGAAACGTGATGGTGTGGTCCATCGGCAGCAATGGTAAACTGAAGCAACTCAGTTATTACCAAACTGGTGAGGCCGATAGCTCGAACTACATCTCTTCCCTTCGTTGGAATATAGATAGTACACTGATCAGTGTCAGCTATAGCAAATCATCAAGTTGTGTCATAAAAACTGTATAACAACTACTTTCGTGTAAAATTGAATGTACATAAGATCATAATAATAGGTTCATGGGTCATTAACACTCTTGTTAAACTTGCGTCTTTTCTCGGAAGCGTATTTCCAAGATCTCAATAGTCCAGCAGTCAAAATTCCTTTAAGGCTCTGTAAGGTAGCGGGACCCAAAACTATTGACTTGACCGTATCTTCAAGATGCTTGGTGAGATTGGTATCCCGTGCAATATCTCTTATGAACTGAGACTGCCTCACTTTATAAGCATTCGGCAAATAGTTCCAATCTTGGATTGGAATTTCTTCAAGTTTTGCTTCTTCTGTTAAAACTTGAAGCTCCATAAATGTGAGTTCCGCGGACTGCTTCACTGGCTTAAGGTCTCCCAGAGGTTGAGATGGGGCAAGTGCATGCTTTGCAAATAGGTCTGACGACAAGCTAGTCTCGTACTGACTACTATACTTCGCCAACAATCTTCTCCTAAATGAGGATGGTAAATCAACAATAATTTCTGCTTTTGCCTCATCACTGAGATTGACTGCAAATTTGTGCTCGGGAGCATCAGCTGCAGAGATTCTTTGTATCAGGTTTGGGAAGTAGTGATTCAGAAGTGGCAGGTACATCGAGCGGAATTGATCGAATTGGTGACTAACAATCTTCTCAACTTTGCGGACATCTTCGCCTTTCACTCGAAGCCGGGGATCCCCAAGGTAACTGAGCTCTGCAATCTTATAATAAAGCTCATACTCTGACACTCCAGTCTTATTTAGTAAGAGAAGTGAAAGCTTGACGGCATTTGTGAGGTTATACTGATTCAATAAAGATATTTTGGGGTCGTTCCTCACAACAGCAACTGGTTTGTGTAGCCTACCACTTAAATAGAGCGTGTCCCAATTGATTAGATCATTCATCAAGGATTCCATAGAAGTCACGCCATATTTGAGCTCAAAAGCATTATCAACCTTTGATCTTTTGAAGTCTAACTTCACGAAGGGGTTGAAATAAACACCAGCACCTAGCTCTCCAATCTCTGCTATAACGCTAGATCCAAGCATTCTAAGTCCTGAATAATGATTTGGGTGCTGTGAAACGTTCAACGAGTGCCAGTGATCTGGGTATGAGACTGCAAATATCATGTCGACTTGAGAATTTGAGGTCTTGGGAGAACCTTGGTCGAACACCTTTGAACCATACCCAAAGGCATATCGAATTGGAGCATTAAACTCCCATACAACTTTCTTCAACAGATCCTCAATACCTTTATCTTTAGAAACCAGTTGATTTGCTCCAAACTTGTACGGAAGCTGGTTAGCTGCTTTGAGCTCCTTCAAGTTTCTTAAATAATAGTTGAAGTTTATAGGTGTGGCTTGCAATTTAAGCAAATTCTCATCCAGAATCTTGAATTTGTCCTCTTGCTGGATATTGGCCATTTGTTGACGCTTCAGAAATGATCCTTGTATTGGTAGTGTAGTCTTCACAGGCTTGTTACTTCGAAACAGCTTGTCCAAGAGGACGGGATCAAACTCGTCCCTGTTCGAGAACGAACTCGTAGAATTTGGCTTCATCCCCGGGCATCCTGAGGAATTAAACCGAACCCCGTGTGTCGAGGAATTAACAAGCTTGGATACACTGATTCGGCCTCTGGTATGAGCTAGCATGGTACTTATGACAAAGGTTACTCAATTCAGTGAGAGAGCATTGATTACAAAATCAGCGAAAATTGATTTTCAAATGTTCAGTCTGCTAAAGCTACAAACGTAATCGGGGTGTGGGATTTATTCGAGAAAAATTTCTCCGCAAAAGGTTGGCGTGGGCTAGCCTCAGAACATCTTTTTTACCCCGTTCTGGTATCGTCCTTAAACTGCACAATAATTGATTATGTAAGAGCTTAAGGATGGAAATAAAAACGTAGCTTGAAATTTTCAGTAAGATCACTAGGTAAATGTCGGACGAATCGAAGGTAGAGAAGCCAATTGAGGAAAAAACTAAAGTTGAGGAGGAAGCTACAAAAGACTCCGCTCAGGCGGAGAATGTCACGTCTAAGCGGAAGCTAGATGAGGGAGAACCAGACGAGAAGGAGAACAACGACAAGAAGAAGAAGAAAAAGAGTTCGAGACGCAAGTATGACGATCTTCCTCCTCCAGAAGACAAAGACTCCGACAATGACGAAGAGGAGGAAGTTGACGATGACAATCTTGTGATCGAGGAAGAAGAGGAGGATGACTTGCAGGAGATTGATACCGCAAATATTATCACTACAGGGAGAAGAACACGCGGAAAAGTAGTCGATTACACCAAAGTGAGCGAGAAGCTCATTAAGGAGGAAGGATTAGAAGACGAAGAGGGAGAAGATGGTGATTTTAAGGAACAGTGAACAAAACGGGTGGTATTATCGATGCACTATGCGTGATATTCGAGTCGAAGGAGATTTATCGATTAGCAACAGCCGGAGTTCTTTGAGATCTTTTGGTCTTTAGGAGCAGGTGTAAGTGTGATTGTTTGTCCCCCCAGGTTTTTGTTCTGGGAAGATTCAACGCCATCCATGTCGAACTTCCTTTTAGAAACCATTTCGTAAATATTTTTAATGAGCTGATGGAATGTCAATTCCACATTCTCCGAATTGAGTGCGGAAGCTTCTGTGAACAGAAGATTATTCTCGGCGGCGAAGTCTTTGGCTTCTTCGGTAGGCACGGCTCTCAGATGGTCAAGATCAGATTTGTTGCCAACAAGAGCTATCACTATGTTTGCATCTGCGTGCTCTTTCATTTCCCTGAGCCATCTCGACACAGACTCGTAAGAGTTGGAGCTCGAAATATCGTAGACAACAAGCGCTCCGACGGCACCCCTATAGTATGCCGCTGTGATGGCTCTGTATCTTTCCTGACCTGCAGTGTCCCAGATCTGGGCCTTGACCCTCTTACCATCAATCTCAACAGTTCGGGTGGCAAATTCAACACCAATTGTAGCACGAGAATCCGGGTTGAATTCGTCTCTCGTAAATCTAGAGAGCAAGTTTGTCTTTCCAACGGACGAGTCTCCGATCAAAACAACTGAGATGTTAGCTAATGAACTAGAGTGTACTTACTCTTAAACAGGTATTCGTAATCGTATGAATAGTCCTCTGCGGTGTCTGTCATGGTGTGCTTAATGTAATGTGTTAATCAACCAAAATACCAGATTCGTAAATGATTTATTTTTGTTTTCTTACGTTTCACTTGTTTTCACCGCTCACTCTGCGAAGTTGAAGCTGCTAAAAAAAAATGGCAAAAGTTACCCGGGACCGTCGCGTCGAGGGTCGGAAGTCCCTTTGAAAAAAAACGCGTACGCCATTAAGTAACTTGCACTTCTACGAAACATGTCGGAGGTTCAAATAGACCTGGCTAGCTTCCGCAAGAGGCTTCATCTATTGCAGAAAAATTTAGCAAGCTCAGAACTGTTCAAACCTGTAGCTGGCTTGCTTGTTGCGGTTGGCTCAAGCGACGACTCAAATCCATATCAAAAGTCCACGATTTTGCACACTTGGCTGCTGGGATACGAATTCCCAGCAACTTTGATGTATGTGACAGCCAAAAATCTGCTTGTTCTCACCTCTGTTGGAAAGGCAAAATACTTGGAACCACTGAAGGCTGCTAATCCAAGTCTTTCAATTCTTGCTAGAACCAAGGACACGGAACGCAATAAACAACTTTTCGAGCAATTTATTCAGGAGATGAAGGGATCTGGAAAGCAATTGGGAATTCTTACAAAGGATAACTATACCGGAAAGTTCATGGACGAATGGGATGCAATTTGGAAGACCGCGTCTTTAGATTTTGAGCTAGTTGATTGTGCTGCTGGCGTGTCAGCAACTCTTGAGTATAAAGATGAGGAGGAGCAAAAGTGCTTGAGAACTGCTTCTAGAAGCTCAGTCAACATGATGAACTATTTCACGGATGAGATGAGTAAAATAATAGATGAGGAGCTCAACGTCACAAATTCTAAGTTAGTTGACATGATTGAAAATAAAATTGACGATGCCAAGTTCTTCAAAACCATGGAAACTGCTAAGTCTATGAAAAAACTTGGTAATGACTTTGACCTCAACAATCTTGATTGGTGCTACAAGCCCATCGTGCAGAGCAATGGTAAGTACGAACTCAAGTTTTCGGTCGAATCGACCAATGAAAAACTTGGAGGATCGGTTATCATGGCATCCCTAGGTCTTAGATATAGAAGTTATTGCTCGAACATCACCAGGACATTTTTGATTGGTCCTTCCAAAGAAATGGAGGCTAACTACGATTTCCTCCTCAAAGTTCAAGAAAAAGCATTTTCGCTCATGACTTCGGGAAAAAAGGCTAATGAAATCTACAACAATACTATTTCATTCATCGAAACGGAGAGACCAGATTTGGTGGACAAGTTTATGAAGAACATGGGATCACTCATAGGCATTGACTTCAGAGACTCAACTGGTGTTTTGAATGCGAAAAATGAAAGAGAGCTTGTTGAGAGTTCTGTTTACAACCTTGTTTTAGGTTTTAGCGGGTTATCTGATCCCAAACTTGGCAATTATGCATTAATGCTTGCAGACACTGTCAGAATAACTGGTGGTGACGTGATTGTACTGACTGAATCCCCAAAAAGCAGAAAGGACATTGCATTCTACTTTGATGATGAGACTACTCAGGTCAAAAAGGAGTTGGATGATATCAGGGTCAAGACTGAGAAAAGCGAGAAGGCGGATATAAAGGTTTTGAACGGGGTGAATACTCGTGTTCTCAAGGCCAAAATGCGATCTGAACAGAAAAACTCAGAAGATGATCAGACCCAAATCCAACAGGAAATCCAGAAAGAGCTTCATGCGAAGAGACAAAAAGAAGGTCTTGATAGATTCAATCCAGAGGATGCACAGGATGGATCAGATAAGCGGGTCGTGTTCAAGCGGTACGAATCTTACGTCCGTGAGTCACAGATTCCTGGTAACGTTCGTGATCTCAAAATCCATATTGACTCGAAAAACCAAACTATAATTCTGCCAATTTGTGGACGGCCCGTGCCTTTCCACATCAATTCTTTCAAAAATGGACTCAAAACCGAAGAAGGAGAGTACACGCATCTTAAATTGAACTTTAACTCGCCCGGTGTGGGGGTCACCAAAAAAGAGGAACTCCCTTACGAGCCCGGTGAAGATAAACAATTTATTCGCAGTTTAACCTTCCGCTCCAAGGAGGGTGAGAGAATGGCTGAGGTGTTAAAGAAAATCACTGAAATGAAGAAGGAAGCTGTCAAAAGAGAATCTGAACGCCGCGAGCAGGCCGACATCGTTACACAAGCTTCTCTTATTGAAGTGAACCGTCCCAAAAGGTTGGATAATGTATTTGTTCGTCCTACTCCAGAAACGAAGCGGATACCTGGTAGCATTACAATTCACCAAAACGGTATTAGATATCAGTCTTTAGGCCGTGGAGATCAGAAAGTGGACATTTTGTTTTCAAACATCAAGCACTTGTTCTTTCAATCATGTAAAGGTGAGCTTCTGGTGATTGTGCACTGTCATCTGAAAACACCAATCATGATAGGGAAAAAGAAGACTTATGATGTTCAGTTCTACAGGGAAGCGTCAGATATCACTGTAGATGAGACGGGTAACAGAAAACGGAAATACAGGTATGGTGACGAAGATGAACTGGAACAAGAACAAGAAGAAAGAAGAAGAAAAGCTGCCCTTGACAAAGAGTTCAAAAGCTTTGGAGAACAGATCGCTGATGCCTCAAATGGCCTCGTCGATCTTGATATTCCTTTCAGAGAGCTTGGATTTCAGGGTGTGCCTTCGAGATCAGCTGTCATGTGTTTACCTACAAGAGACTGCCTTGTTCAGTTGGTTGACCTCCCATTTTTAGTTATTACGCTGGAGGAAATCGAGGTTGCACATCTAGAAAGAGTGCAGTTTGGTTTGAAGAACTTTGATTTGGTGTTTGTTTTTAAAGACTTCTCCAAACCCGTCGTGCATATTTCAACTATTCCTATGGAGTTGCTGGAGGATATCAAAGCCTGGTTAACTGACGTGGATATTCCTTACAGCGAAGGTACGGTGAACCTGAACTGGGCCACCATCATGAAAACCATTCAAGCAGATCCATATCAATTCTTTGTTGACGGAGGTTGGTCATTCCTGACAGGCTCGGGTGATTCCGACAATGGCAGTGAAGAGGATGAGCAAGAGTCGGACTTCAATCCAACCGACGAGGATCCCGAAGATGAGGAAGTTGAGAGCGAGGAGGACTACAGTGCAGGAGACGACGATGATAGCGAGGGCGATTTTGAAGACGATGATGAAAGTATTGCAGACAGTGACAATGTTTCTTCGGACAACTTCAGTGATTAGTTCAATATATTGGTAGTATTATGCGACTATAAAAAGGGCATCCAGCCAATATACATTTGCGCAAGATTTTCAGCCGAAGTTGCCTGCTGGATGACTGCATCAACATGTGCAACTATAGACACTGACAATCCACCGCTATCCTTGGCTCCTGTGTCAATATCTTTAGGATCTAGTATACCCTTGATTTTGCGACGAATAGTATCCATTGCAACTTGAGGCTGTAATCCTTTCGAGTCCTCATCAGTTGACCTTCTTTTTTTCTGCTTGACCTTCCAATCCATGATGGGGTCGTACAGAAAGGTTTCTAGCACATTCATAAGACTGTTCTCATTTTGTCGAATTATTTTCATCGTCACTTCACATGTCTTGCGGAACGTTCCCTCGTAGCCCGTAACGCCCATAGCGGTAGTCATGTTTTGTGTCAAACGGAATGGAACTCTCTCGGGGACGGCAAGTTTTTTACCTTTCTCGAACAGGCAATCAAAGTCCACATGTAAAATCTGGCCCGAAAGCTCGCTAAGCATTATGTTATCTCCATGACGATCACCCATTCCCACGAGGTATCCAACGATAGACATCACCGCACATGTTTTAACGTAATCATTACGACACTGGTACCAACTGACGGGAGTAGGAAATTGATCTTGGAACCAGACTTGAAGCACCGGTTTGTAAAGTTTAAGCAGCTTATGATAGTTTTGTATTTTCTCGGGAACACTGAGATCCTCACTCAGTAGTTGCTTTATTTTGCCGAAGTCCATCACAATTCCCTGTCTTTGAAGGTAAGATAGCATGATATCGCGCATTGTGCGAACATTGTCGACCCATTCTATTAGACCCATCGTCTCATTCAGGGGCACCACGGCATAGTTGTTGATTGTTAACCTTCTTTTATCTGCATCAGGATCCAACTTCAAAAGCCTGTCCATTACCGTCGTGAACTCCATAAGTTTGGAGTCTTTTCTCAAATCGTCGTGTGGTTTGCAGAGTATGCTGTAGCGACGTCCATCAGTACCCACAACATAAAGTCTTCGTGGTCGTTGCATGGACGATAAAATACTCACTTTGGAATCAAAGCCGCGAAAGGCTATAAACTTGTCAACCTGGTAGTTATTAGATTTTCGCAAAAACGTATGGCTTGTTCCTGTAGTCAACAGCTTTTGCATATTTACACGGATCGGTATGGCAAGTGCTCGACATTCATGATCCTCGGGGTATGGGAATCGAAGTTCCGTGTATAAATGCATTTTGGTCCTCTTTTGACGCGAAATGTCAGCCTGGCAAACACTCTTCAGTGCCTCCAATAGCTGGAAAGCTGTATGCACTTGCTCGGCAAGCACAGCATTCTTGTTATTTTGAAGTGTTTCACAAACCTGCTTTCCTCGTTGAGCTCTCTCTGGGGATGTTGACTGAACTTGTGCATACACTGAGTATAAAGTAATTTCTGGGTAAGTTTTAGCAAGATGAGTGATGATATTCAATATGACAAGCTCCGTCTCAGAGTCGCCATGAACCATTCGTGAGACAAGTTGCGAAAGCACAGTATACCACTTGTAAATGGGAAGTTCATTCTTGGACGCAGCAACTTTGACGAATTTCAAGATGCTCGAGTAATTATCTCTCCGCTTGGAATGTATGGTCTCGTAATTATATCCAATCAACTCATTTGAGTTCTGATATTTTGAAAAGTAATCTAGCCAAATAGTAACAGCTTTGGGCAACACCTCAAATACATAATCATTTGAAAAGGCTGCAGACCGAATATAAGCTTTGATAATGTTGAACTCCAAATCCCCATAAAAGTCTTTTTCTGGCTTCTTCAGTCCGGGAGTCTCCACCGCTCTAGCATCCAGTAACTTGTTGTAGTACCTTCCCAGAAAGTACTGAGGCTTTCCACTCACGTGATCCAAAGATGCAGCCATTTCGTAGCCCTTGATTATTTCATCGGAGCTTCCATTTGCAGACTGCTCTAACCAATCAGTATAAGTGAGTTGTATTTCAGGCGAATGTTTTGTTTCTGTAGAGCCCAATAACCCTTTCAAAACCTTCAAAGCTTGACTGTGATCGCCTTGTGCCCATAGAAGCTTTGAGAATTCCAGATTGACTGTTGGTTCAGATGATGTTCCGATAAATAATGCGTTTGTGATACTCTTGGTAGCCCGATCATACTTTCCGGCTTCCCGAAGAAATTGAGAACTATAAACCATAGTATCACCCAAATGTTTGCGGATCTCATCAGATGGATGCAGCTTTTCGATGCTTTTTCTTAAAGAGTGTATTTTCCATTTGATTCTGAAATCTGTGGTCGTATTCCGAGCACGAAGTTCCAGAAGCTGTAAATTTGCTTGGTACTTTTGACTGCTCGAACTACAAGATAGTTGTTTGAAATCAAACAGACAATGTAGCATCACCATGTAATTGGAAATTTTAGAAGGTGAGATTTCCTTAGAAGTTGACAAAGATGTACCCAGATATTTGATGGCGTTCGTAATGTGTTCGTCACAAGCCGCTAAATCCCCAGCATTCAACGTGATAAGACCTTGAGCAAATTCGTAGTATATCGACAATGGAGATCCTGGAGACGTAATCGATGGATATTCCTCCGAAAATCTAACCCAGCGACGAAGTTCGTTTAACTGTCCACTGAATATGGAGGCTTGCAGACCACAGACGACCCATTCTTTGTCCGGATGGAAATTGACCATTGACGACTCAAATTCTCGCAGCTTCGAAAGAACTTGGTCATACTCGCAGTGTTCGTCGAGACAACGCAAAAAAGAGGTGATAGCATCGAATCGTTTTTCCCCGTGGCTACCATAATCAAGCTCTGTCAAAGCAGCTAAAGACTCTTGTGTGACTCTCCAATCTTCCGAGTATTGAAATTGTAAAAGCTTATCACTCAAACTTTCAGTGGAAAACTTCTTCAGAACTCCCTGTAAGCTGTCCGTATCATTTATCTCTGCATACATATGCCTGATCGTAGTGAAAAACTCCTCTTTATTCATTTTGTTATTGGCATAGCTCTGCTCGAGATTGAATATCGCTCGCTCATAAGAGTTGCATTGAGCGGTACGTTTGGCTAGAAGCTCGGATGGAAGCAAAGCAAGAAAGTTTTCCACTCTGCGCCGTTCATCAACATAGCTGCTCTGTGAGAACTTTTTGTCTCTTTTACGTTCTGATATCCATTCCCTGAAGTAGTCTATGATGGAAAAAACTGTGCGATAACATGACTTCAGGCTTTCAATAGCCGAATCATTTAAAAGATCTTCCAGATCTTCATTGAGAATTGCGTTAATCTCAGTTTCAATATCGCCACGAATCACGTCTTCCCCGTACACAATCATCATCAACGATGCGTAAGGAAGTAGAAACTCAGCTATTGACAAGTCCTGGTCTTTGATAATAATTGAGCAGGTGCTGAAAATAGCTTTGGCGGTCTTCGGTAGTTTTCTTACATCTTCGGCACGGTGTAGTAAATCTTCAGTAAATTCACGTAGCCAGAATGAGTGTTTTTTAGTGTTCTTGTATGAAGGATAGGACAGTGCCGTGTATCCGTAAGTATTTTTCATGTATCTGGAAACTAGCAATGGTTTAAGGACAGTTTGTGAGAGATTTGTAAGTTTGTTCCACATAACTGATTCTGGTGAATCGCGAACATGAACATTTTCAGGGGTAAAATCAAGTATCTTGAGGTACTCCTGCATGGAGTAAGCCAAAAATAGTTGCTTTTGTGGGTCTGTTGAGGCCACGAATGCTTTCACGAGAACATTATTGAGGAAATGAACAGAAAAGTCAGCAGTTTCCTTATGGTTCACAAGATTCGAAACAAGAATTATTCTCTTGTGACCACGATGAACGTAATGACCAACCTTGGCTAAATCTAATGCTCCAAGACAGGATAGTACTTCTGCACACTTTTGTGGAATCACTGTATTGGTAACAGAGAATTTGTTTGAAACAGCCATTATTTGGTTCAATAAGGAGGAGAACAGGGGCTGGAGTCGGGAATCATTGAGGTAGGATTTGTGGATCTCCACTTGATGTGAGCAAAGAAATGATTTGAAGTCATCTAAAACCTGTAAGACCACCCATTTGTTATCTGTTTGAAATCTCCGATCAAATTCAAGTAAAATATTGTGATTCTTGATATCATATCTGCTGGTAACTGTGTCGAAGTCACGGATCAATGACAGGGAATAAACATAAGAAGGGTGCTCTTTTATAATTTTTGGATCTTTCTCAAATATTGTGACTAGAATGCTCCTGGCGATACCCTTGCATTTTGGAGAAAAGGTTCCATACTTTTGTATCAAATACGAAATGAGCAAATCGACAATGATAGACAAGGGAGAATAATCCAAATTGCTAACCAAAACATGTAAACACTCCAGACTTTCTAGTTGTAGTTCCGAAGATTCTAGAGCAACTTGAAGACAGGTCATGATTTGTGATAGACATGTTTGAAAACTAGTTGAAAGTTCTGAAATGCAGCGAATAGCACGGATTGCTTGAATTTTGACAAGGTAAGGCCTGCTTCCCTTGTGATCATGAATGATTGCTGAGAATGACTGTGCAATCCCAAGTATCATTAATCCCATTTCTTTATTCAAAAACTCCGTCTCGTCTCGTATACCTATCGATCCGATTTGGCGAGCCATGCAAGTAAATATGATTGCTTTGCGGATTCTCGCTTTCATTTGCACCGAATTATACAGACTGAGAAGCTCCCAAATCAAATCCATAACCCTGCAGTCAACAATAAGCGAATTCAAGGTAAGACCTTTGAGTTTAGGGTTTGAAAGACTTAGAATCTTCATGATTTTGGAAGGATCGATCTCATCTTCAGAAGTGAGAAGCACAGCAAGGATCTTTTCTAGGTGTGTGGAAATCAACTTTGCTCGAGGCTGGCCCACCTGGCTTGCAAGGAACCCTATGTGGTCTTCTGTAAAGGATCGAATAAACATAGGAACAGTAAACTCAAGCACTCGATTCAGAAACACAGGTGGCTCCATTTTGATACAGTCACAGAAGTTTCGCAACATATTGGGATGCAGGGTTCGTTTTTGAACTAGGTCGAAACTGATTAAAGGAATGAAGGGCTCGACGAGTTTCCATGGCGTCAATTTCTTGGTGGCAGCAATCAACCTGAGTTGATGGAATGCCAAGTTTGATCTAAACTGATCACTGTCACCTAAATACTGATTGAGGTGGTTTAACATAACATATAGTTTACCTTCCAGGCGTGAAACCATGATAAGTTCTCCCCATGATAGGATGATTCCTTCAAATAAATAAGCTGTCTTAATGGACACTTTGAACAAACTGATATATCGGAGCATGATATCAAAATCTGATTCATACTGTTCATCTTCCGGTGCAAGCAAAAGCAATGGAAACACCTTAGTCGTGAGTAGCCTGATTTCACGAACAACGTGAATGAAGCAAGACTCGAGAAACCCCCATAATTTGACCGTATCTTTCAATGCAGGTGCTCTAAATGAACAAAATATCTTGCGCAGAGTTATCAACAATGAAACTATGAGATGCTCATTGCTCAGAGTTTCGGGATTCGAAATGTAAGTCTCCATCAATAAATCAAAAGCCAATTTCATTTCATGGTGTGCGTAAACTGAGGGTCTCTTTGGATCCACTACGTCCAATAAATAGTGTGACTCTGTTGGAGAGTGTTCACATCTGGAGCAGACTCTAGCTTCATAGTCAAAGTCATCAGCCAAAAGACAAGCGTATTTTCCAATTGCGTTGACAACGTGAATCTTTCCGAGTTGCGTACTGTTGAGACGTTCAAACTCTCCGGTGTTAACTGTGAGGCGCAACTTAGATATCCAAGACCTCAACTTCGGATCTGGAACTGAACTTTGCGAAAGATATGAGCTGGTTGTGAGATCGATTATTTCATTTGGTGACTCCTGTGATAATTTCAAAGTTTTCTTCATCTTGAAGGTTCTGTTGGTAGAATCCAACAAGTTAACACACTTAGTTGAATCAGTTAGACTTAGATGTTCATCCAGGTCCAATTCAATCACATGTTCCAACGCACATTTCAGTACTTGATCTCTCAAATTGTCCAAGATTTCTAAGGAAAAATATCGAAATGCAGTCTCATATGAGGAGCTGTATAGTTGATACGCCTGTAATAAAGATGTCATCTTATTGCTGTGAAGATACAGAACAAGGAACAAGTTCATCACAATTGAGATATCTGGATTAAAGGATGAGGGAAAATTGAATGACCCAATCTTCTCTGAGGAAACCCCCATCTTTTTCCAGAAGGAGCACAAATCGTCAGATTCACTTGCCTTGATAAAAGCCTTCATCATTGTCTCAGTCAAAGTGACTTGTAGATTCGGAAACTTTGGAAGGAGGGGCCAATTCAACAAATCGCGACATTTGAATAGTGCATTATCCAGCTTAGATTGTTGGAAAGTCTTGTCGAACCAAAAGTACCGTGCCATTGAACTCAAAAGTATCGAGTAGAGCTGATCAAATTTGACCACGATCTTCTCTATTGAGGTTTGCGAAAGTATGCTATCTGTGGTATGGTCCGAAAGATCACCGGTAAATTTCAGGTTCACGACTACATTATCCAAGCAAAACCATAGTCTGCTAACGTAGGATTCGACAGTAAAAGTATTGTCAGTATGCAATGAAAGTGCCATTTCAAGTTCAGGATCAAGAATGAGCTGTATGATTCTTGTGGAGGAGCTAAGCTTCGAAAATTTATAATCATTTGTCGATGTGATCTGGCTCAGATCAATGGGTTTGGATGAAGTCGAATTCGTCACACTCTCAAGCACATAGTTCAAGTCCTCATTCAGTATGTTAATTAGAAGGTTGCGAACAGAGATCAACTCAGTACATGAGCTCAGGCGGCCCTTATATTGTCCTAGAATTATATTCTTGATTGATTCGGTCGCTATGGTTGCCAACTCATGGCTGTGGTAACGTGGATCGTAAAAGCATTTAAGCGCTTGTATTATGTTAATGAATCTGCTCTCTTCGATAAATAGTGCCGGACTTCGAAGCACAAGCAGCTCGATAGCCCGAATAATTTTGATTACAACGTTTTGTTCGGACTCTGAGAGCTGCCGCTTAGAGTATGCTGGCAAAACGTTGTTCAGTAATGCAGAGAGTGAGTTTGCATCTTGAAGTGTCCCCTCAGACTGCTGACTAAGTAAGGTATCTAGCACAGCTGACAGCTGTCTAGTCTGATCAGACATTGGGGAATATTGAAAAAAATACTTTACGCGTGCTAGATGTTACGTAAATTAGATTCAAGAAGTTAATTAGGTACATGACAGGTATCATTGGCATACGGCACCAAACCGCACTGCCGGTGTATCGATGCAAGAAAGCGGAAGTTGACGGAGCTAGAATTTTAATTCTTGGCCCTTCTGAAAAGAAGAATATGAGGTTCCGGAGCATGGCAATCGTAATGGGTCCAGCCCAGACTCTGGGTAATTCCTAACTGACCGCGCCACTCTTCCTCCGCTAAAATTTTGAATGTACCATTTTCTGTAAAGTAGTCGGAAGGAATCAATTTGAGTAGTTCCCTGGGTAATGCCACATGACGGTACTCAAAGTGGTCATCGGAGTACCGAGGAGAATAATAGTACTTATCTCTCAAAGCAAATATACGTTCCCTCTCCTGTGGGGTCAACTCTCTTGGTCTTGGTTGCGATGAAGACATCTAGAAAAGAGGTTTAAAGTTCGTTTGTTTAATTTTCAATATATTTCCATCGAAACATAGTGTACGTCGATCGGCCGTGCCTGTTGCAGAACGACGCGAAAAAAAATTCCCCAGTGAAATTCCAGATCCATTTGCGAGTTAGTATGAAACGATAAAAGCTAATCAAAATATTTACTTTTGCATCGCTCATGGATCCCCGGCCTGTTGTAAGTATTGGGATCAAGCCCCAGCCTCTAACTGCATCTTTGGTAAAAAGTGATCGTGTGCTGGTCCAGGCGCTACTCAAAAATGGTTACAGCTACGTTCTTTTGGCAGTTACCAATGCAAGGTACAGGGAAAATTGCAAAGCCTATTTTGAATCAGTTTGTGATCCTGGACCAGACATTGAGCTTGCAGTTCCTTTTCCAAAACAGAACGAGGTCAACATTCTGAACGGGCCGCATACGCTCAACACTATTGGGTTGCTCTCCCCTTGGATTGAGCTTGGCAGCAGTGATCCGTTGATCAATGAATTTTCCTTGCAGGTGATTTCCAATGAAATCTCTTATGCACAATTTTTAGGTATCTCAAGATTGTTGCTGGCTCCGCCAAAAGACGTGGGTCATCTTGCCGTTTTCACAAATAGTCTTAGTACCATCTTGCATCGGTTTCCAAATATGGAAATCTCTATCTCGTTGCCTATTTGTGAAGATCCACAGGTCAACAGTGTCACAGGCGAGCTAATTCCTGTTCTCGATCCACTTTCCACTTGGGATATGTGGAACACTATTCGTGTTCAATGCAACTACCACAAGAAATTGACAGTCTCTTTAGCTTCTCCTAAGCAAAATATCCCTGAACATGTGGTCAACAGGTGGCTGTTGGAACCCATACGATTCTACTTAATTTCCAGCTCAAGGTTTGTCCCAAACTCCAAAAACTACCCCGTTCTTAGCAAGTTCAATCAACTAATCATATGGAAAATGCTACAGAAAAAAATCCTCGATCCTCCTGTCCTCTTGCTTCATGGAGTCGACAAAGAGAACGATCTCATAACAAATTTACGGAACTCAAAGTTGGAAGAAACATCAATCTCAGAACCACTCATCGTAGATGGCAAAAAAGTTTATCTGGGTGATTTAGCATATTTAAATTACATTCAGCATCTGATTAGCGTCAGTCCTGCAAACAGTCAACTTCATCCCATCGAAGACTTCACATTGTCAAATATTCTCGCTTCCAAAATTGACAAATCCGAGCTTCACTCAGCCAAATCATTGCAGCTTCCATTACAGCCGTTGTCCTGTAATTTGAACAACGATGCTTACAAAGTTTTTGAGCAAGATATGGTCAAATACGAGTGCTATGAAAGGGCGATGATATCTTCACTGATGGATCTGATAAACCTCCCCAGATTTCAACATGTGCGAATTCTTCCACAATTCGGTACAACGGCTTTTAATACCTCTGCTCTATCCCTCCCTGTTACGCATGACCGCACTCGCGAGTCTGAGAAAGGCATGCTCAAGGTTCTGGTTGTGGGACCAGGTAGGGGTCCCTTGATAGAGAGATTGTTTGCAGCTTTTAAATTCCTCAATGTGGACCTCTCAAAAGTGCAGATCACAGCTGTTGAGAAAAGTCCGACAGTAATGATCTATCTTTCGCGTCGCAATCAGGACTTTTGGAGGGGAAAGGTGACTCTTGTGAATGCGGATGTTCGTTCATGGACTCCAACACCTCTCATGCGCGGCTTCAATCTTGTCATCAGTGAGTTGCTCGGCAGCTTCGGTTGTAATGAACTCTCACCAGAATGCATATATGCAGTTGAGAAACATTGCGACCCCGATTGCATATACATCCCTAAGGAATACACCTCCTTTGTTGCCCCAGCAATATCGCCTTCGATATACACCAAACTGTTGGATCAAAACGACCACTCCTATTTTCACAAATACTACGTTCCCATGTGTGACCAATACGATGCCTTGTCTTCCAAGTACGCAAAACTGTGGACATTCCACCACCCACGTACCAAATCTAATGAAAAACGTCAGGTGCAAGCCACTCTGAAATGTCATCGCAAGGGAACCATTCATGGCTTACTAGGGTATTTTCAAGCAGAACTGTACAAAGGTATTGTCATCGCCAATTGTCCTACAGGATCAGGACCAACACCTCATAACCTAGTTTCTTGGCTTCCCTTGTTTTTTCCTATTGAGCAGCCTCTTCACCTCACTGATGACCAAGAGCTAAGCGTTTTTGTCAAGCGTGAAACTGATAATGACCGTGTTTGGTATGAATGGTCAATGGAGTCCTTCATATACCTCGTGCTGCCAACAGAGTCCACCATTTCTCGAAACTCCAACGCTGCTTCATCAGTGAAAATAAGCATGTATGGAAGTCCCTCATCCTCAATGAACGATGAGGAGTATCAAGTGCGGGTACGGACAGGGGTGACTCGTATTCATAACCCGAATGGCATGTTTCACTCTATGAAACTTTATTAATTCTTGCAGGCTTTTTAGTTTGAATTGAACGATTAAATATATATTCCCTGTGTGAGTAGCTGATACTGGTCGTATAGCCGTGTATAAATCGATCCCAAACTTTTGTTTATTAGCACGCTGTCAATGAATACATCAAGTTCCTCGTCGTTCAAGTGCAACTGCAGTCGCTGTTTCATTTGTACGCTAGTATTTTCACCAGCCTTGAAACAAGGCAGCTGAGAATCCTTTTGCATTAACTCCACAAAATTGACGAGGGAGTCTGCGTTTCTTCGAATCGACTTGAATGCTTCTTTGACAAGATGGCGGAATTGGTGGAAGCAAACAGAATCAACTCCACCGAGAAGTTCGACATACTCATTAGTAAGTTTGAATGGTGCAGCTTCAAAACCAACGGACCCAGGAGAATTAGACAGCAAGAATCCGAAATCGATATGAATAATGTGTCCCTCTGAGTCCAGCATGATGTTACCATTATGCCGATCTTTGATTTGAAGAACATAACAAATCACCGAGTAGGCGGCAAGTGAAATGCAAAAGTTTTCTTGTGCGATCCTGTATCGCTGACTGTGTTCGTCACCAAACATGCGAGCAAAATGATTTTTCAAAGTTGCGATTTCTCCCTTTGGAAGCTCACTATTTAATGACATGTGTTGTGTCAACGATTTCTTGATAGAATGAATGGAAAGAGCATTTGTAATTGTCTCCACCAAACCAGTTGTGGAAGATGTCACCAAGATACGCATCCTTTTCACCCAAACCTTCAAGTTGTCTTGGTACCAGATCTTTGCAATCGCCTGGATCAATTGACAAGCAAATGCTTCCTGGGTTAGATCGTCACCTGTCTTGGCGATGACAGAATACAGATCCCAATTTTCCAAATGACCATATTTGGACTCAGCCCGGATGCGGGCCTTCTTTGTGGACCAGTCCTCGCCCAGATAGCTCAATCCTGCAACTTTTAAGTCATTCGAAAGTTTGCGCTCACCAGCTTCACCACGAAGTTCGTTGTAACCGTTCGCACCAAATCCATGTTGCATGGCCTTCATTGAATCTATGATCCGAGCCTTGATCTCGGCGGCCTGCACAGCTGGCATTGTGGAGCCTGGAGACTCCAGTTGAGTTAGCATGACAGTGGCAATGCGCATTTGGTTAGCAAGTTCGCTTTCATTGTCGAGTCTCCCTTCAAACTGTGACTTGAAAGTTAATTCTAAATTTTGCAGCCGCTCTTCGAGCACCTGTGAAGCATCTCCAAGCTTGGCACTCTTGCTATTTGAGCTAATTGCCCTGGATTGTTTGTCAGTTCTGTTACTCATCTTGACAACAGAAACATCGCCCAAGTCTGACTCTTCAACTGAAGCATCAACGTGTGTCTCGCTCGGAACTACAGTACTTCCTGCAGTGCTCAGGGAGCCTGATAATGATGATGTTGAGGGTGCATGTGGATATGCAAGATCAAATCTGTACTTTTTATCACTCAATTTGAAAGTATCATCAGTAGTTTTGTTTCCTTCTAGTTTTTGAAGAAGTTGCTTATTGTGGGTGGTTTCGGGATCAAAATCGATCTCATCAGCAAGATACTCAACAAGTAAAAGGTAGGGGACTCTCTCTGCCGAATTCAAAACTGCAGCTTCATTGACGGCTATTCTGCATATTTTGTGGAGCTTCCCCTTCTTGTTTTTGGGCAGAAGACAAGGAATATCAACTTCACACGGTAGATCTTTGTTGAGAGTAGCCAATTCGGCTTTCAATGTCGAAAGTCTTGCATCTTTGGGAACCTTGGAAAGTCTGATCGAAATATTTTGGAGGGCTATCACAAATTGAGTCTCAAATTTGAAATAGTTAGATTTTAGGAGTTTCACCTTCTGGAGTTCATTTAATGCCACTTTTTGACTTTTGGATGGTTGCGTTGATGTTTGAGTTTGAGACTCTTCTCCGTACAAGCTTTCGATCTCGCTACTATCCCTGAAATCAAAAGAGTTTCGAATAGATGAAGCAAACGATCCGTCTGATGAATATGGAATATTGTCACCAGAGCTGCTGGTTGAAGATAAATGCAGATTAGGCATGGAGGACACGTTTTTATCATGTAATTTCCCATTAGCAGCCAGCAACGATGTATCGTATATATCACTTTGGGCTTTCAGCATGGAGAGAGAAGTTTTCTTTGATTTGAGTGAGGGTCTGCTCAGACTCGGCATGTTGAAATCTGCATACGAATCAATCATCTCAAAATCAAGAGACCCCGGGGAGGGTATGGAGGAGGACGAAATGCTACGCTTTCCTTTTGAGTGAAATCTAGCATTCTTAAGCTCCTCGGATTCATGTCTGGAACGTCCCACAAATGCATTATTTATGGTATTCCGTTTAGTGAGATTTTCATTCAGGCTGTTTTTGATATCTTTGACAACTTCGAAGACCATTGATTTGACCTGTTTTCCCTGGATCCTCACAATCGGACTGACATATTTGGTACTCTGGGGCATAACAATTCCAGCTCCCAAAGATGTGGCCAAAATAATTGATGGTGCTATGTTTTCCCTGAAGGGTTTGATGATATCACTTTTGGAAATCACTCCAGAAGTGGATGCGCTCGATGAAGTGATCGTATGTTGGTTGTTCGAAAAGTTGAATAGCTGGAACTGAAGATCATTCAACATCCTCTTGCAAGTTTGAAATCCTATGCTTTCAGGCTTACTACTGAGCTCTTGGAGTAGAGCTTGGAGGTGCCAGAACGTGATCAAACTGCAATGGACGTCCTTAGTGCATATTTGACGGATCATATCCTCCAAGGCCATAGAATCGGTTTCAACAGTTATCAATAGTTGCAAGAATTGAGGAATATAAAATGTGAGTTCACTGATTGGATACCTGATAGCCCTTTGACATAGAGAGTAGTGAATTCCGACGTTGGAAGCATATCTCTGAAGATAATTGATACAAGAATGTAAATCGAACGAGGGCGACCGTATGACCTCAAGGAGTTGGCCATTGTCAATCCCTGTGTCCTTTTGATTGTCTATTTTCCCCATGTTTGGCGGTTTTGCCGCATGAATCGGAGCACACTAACAAAAGAATTTTAGGTTCTAAATGAAAATAGGGGTTGATTTCTTGCCACATTCGACTAACAAACACCTCTACACCAGTACTGGCTCGAAATCGACTTATGCGATTAAAAACAAAATAATTTAATCAGATTATGTCGCAGGACCATCCATCTGTGAACTCTCGATTTACGCCCAAATCTCACGCAACACCCAAAAAACATCACAAATATGATACTGATGATGTGCCATCCCAGCCACTGAAAGTTGGGTATCAGAAAGTGATTTTGGATATTGATTTAGCAGAGCGTACGATCTTGGGAGAAACAGAGTTGACGGTTCTACCTTCAACCTCCTCGGTCCGTCAGGTAAAACTAGATTGTCGCGGTATGCAAATACAGTCTATAACTGTGAATGGTAAGAGTGCAAGCTATTACTATGGGGACTTCTTTCAGAATGACGAATACTTAAATGATCCCGAGAATCCAGTTTTGAGTGATTACAAGTATGATCCAAAGTTTGATATTCAGTCAGACATAATGAGCATTAGGCAGCATCACCTTTATAGGTCGAGGTTCTATCCTCTATTTTCTGACCAAAATGACCAGGATGATGCTTCCAAATCTTATCCCGAGAGCTCCTCTGAGTTGACCGTGTTCATTCCCGATTCCATCAAGCTGAGACTGCAAGATCCAAACTTCAAATCTAAACATTCTCCTGCAGTTAGTTCTACCAAACCACACACGCCAGTGACTACCAATGCCATGCTAAACTCGGATAAGGTGTATACACCGCTATACATCAAGATTATCTATAAGGTAAAGAACTGCAAAAACGGATTGATATTCCACGGTGGAAAATCTACAAACATTCCCAAAGAGCGCTGGTACTGTTACACTTGCAACAATGATCTCGGTTGTAGCGTTAGTTCCTGGGTTCCGTGCATTGACAATTTTTACGAGAAGCCAGCATGGGATATAGATTTGATTGTCCCCAAGACGATAGCTGACATTGGAAAATCTCATGTAATTGATATGAACTCTTCCGGGAAGGTCATGAAATTTGATAGCAGCGTTGATGATGAAGAGGAAGAGGACGAAGAAGAAGATAATCAACAGGACAGTTCTCCGATCGTTGTGGCTGTTCCCGACCTCATCAGCTCAAAAGAAACTCCATCACCATTTGATGCGGGTAAAAAAATTGTCAACTTTCAATTTTATAACCCTGTTTCGGCTCATCATCTGGGCTTTGCTATTGGTGCGTTCGAGGAGTGTCCTATTTTGGATGTAAAACCGGGCACAGATGAGCTGGTTCTTTCTAGCGCCCTGGGTAACTCTACTGATACTGATATGAACAATATGGCTGGAATTTCTCCTGAAGTCAATTCGAACAAAGTCCCTGCGATGCTTTATTTTCTCCCTGGTGAAAAAGAACGCGTGCTGAATACAACTGTCGCCATGTACAAAATGTTTGAATTCTACTCCAAAGAATTTGGATCATTTCCATTTCCAAGTTATACGATGGTATTCCTGGATGATCTGGTCTGCAATAATTGTGCTTTTGCCGGAATGACTATATTCTCGTCAAAATTGCTCTATAGCCCAAAAATGATCGAACCAATTTTCCCTGTGACAGAGCAGATTGCTGTAGCTTTGTCAGAGCAGTACTCCGGGGTCAACGTTCTTCCGAAGTCATTGAACGATTTTTGGCTGGTCATTGGTATATCATACTTTATGGCAGGTCAATTTTTAAAGAAATTGTTTGGACTCAACAGATACCGGTATGAAGTCAAATTGAGAACAGATTTACTCTGTGAAGTGGATCTTGGCAAAAGACCTCTTGCAAACCAGCTTTTCCGCTTTCCCCTGAATATCGATCAGGATCTGCAATTCATACGTCTCAAGGCACCATTGATCATGCTTATTCTCGACCGTCGGATGACTAAAACTGATAAATCTTTTGGTTTGTCAAGAGTTATCCCCAAACTGTTCTTGCAAGCCATGTCTGGAGATCTAGCTAATGGAAACTGTTTGTCCACAGCGCACTTCCATCATGTTTGCGAAAAAGTTGCACATCACAAACTTGATTCTTTCTTCCAAAATTGGGTCCACAATTGTGGAATTCCTATATTTCAAGTTACTCAAAGATTCAACAAAAAGCGTATGTTCATCGAAATGACTATTCGTCAAATACAGCGAAGTAACAAGCTTGAAGCGGACGATGACCTGCAAGTGGATATGAATGCTTCCGCCAACATCCGTAAGCAGCATCAGCGTGAAACATTTGTGGACGACGCCAACAGGTACTTATCTGAAGACGAGGCATTCGTTGTACCGAATGTATTCACAGGTCCAATCACTATTCGTATACACGAGGCCGATGGTACTCCGTACGAGCATATCGTTGACATCAAAGATGCAGTGACGAAACTCGACATACAATACAATACGAAGTATAGAAGATCCAAGAGAAGAAAAGAGGAAGATCAAGAGGAAGCTGAAAGAAAGGAAAGAGAACGTGAAAAAAGAGAGCGTGACAAACTCAGAAAGGAAAGGGAGAAAGATAAACTTCGCGGTGATGATGAACCGACTGTAAAGAAACTTGGAGATGTATTCACTAAACCTCAAGATTTATTGGACTGGGGATTTACAGAAAAGCAAAAAATCGAAGAGAATGACTATGAAATTCTGGGTGATGCATTTGAGTGGTTACGTGTGGACGCTGATTTTGAATGGATTTGCAAAGTCTATGTCAACTTGAACGAAAACATGTTTGAGTCCCAACTGCGCCAGGACAGAGATGTTGAAGCTCAGATGGAGAGTATTCGGTACTTTTCGGAAGCTCTTCGGCCCTCTATCTATTTTGCTACGGTACTGATGCGTACAATTTTGGACAAGCGCTATTTTTATGGTATCAGAGCTCAGGCTGCTTTTGGATTGGCCAAGTTCTCCAAGGAAAGTAATGACCACTTGGGAATGAGATTCCTGTTGAAGGCATACAAATATTTTTATTGCTACAACAACAAAATTACTCAAGGATATCCTGAACTCGAGTCTACAGAATATCTCCCATTGCCTAATGATTTTTCCAACTTCAGTGACTATTTCGTGATGAAGTCCATCGTGAAAGGACTCTCCATGGTCACCAACAAAAATGGCGATAGTCCAATTGAGTTGAAAGAAATAATGCTCAACATCCTGAAGTTCAATGACAACAATAATAACTACTTTGATGACTCTTTCTATCTTTCAGACTTTATTAACTGTCTATCAAACCTTCTGGTGAGTACTAATAAGCCAATTCCAAATCACAATGAATCACATGTCGAAATGGATGAACGGAATATCATAGATCGTACAGATCGATTTGTCAGTGGTGCCATGGTAGAAATAAATAGGTGCGCCAAAATGGATCAATGGTCTCCATCACATCAGAACATTGTCACCTCAACCATGATTAAAGAGAAAGTGCGTCTTGCAATGGCTGGATTGTTGAATTTGGATTATTTTGATCTCATCCCTTACACAAAGCCCCTTTACCATCCAGACGTGCGATTGAATGCATTTGAAGGGTTACTTTTGTTGGGAGGTTTGTTGAATTCGTATATTCTAAATCTCTTCTTCACCACATTGAAATTGGACTCTTCAAACTATCTCAAATATCATATGGTTCTGGTCTTTATGCGTTCGGTTGGTACCGCAGCAATAGACGGATTAAAACGCAATTTGGAAGACGATGAGTTTTTTGCAGCAAATCTGGACCCTGAAAACAAGTCACAGGCCGTGATTATCGAGGATACTGGAGCTGGTGGTGACATGAAGGCTAGAAGGGATCACTTGGCTCGGCAAAGTATCAAAGGCGCTATCGAGGTGCTTCGCCGTGACCTGAGCATAGGTGAGGGTTTACGCAAAGAGCTATGGGAAGCGCTCCATTCGTGTCTACTGTCTGTCAATGCAAAAAGAAATTTATTTGATACTGTTGAGGTGATATTCCAAGCCATCGATTCCCTCAAGGTCACGACAAAATTACCTAACGAGCGAAAGTTAGTTGCCAAGGTTGGTCATATTAGTCTCGAACCAGAACTCCAAACATTTGAGGTTGTCTTCAAGAGGCAGGGCCGCTTCAAATTACAGATACCGACGATCAAGCTAAAGGTTGATGGATCTCGCACAATCAGGCTGAAACGAGCTTCCGTAATTGAAAAAGATCCACCAAAGTTTGAAGTGAAGTTCCAGTATCGAAAGTCAAAAAAGGTTGATTCGGAAATTATCAGAACAAATGAGTATCTTCCATTGAGATATGTGCGATTCAATATGGTCAATAAACGAGTTCAGGTCAGCACAGATGAGAACTTCGGTCAAAGCTATAATGTGACACTCAAAATTGGTCCCAAGCTGAAGACTCTGAATAGCTCTATTGAAGCTGCACAGGATGTTCTTATGGAGGAAACCTGTCTAATGGATGGAGAATCTTCTGTTAATAATGGTGTGGAGAGTGAAATTACTGCGGCAGCAGAGCCACTGTCTAGCTCTGGACAACCTGAATCGATCATGAAATCTATGTCTGGTGAATCGGAAGCTCCACCTCAGACCTTGGTATTAAAGACCTCGCTTGAAGCCGGAGATATGAGTGTCGAAGCTGTACCTCCTACTTCAGGAATCGACCCGACTCTAGCCAATCAAAGTGAGGAGCCTGTTGTGAAGTTGGAATCTAGTAAGGTTCCGGCTCCCATCAAAATCAAACTTAAACTTAAATGATGTACACTAATGTATTATACGTTCTGGTAAAGGAGGCGGTTGGCGCGGCATAGGCAATGAAATATGAGCAGAAATTTCGGTGTGCGCTTGTTCTGCTTCATCGATTTCTGAACTAGGTGGACCCACATTGGCATTATTATCTGAAATAGCTTGGTGATGAGATTGCGGAGTAACTGAATTGCTTTCAACAGGCTCCACTTGTTCGTCGGCCGCGTCATAATCAGCAGTTGCCTCTTGGTAGTCATCGGGTTCCAAAGGTTCCAAATCCTCCATGTCTGTGTGTGACGTTCCAACAGATCCAGCACGGAAGCGTTCGTTGATAAACATTGATGGACTCGTCGATATGTGTGGTCGAACTTCATCCTCGGTAGAAGAGCGAAGGGTTCTCTTCATTTGACGGCGATTCGAGATCATTTCTGGAGGTGAATAAGTCTCGGGAGCATTTTTCTCTGCCAGCTTTTGTTTTGTAGACGAGTATAATCCCTTAAGCTTGGAGTATGATACGCTGAATGATCTGTCAGAAATGGTACGTGTCGAACGATCAGATTTGTCATCTAACTCTGGCGCTTGATCCTCTTGATCAGGTAACTTGGTCAGTAGCTTTTTTGTAAGATTAGCTGCTCTGTCCTTCAATTTGATAGAGCTGCTGGAATTAGCAGATGCCGTCGTCAAAATTGATCGAGTGTCTGGATTCAATGCATATTGATCCTCAAACTCTTCAAGTTCTTCCTCATCCACCTCAACGTCTCTGCTTGGCAATGGGGGAGCTTTCTCGTTTGAGCGAGGAGTCTTATCCCATATACCTCCGCGGAATATCTCGTTCTCGGTATGATAGAAGACCAAGTCGTCCATAAATGGAATCACAAGAGAGGTCTTCAAAGCTTCTTTGAATCTGTTTTTGATGATATTCGTTATAAGACTGTAATTCAGCGTACGTGAACTAACCACAGGTTCAATAGCCAGATCAAAATCAGGCATTTTAGTGAAACCATACCAAACTCTTGCTGATGGAGGAGCCTTAACACGGATAATCAAATCACCTTCAAGCTTTTTCATGACAATCTTCAAATTGATATCAACCTCCCGTTGTTTAAACCGAGAACCTAAATTAACAAAAACTTTGGTTGCAACTTCGAGAATCAGACCTCCTTGATAAAGGACATGAGCTTCGACTTCAAGGTCACCCTCTGTACTGAGGTGACGCAATTTTGGATGTGTAATGAGGGGGGCAGAATGTCCCACGTCAATGTTGTGAATTTGAATATCGTCCAAAAAATCCGGAGTTCTGATCTTCTTCAGGCGCTCATCAATCTTCCGAGATATCAGTTCTCGAAATGCGTCTGTTTTATAGTAACCCAGAAACAACCGGCCAACTAAAGCGTTCAACCATTTGGTGGTTAACTGGCCTTCTGATGAATTGACAACCTGTACCAGGTCTATCATATCTGCAGTTTGATAATGTAATGTACGGGCCATGAATGTGGGCTCGAGAAGATCTTCAACGGTTCCAGATCGAAGTGCATCGTGTGTAGTGGCCCTGATAAGAGCAAAATACCAGTCTTCCTTCTCGATGTTGCGATCCGCGTAAAGAAAGAAGGTATCTTTAGGCGCAGAATCTGTACCAACACTACCTCGTAGAATGTCTATTAACCCCGTATCCTTTTTGAAGATACAAACTGCGGCCTTTTTCGTAAATAACTGACCATCTTTCAAGTTGCGTGGCCAAATTCCAATCACACTGTTCGATAGAACAATTACATGTCTCACGTTAGACTTTTCTTCGTCATCGTAAAGAAATAGGTTACCGTGTTTCAGAACCGCATAAAATCTATTTTTCCTGCGAATGTTGCGTAACTTTCTAGCATCAATGGAGCGAGGATCTGGCTGAGAATCATCTCCAGCACCGAGCGAAGAGCTTGAATTTGAATGGGCCTGCATATCTTCGGGATTAACCTGAGGAAATTGATAGTATTCTCTTGTAACTGTGAGCCAACCCTGGTAGAATGTTTTCAGATCAGAAGTCTCCTTTTCGAGCAGCTCTCCTGCCTTGAGTTTTCTGTAAGCATCTGAGTCACTCACAACAGCCAAGGATTGAGCCTCTAAAGGTGTCCTAGCAAAAAGGTAACCACCCAAAACCAGCAAAACCACGTAAAGTAAACTCCACAGACTTCCGTAGAAGAAGTGCCATCCAGGAACAAAGGTCAATCCCCCAATAATGTAGGCCACACCCATTTGCATAAGCCACGTTCGAGTCTCGGGACTAAGCTTACGAGCTTGGTGGGCGACAAGCACCAGCAAGGTGGCAGAAATAACCTTGAACACCAAGAACATGAAGCGCACAATTTAATGATGTGACGTGGTTCAATTAGGTAAATTATTTGCTTGATAGTAGACGATAATTTGACAAAAAAAAGCCCAACGCGGGGCTCGAACCCGCAGCCTTGTGATTAAGAGTCACACGCTCTACCGATTGAGCTAGCCAGGCTTTAGCTGTCATCTTTAAAGCCCACTTTATTGACATCTCCTTTTATGCTGACTGAACACACGCCAAGTATTGAAGTACAGAAACTGTAAGTTAAATTCTATCCATTTTTATTAATCACTAGTTATTAATTTGTTCGACACGCCCGGACGAAAATCTGTATGAGAATTTGATATTTCTAATTACTTACTTGCTTTAATCTTTTTGTTAGTCGGACGGCTCCCCGGCTGCTTTCTTTTCTTGACCATACCCGTTAAGTCGTTCACTGGTACAGATTGAGAAACCACCCTAGCGTTCGACCCGTCGCTCTCACCCAGTATCCCCATTAGAATTTTGGCTTTCTCCTCCTTTATAGCTGCATCCCCTTTACGGAGATCATCCAATCTTTGCTCCATTTCCTGAAGAAGGCCTTCATCTCTTTCTTCACCTGGAAGCTCGTATCTTTCGTGAATAGACTTCAAAGCTTTCTCCATGGCATCGACAGCCACAGAACTGGATCCAGCCTCCTCTGTGTTGAATTCTGCAGCCAATGAAAGCTTGTAAAATGCCTCCGAAACTAGTCTTGAGGAACTTGGGAACAGCTCGGTTCTCAGATCTGTTAATGTGTTGAAATCTTGCATCGCTTGTTTGAAATTCTCGGTTTCCAAAGAAATCTCTCCCAATAAATCGTAAACTTCGCTGAGCTTCTTCTTGAGAACTGTATATGAAGAATCAATGTCATTGGTATTCACCTTATCATGTTTTAGTAGCGGTTTTGGCAGATCGCAGGATAAAGGCGCCAATTGCTCCTCATACAATGTTCTGGTAAGGTCAAGAATTTCCCAGGAAACTTCAAAATCGGTCTGTTCCTCTACCACATTAGCACTACTGTCATTGTTGTCGTCATCATCAGCTTCGCTGTCACTATTGTCGTCGTCATTTTGCTCCTCTTCATCCTCATTCTCTGCTAGTTGCTCGTTAAATTGAAACATTCCGTTTTCACCTTCGCGTTCTGTAGCTGTATCTTGTTCTTCGCTTTTGCCAGTCTGACCAAGAACCTCATTTTTTGAGACTGCGTTCTCAAATAACGACTTGGCATAAAGAAATAGCAAGTCCGGATCGTCACGTCCTGTGAGCAGGTTGGCCTTTTCGCAGGCTTCTGAATAGTATTCGACAGACTTTTCAAAGTCTTTCTCCGCATATGCACCAGCACCCTTCTCTAAGAGTTTGATTAATTCTTCCGAATATGATGAACTTTCGGTCATTTTATGAAATTAATGCGAATTCAGAATTGACCTTTTTTTTGCACACGCGTATTCTAGCGTTGGTTTTCGAAAAATAAATATAAATATCTCTTTTATTTTAGCAAAGGTTTCTTAGTTGTTCATTATTGTTTTAAAGTGACGAACAAATCGGATACAGACGCGCACTGTCATGACTGTTGAGAGTGAGTAATACATAAAGTATACAGCGCCGTGTCGGATCAGGCAAATATTGAGGAACGATACCCGTTGCTCTAATTGGGCGGCACGCGCCAGCTGTCTTCAAATCGAACTTACTAACACTGAAGAACCTGAAGAGAAAGTTACGTCGATGCAAGATGCAGAGATGACTGAGAACTCCCCTATGGAGAGTACTTCCCCCGAATCGTCTAGGTATGAGCCTAAAGTGATCCGTCGTAAATTAAATGGATACGTTGGATTTGCTAACCTTCCTAAGCAGTGGCACAGAAAATCGATAAGAAGAGGCTTCAGCTTAAATCTTATGGTTGTGGGAGAGAGAAGTTTGGGTAAGTCTACTTTGATCAACACCTTATTCAACAGAGATTTGTACCAGGTCGAAACCTTCACTAAGCCTACCTTCCCGAACCCAGAAGAGCCAGTTCAAGTTTCCGTCGAAACTGTTAGCGCCGAAATCGAAGAGAGTAATGTGAAGCTTTCATTGACTGTCATTGACTGTCCAGGCTTTGGAGACGGCATCAAACACACCGACTCCTGGAAACCCATCGTGGACGAGATCAACTCGAGATTTGATCAGTATTTGGAAGCGGAAACCAAAATCAATAGATCCACCATTGTCGACAACAGAATTCACGCGTGTCTTTACTTCATCGAACCTACTGGACACTCTCTCAAGCCTCTGGATATTGCCTTCATGAAGCAGGTTCACGAGAAAGTCAACTTGATTCCTGTCATTGCAAAGTCAGATACTCTTTCTGAAAAAGAGATACAAGAGTTCAAACAGAGAATTAGAGACGACATAAACAATCAAGGCATTAAGTTGTTTACTCCACCAGAGTACGACAACGATGACGAGGAAACCAAGATTGCATCCAAAGAAATCATGGCAAAGGCTCCATTTGCTATAGTTGGATCTACTAACCAAATACAAACTCCTGATGGCAGAATAGTGAGAGGTAGATCTTATCCTTGGGGTGTCATTGAAATTGACAATGAGGATCACTGCGACTTCATCAAGTTAAGGCAACTTTTGATCAGGAACTTCATGGAAGAATTGAAGGAGACCACTTCCAACATTCTTTATGAAAATTACAGAACTGGTAAATTGAAGAAGCTAGGAATCCAGCAAGATGACTCTGTCTTCCGCGAATTCGACCCTGTCTTGAAGCAAGAAGAGGAAAAACAACTTCACGAGGCTAAGCTGGCTAACATGGAAGCCCAACTCAGATCTATTTTCCAGTCCAAGGTTTCTAAGGAGGAGAAGAAACTTCAGGAGACTGAGGCCGATCTTTTTGCTAAGCACAAAGAGATGAGAGACAAGCTATTAAAGCAGATTAAACTGTTGGAAGAAAAGAAAAAAGAATTGGAATTGAGCAAGCCTCTTCACCACGATCCTGCTCCGTTACCTACTACGGCCCCAAGCAAGACTAGAAAAGGATTTCTTCGTTAATTGATAGTATCTTGCCAGCTATTTGGATTTTTTTAGAATTTACATAAACGGAGCAAAGTTTTTTTATGACATTTAAATTGTGGTGTAATCGTAATGACACTATACTCCGTCCTTGGACTCGATTCATCAGCCACTTCGGTTGAAATTCGCAAGGCTTATAGAAAACTGGCTTTACAGTATCACCCAGATAAAGTCACTGAGGATCAGCGCGAGGAGGCAGAAACAAGATTCAAAGAAATCAGCAATGCCTACGAGATTTTAATCGATGAGGAAAAAAGAAACCATTACGATCTCTACGGAACAGTGGACGGAACAGTTCCAGGAGCTGAACCGAATTATGGTGATTCAGCTTTTGGGTACAGCGACTTTGATTTTGATCCGTATGAATTTGGGAGCTTTTTCAACGGGTACGGCGGAGGCAGATCTGGTCGCCCTCAAGGAAAAACACATTCAGAGAACGCTACTTTGAATGTTGAGGTAACTTTAGAAGATATTTATAATGGAAAGGTGATCAAAACTTCGGCAACACGATCGAAAATTTGCAAGCATTGCAAGGGCACTGGTGCTCGCAAATCAGCCGCTCTTGTGAATTGTATCAGCTGTGATGGAAAAGGCTACAAGCTAAAATTTGAAGAGCTTGGCGGCGGGTTCATGGCACAGAAAGCAGTCCCATGCTGGCGCTGTGAGGGAAAGAAGAAGATTCACCTTGAAAAAGATAATTGCAAAAAATGCAAAGGCAAAAAGGTTACTGAGGAAGCTATAGTTTATGAGTTCAACATTAACAGAGGTGCTTCAGAAACAGGTCGTATAGTTCTACATGGGATGTCGGATGAGAAGCCAGGACTCAAGCCTGGTGATGTGATATTGGAGTATACAACTAAAAATCATGCAATTTTCAAGCGAAATGGAGCTGATCTCTACACCAAAATCAGTATCTCACTCGTGGACGCGCTTTGTGGCTTCAAGGATCGAAAGCTCACAAAGACATTGGATGGGCGGAGTTTGTCGGTCTCCGTTCCTCCTGGAAAAGTTGTGCGGCCGGGGGACTCGATCGTGATACCAAACGAAGGAATGCCATTTGAAAACAGTTCCACCCGGTTTGGTGATCTGTATGTTGGGATTGACGTTGAATTCCCCAAGGATAACTGGTTTTTGGAAAAGAACGACATTACCAAGCTCAAATCGATCTTGGATATATCATACGGAGGCAACAGAATTCCTCTTGAGGAGGATGGTAGCGAGATAGTTACCAATGTCCAGTTCAAGATCCAATCCAAGGACGACTTGCCTAAATCGTTCAATTCGTACTTTAGTGACACAGACGTTCGCAATATCGGCGTAGAAGAGCAACCACAAAAGTCTGGCTGGTTTGGCTGGTTTAGTTAAGCAAAATGTTGATGGGTCCGAAGACGCCTCAAAGTCTTCTCGGCTTGTAAGTAGTATGAGATTCAATCTCTTTTAAAATATGGTCCAATTTGGCAGATTCAGTCTTTTGGTCCTCTTCTGGGAATTCTAATATAAGGTCCAGGGGCTTAAGCGCCTCTTCTTGTTCCGCCATGTCGTTTAAATAAGACAAATCCAACTCCAGCGGGTCGGAAACCTGTCGCTTGACTTTATTATTGTTGACCACATGTTCCAGTACGTCATCAGGGATAGAGTCCAAATTATTAGGCGTATATGGTAATTCTTCCTCTTTAGCAGGAACAAACTCGATTTCATTGTCAGATTCCAGTTCCAACTCCAGCTCCTGTCTTGATTTGTGCTTGCTAATGTGTTTCGACTCAGGCGAATCTCTTTGAACTTTGAACTTGCGCGCACTACTCTTGGTTTCGTGTGTATTTGAGGAGTTCAGATTGTTCAACGTAGATGTCTTGCGAATTTTGTTGTAATTACCAAACTCCTGTGACTTGAGAGCAGGTTTCACAATGGAGTTTGACGACTTGGTCCGCAACACGCTCTTCGAAGACGTACGTGCTACATTCTTGTCAATCTGAACATCCTGAGATTTCGGCCGTAAGACATTCTCCTTATTCTGATTCACTTTTGAATGGGTAATGGAGGACATGGCGAAGGTAAATAAATATAAATTTTAAACTATCGCGACTATAATTTTCTTACATGGACCAGATTTTCCGTTTATTGAAATCCAGAGTATCAAGACTGAATCTTGACCATTTGACTAATCAACGAGTACACGAACTAGTGTCCACAACAATTGGACAAAACCAACCAGGGAAAATTTTGGAGCTAGACAATTTGCTAAGCCGTTGTAGCAAACGTGACTTCAAGGCAGGCGTGGGCTTGTTCAAGTTGGCATACCAGGAATGCGTTCCTCTAGAAAAAAGGACTCCAGCTTGGTTTAGCAATTTTGTCAATTGCAAAGTTCGCACACGTGTTCAAAAAGATTCATTTCTTCTAGAGTACTCTAATCTTTTGACTGTTACCCATGACATACAGCGGTTTAGCAAAGTACCAGGTTTGGTGGACCAATACTTCATGACACTTCATAAGGGAGTCTTTAAACCATCGAAACAGTCCATAATTGACAGTTTAAGTGATCGTGCACCAATATCAGAGCCTGCAGATTTCAAACCATTTATGGATCATCATGACCTCTTCACTACGTTGAGAAAACAATATCGCACTCATATTGATACCGACTGGTCGTTACCACAATTGACTGTCACAATTCCTGCCAATTCTGCTGGACTCCCGCTGACGCTAGCAAACAGGAAAAACATCGTGATAAAGCAGCTTTTGATGTGGAAACGATTTCTTAGAAAATATTCCCCTGTAGCTCCAACAGACTTAGACTACCTTGATAACACTTTCCAGCAGCGATACTATGATAATGAACACATTTTGAGACCTCCGTTTGAGCGATATATGAGGGACTGCTTTGCACTTCAGAAAGACGGCACATTCCGACTTTCCAAGACTCGCAGTCCTGCAATACCACCCCCTGAAAATCTTTTGAAGTTTTATGCTGCTTAGTCTCAAATTTCAACCACCATGTACTTCTTCTTGGATCCATCCAGTAAAGAACCGATTCTGCGAAGCGGGTTAATTGATAGATATTTCGGCACAAAATCCAATGAATTCAGTCTCTTTATAATATGCTGTGGGCTAAGTACATTGTACGATTGCAAGGCTTTGATATCCACGATGAATACATCTGATTCAGGATCGATCTTCTTTGATTCTACCAAGACCATCAATTCGTCTCGAGAAATCAAATGCCCGTGAATGTTAGCTATCATTCCATCAATTTCACTAGTGAAAATCAGTTTAAACGTTTCACATGCAAGGGATTCGCAGTCAAACTCTATAAGCTCCAAGTAATCACCTCTTTGAAGAGACACCATACCGGTTCCCAAGTCAGTGAATAATTTGAGTGTAAGATTCTTCGATCCTACTTCCCCAATTTTGACAATTCCTGATGCCACCATGCTGTTCTTCATATTCGCCTTAATCCCGTCAAATAAACCATCACAAGCGTTCTTCAATTTGTCAAATGTTTCGAATGAGGTGTCCGCTTTGGGGGTTTTAAGCTCTTTGAGATACTGAATAACATCCTTGGTTCTCGTGAATTCGGTACTTTTCTCATCAGACGTGAATTCTGCGAGCATTAAGTTCAGCCATTGGAGGAAACTATCGAAGCATTTTTGTTCATCATTAAGTTGTATCATGGCTTTGTACAACAGCCTTAACAAAGTCGACGTCAGCATTGTGGCGTCAGACAGATGCCGGCTGTTCATCTGCAAAGTATGTTCGTTGTCCTTCCAACTAGCTAGACCTGACAGATCAGAAAGATATACAAGCATGTGCTCTAGATATGGCACCAAGCTATAGAACAATATCTTCCTGGAGTTCTCGAAATATTGTTTGCCCAATTTAGACCATCTTTTCAAACCTCTATCCCCCAGGTAATCACTAATCCACGATTTCGTACCCTCTGACATTATGCCAGTTAATAACATATCATATAGGTCATATATAGGATCTGAAGAAGAATCCTGCGACGATGTTTTCTCCTCGATCTCAGATTTCAGCAAGGACATTATTCTAGTAGTATAATCTGTAAATGGTTTCCGTTCGCTAGTCAAGTCTTCAATGGACTCTCCGATATATGTAAGTAAACCGACCAATTTGGAACATGTCAAACATACACGGGGAAGAAGTGTACCATACGTTCGGACAAATGTAGTTTCTAGCTTTATAATGAACAACCCATCTTCTTTCTCGGTTAAAATGTAATGTGATGTGAGATCTCTAGATGAAGATATGCTTATAAGGGACGAGTACGAGTCATGAAGTTGTGGAAGTTGGTAACCTTCCACTATGAATATTCCGTAAAGCACTATTGATATCACCCCATTTTCCGATCCTAGCATGAGAAAGTCCAACGAGGAATCTTCACATTTTATCAACTGATCATCATTGACTAGTTTCCGTGAACCCCGAGATGATGTTAGCTTGGGTAGACAATCTGTTAAGTTCTCATCAAATAATGTCTCATATTTTTTCGAGGAATCTAGCCAGCTCGGACGATTGAACCAACTACATGCTTCGACTGTGGAGCTAAGTCTGAATTTCAAAATTAATTTGCCATTCGATGAGTCAAATAAATTAATATCTCCTTGAGTGGATATGATTGCAAAGACTTTGCCATCTGGCCGCCAACACAAAGACTCGATATCTTGGTTGCCATCGAGCTCAATTGTCCAAACACGTTGATTCTCCAGCCTATAGATCCAGAGCGTATTCTTCCCCAATTGAAAAGATAGCAGGTCCATTGTGGGACACCATCCCATATTTTTGGTAGACCCAAGCGCAAAGGGTAGTTCATGTTTGGAGATCACCTGGATTTCCATCACTCAAAAGAAGGTTAACAAACAAGAGAAAAATTAAAAAAGTCGATCGACCTCAGTGATGTGTATCGATAAGATTATCGACGTGACACGCTGATTTATATCAATAAAAGCCTGTAAAAAATATAAACAAAGATTGAAACCCCATTTCGTTCATCAACAAAATAAATAGTGATGGTGTCCAAGAGTGCCAAATCTGAAAAACCAAGGTTGTCTTATAAGGGTAGGTGAATTGAACTATTTGACACTAACGACCAAGAACTGATTGTCAATGCCATAAGTACTTTGAAGGAGAGAAATGGGTCCAGTCGTCAGGCTATAAAAAAGTTCATCCAGGCCCATCATGGAGCTAGCCTATCATCTGCTTTTGACACCTTGTTTAATATGGCTATCAAAAGAGGAGTTATTGGAGGGTACTTTGTACAGCCAAAGGGACCATCTGGACCTATCAAATTTAAGGATATCTCTGAAAAAAAGCCACAACTAATCAAGGCCAAAGCTAAGGCCGCTACGGCCTCTTCAATTGCCAAGAATGCAACTAATGTGAGATCTGCGAAAGAAGCTCCAAAGAAAGACTCTAAGAAGGCAGCGGTCAAAACGTCAGTCAAATCGACAGTCAAGAAGCCATCTACAAAGAGTTCTAAAAAAGTTGCTGTCTCTACGAATCCGAAAAAGAGTCCAGCTAAACCAACCCCCAAGACAATTGCCAAAGGTGCCTCTAAGGTCGCTTCCAAGGCGAAGTCAAAGACAGCGTTAAAGCCAGCATCCAAGAAAGCATCCAAGACAGCATCCAAGCCAACGTCCAAGACGGTTTCAAAGGCAATGGGAAAGACAGCTTCCAAATCGTCCGCTAACACTGCCTCCAAGACCGCTTCCAAAGCAGCTGCCAAACCTTCCAAGGCTAAGTCATCCAAGGTGACCAAACCTAAGGCTACGCCAAAGAAGTCGAAGAGTGCAAGAAATTAGTTATGCTACTATTAGTTATTTGTACACTATAATTTAGTTATACGAGGTTTTCGCTAAATTTGGTGTTGGCGCCCTAGATTTGTCTGCCAAATACGATCCGTTAAATTTTAATTCCCCACTAGTGGCGATGGCCTAATTTTCATTTGACAAATTGTTTCGCGACAATACCCAATAAGTATTTACCCGAGTGGTAGCGGGAATGCCCATTATGTAGCATTAATGTATATAAGAGCATCTCCCGCTTACCAGGGTTCTACCACGCGCGTGATTTTAAGACGTAGAGCCCCTCTAGGTAGCCGGTAGTAACATTCGGAAGCGGCCGCTTTTTGGAGTCAGCCTCGCTCATAACTCAACCCGAGATGGCAAAAAAAGTTGCCACTACCTGATTGGTATTACAATATAATACAAGCTTTCTAACAATCTAATTCGCCTTAGTTGGCTGGACAATCCCTGTCTGCTTCAAGCACTAGACATTAGAAGGAGATAAGATCATCGACCTAGACCGAAACTCTCCCGCTTTTTTCTCATTTAATTTTTTTTTTTTTGTTCAATAGAATACACCGCTCATTGCCTTTGCGCTTGGTTTCAATAATGACATCTTCGGAGGTGACGGAAACCCCTGAATCTGTCTACGCCGTCAAGGTTATTGAGGAGCTGAGCTTACTCGACAATCTCATAGCGGAGCTCCGAGCCCAGTATGATTCTGGCGACTTCAGTTATGAGTTGCTCAAGGGTAGGCCCGAAAGCACTAAGACAGTTTTTGTCAAATTTGAGAGCGAAAGCCCTTGCGAGAAGTTTAAACAGATGCTCAAAGAGCGGGGGGTAACCTATGAGGCAGTTGCCAGCGAAGCAGAACTCGACCTGCAATTACCCGGAAATCTTTATGTTCGAGGATTACTACCAACAACGACATCTGAGGACCTGAGCCGAATTTTTGGGGAATTCGGTACTGTTGTATCATGCAAGATCATATACGATGATTACGGCGTTTCCAAAGGCTACGGTTTCATTAATTTCGCCGACAGGTCGCAGGCCAAAAGAGCCATTGACAAACTCAATGGCATCAACGTGGATGGAAATGTTTTGTTTGTGAACCACCACATCTCCAAAAAGGACAGAATCAAAGAATGGGAGTTGAAGCGAATCAATTACACCAACTTGTATGTCAAGAACATCCCAGTCGACCTTGAAAAAGAAGCTTTGGTACAGGTATTTTCCAAATATGGAGAAATCGAATCAGTGTCACTGCCACAGGGCCCAGATAATCAGAACAAGGGATACGCATTTATCAATTACAAAACACACGAGGAAGCCGTCATGGCACAAGAAAATCTGGACGGGTTTGAAATCGCACCAGGATACCATTTACAACTGGGGAAAGCGGAGCGCAGAAAGGATAGAGTACAACAGCAGATGGCTAATATTAATTACTTCCCATACGGGGCCCAGCCAGATGTGAGCGCGAATATGTTTCCGTCCTTTATCGTCGCTCCGGATTCAAACCTGATCTCCACCGCAACGGGACTTCCTATTGCAGGTCCTCAATACCAAGACTCGAACTTGTATATAACACACCTGCCCTTGGAGTTTGGAGATGAGGATCTGTACAAGTTGTTTTCCGGGTTTGGGAACATCATGTCGGCGAAAATCATGACCTTCCCGCAGGAAAACAACGAACAAGGGAAGCCTCGTTCGCGAGGGTTTGGGTTTGTTTGCTTCAGCAAGCCTGTTGACGCTTCGAAAGCCCTTGTGGCTATGAACGGATATCGAATTGACGAGACGCATATATTGGAGGTTTCATTCGCACAAAGAAAAGAGAACAAATTCGAAAAGGGAAGATTGCATCACTACAGCCAAAACCATCTGGGCAAATTCTACAGCTACCTGAACCAGAACTTCACCAAACACACCTTCAACATGCCACAACCTGGGTTTGTACCACTTGCAGCACCAGTGCAGCCGCATTTAGGAGAACGTCAGATCCCTAACCCAGGACTCACTATGCCGTATGTGCCATACAGCCCATATTACTATTACCCTTACCCTATGCACCCACCTATGCCTGAAAACAAACAGGAGCCGTAGAATACAGTAGCTCTAATCACTTATTATACATGAACGAGAGTTCCCATACATATCATACTACATAATATACTTTCCATATTTCGTTAAACTTATAAAATCTTTTAATACTTCAGATCAGATTTGGTGATTAATTTTCAAGATAAATGGAAAGTTCGCTGTGACCTATATTTTGGCTTGACGACCTCAGTCTCTTACTGTCTTGATACCCGGCCATCATCAGGCCAGCTTGCTAAGCTCCCATGATTGGTTAAATAAATAGTCGTATCATCATAATGCTGGAGGGTACTCTTCCTGCGACACTACACCACCTGCTAAAAGGGGTTCATCGTCATCATTGATCTGCATCACTTGCTTGACCTCGTCTATGTAAAATTTCAACATTTCCTCAATTCCGTTTTTCAAAGTGATTTCACTTGATGAACAGCTCTTACAGGCCCCAATGAGCTTCAAATACACTGTTCCAGTGTCTTCGTCAAATCGCACAAATTTAATATCCCCCCCGTCCTCCTGAATAGCTGGTTGGATTCGCGTCACCAACAACTCATTGATCAATGCTACAACCTCGTCCTCATCGTCATCTCCTTCTTCAAGCTCCTTCTCATATAGCTGCTGTTCCATTAGCTTCTGCAAGAATTTTTTGTTGATCACTTCTTGACCTGAATTTAAGTGCTCGGTCAATATTGAAAAGATCTCCGGTTTTAGCAACGACCAGCTTTGATCTGGACCTTTCACAATTGTGACAAAGTTGTATCCAAACAAAATCGAGCTTATTGATTTGTCATTCACACTCAACAACTTGAGAGCAAGCTCAGACTTGTTGAGGGCGTCCTTGATGCTAGTCACTTCAAGAGTGGGAGTGTCTGAGCTTGGGAGAAAGTTGAATTCTGAGGGCACAAATTTCAATGCATTCTCATTTGGTGTAGTCTGTGTTTGTATGAAAAGTGTTCGAAGCTGCCGAATGGGACTTAGTCTTATGTGTCGAGACCGAGAAAACATATTACCAATCGAGACTCCACTTTTTTCTACTAATCAAAATCAGTCGGACAACTCTAACAAGAGTTTTAGCGCGTCGATCGACCCGTCTTCATTTTTTGGGGACCCACAACGGATAGGTTCGAGGGCTACACCAGTTCTTTGTTGGTGATTGAAGATCGGTACCATAAGAATTGCAGAGTGAACACAGCATCAAATACTAATGTAACAAGGGTAATGCCCAACTTGCTACGATTCGAGGAAATCACTTCGTGTAATGATCCGTGAGAACCTAGAAAGAGCTCACAAAGGCAGAAGAAACATCCTGCCAAATCCAGCCCTATCTGAGCTTGTGAAAGTCCGTACATGGAGCATCGACGGGCATTGAAAAGGACCTGTGGTATATATTTGGTGCAACTAATGGCCATCTTCCAATATGATAGATTCAGAGCAAATGCAAGCAACTGTAGTGGAAGCGAAATAAACAACCAATTGTACATCAGAAATCCAATGAATGCAATATAGTAAACAAGCACGAGTCTTGCCGGCCGGAAACTAACGCGTTCATTACGGAACTTCCAAAGTGGACCAGCCACAATTTGCGACAAAAGTACAAAATTCAGAACGAGGCCATGAAGCGAGTATAGCAGGTCAACTTTGGATAGAACAGGAAGCGTTCCATAAACGCTTTTGAACTGCTCGCGCACAGGATCGCTATACAGCTGCAGATAAATAGACGTAGCGTATGCCATGTAGCCTAAAGTATTGAGCACAACAAAATCAAGAGATATGGAGTCTGAGCTTCGAATTCTCCAATTAAGTAGTAGAGTCGGGTAGAAGGACACGCTCCACGCTGCTGCGTAGAGCCACGCGACAGTGGTTTGCAAATCCATTCCTCTTAGCTAAGCGAGAAAAAAAAACTCCTGAAAAATCAAGCTTATTTTGGTATGCCTAACATCAGTGACGTTTATGTGCGTCGCACTCAGGACCAGCACTTGTCCAATTGCGTGTCATGGTCACGACAGGGACATTTAGCATATACGGTTCCTCATGCGGACTCGCGCGACAATCTGCTCATGACATATTTGGAGTGTGTGGATGGCCACTCATGGCAGCTGGCACCCGCTACAGGGTTTCAAATCGGCACATACGAACGGCTAGCGCTCCCGTCCCCAGCTCTGACAATGCTTGAATTTTCTAATACGGGATGGGATTTGTTTATTGCTGATTGCTATGGCCATGTCTCGGTTTTAGTCACTGGTATCAAAAAGCTTCATCAGCCAACAAATGGAACTCCTTCGCACACGGCACCACTGCCAGCTGCTCAATATTCGCGCACTTCTTTTAACACTACTGAGTTACTCTACACAGATAATGCAAACCATGCATCGCCAGACCTCTCGAGTCCCGCCAAACGCGAAGCCAACCAACTTCTTGCAGTTCGGTGGTTGAACATCGACAAGCCCGTTATTGTCAACTCCCCAGCAATCCGTACACAGGCATCACCTGAAAACAGTATATTGAGTGGTTGTGCTGCAAAGCATGGTGCCGCGGTGGCTGATGCTGCAGGTCACTTCTTTACTTATAATGCTCACCAGTATAAGGCCTACGGTGCGAAACACCCTCTTCCTACGAAACAAGCGGTGTTCGGACTTCGCAGAAACGGCCAGGTGTGCCTTTGGTATCAAGAAGACCACGGTATCGAATATCGTCGCACAGCTGCTCAATTACCCATTGGAGATAGAAACTTTATGCACGCATCCATTGGTTTTTCCCGCTCAGGGAATATAGTTGTTGCTGCGGTCATTCAGGAATCAAAAGAGCTTGCACTGTATGAAGTGACTATCGACTGGGGATTTTTGCTGGAAGCGGCAAAGCACCTGGCCAAGACTCCGTCTTTTAGAGTTCCTGACGAAGAGAGACGCGCTCCACAATTACACGTGCGCCGAGTGACATCTATCAATCTTGAAAGCGTGGACCCTAGTACTACTAATTGCACCGCTGTTGAACTTCTTTCGCCTAACTACTCATCAGGCTCCGAATTGGAGCTGATTCTTGCTTTCCAAGGCATCCATGCCTCTTCCAAAGTGCTTCATTTTACTGTTTGTGAGACAGAATCTTTTCATCCGTTTTTCAACAATTTCAATCAACAGGGAAAACCCAAGTCCTCAACATTGGTTCCGTTCCACCTTGCTCATCGGGAATCTTTGGAGTTTGATGAGACCATTCTCTCTATCACACCACAAAATCTTGATACTGCGGTCAGCATCACATTTGCTAACGGCTGCATCAAGGTAATTTCGCGCTCAACCTTTCGACTCGTTGAGAACATTTACTTAAACGACAATTACACGGATCCTTTAATACCCTCGCAAATATCCAACCTTCTTGATGCTGGATTCGAGTTTTTACAGCTCGGATTCCAACCCCAATACACATGTATCTCTCCAAACATGTGCTGTGTGGTAGCATTGCCATGGAACGAACAATCTTTGCAAATTAGTACACTAACTTCCACGGTATCGAAAGAACAAAGATATCCACATCGCCGAGGCGTATTGCTTGCGACTGCTGCAGCAATCGCTTTCTGTCACACCAATGCATGCTATTTTGGTCATTCGACAGATGACCTTGTTGTTACAATTCGCTGCGAGCTCGAACGTTTACACAACGAGGATTGCGACGAGTATGCGACCCAGTTATTGAATTCCGTTTTCCAAGAATGTCAGCGGGCGATTAATCTTTCAATTGATGTTTCCATCGAGCAAACAGATAAAATGTTGCAGAACCAGCCTCTGCAAAGAATTCTCACACTACAGCTTTCACTTGGAACAGGAGTGGACTGGATTCGCAACAAATCAGGATCGATAGCATGGGCTCTTGTTAATCTCAAATTCGTCACATCATCAATAATGTACACCATACATACCATTTATTCTAACATGCAGCGATTTGCTAAGAAAGGGTTCACCGTCGCCGACACTCTTTCGAATGCTCGCGCTCGTGAGGAGAGCATAATCGCTGTGATAGGAATTATTCGCTGGTGTGTGGATTACATCGTTGCCCTGAATCAGGAATTACTGGAGTTGAGCACAGTTTTCAAAGCTAACAATACAACAATCATAGAAAAAGCTTTAAATTCAAGTCTCGCCGCCTCTCTGATTTTGGGAAAAGTGCCTAGATCGTTCTTAATATTTGCGATTTCAAACATTCGCAGACTATTTTCCTTCATTCAAAAGTTTCTCGAAAAGGGTGACCCAGCTTTGACGTCTCTTGTGACCCCTGAAAATCCTATGGGGGCTTTCAATAGTGTGGAAACCCTACTCTTCTCTGATTCTCAGCATGTCATTTCTCAGCCTCCAAATCACGGTCCTGGAGCGCTTGCAAAAGCAATTGTTGCGTATCCGACAATGGAAGCGTATCACCGACTTGGATCATTGATAGTGAACTCCCCAGTTTCTCTCCTGAGCTTTGAGCGGTTCCTTCTCGAAGCAGATGGACCTTTGCGCCGTATGACCTCCGACGCTGCTACTTCACTTGCAGCTGAACAACAGCTTCTTTGCGAGGGTCGGGTTGCAAAGTCCTACGTGGAACCTTTCAGGAAGTTGCTCGAGATACACGAGCGCACCGTTCTTTCTGGAAACTCTAATGCCTTGGATTTGTACTTTTATGATGTCAGCTGGTTGCGACTGACGGCACAAGAGTCGGTGCTAGAATCGGCAACCAAGAGGCCATCTCTGCTGTCCATCACGGACCACAAGCTATCGTTAAGGTATTCTAGGAGGTTGATTGAGCTCAACTCCCAAAATGGAATGATCATTGACACTCTACGAAAGCAACTTGTCAAGCCATCTGAGTTCGTTGCAAGCACTCCTGCTCATAGTGTTCCTGGCTCGCGGGCCGCCATTAACTTGCCAGGATCCTCTTCACACACTTTGCTAATGCGCAAATGCATACGGTGTGGCGCCATCTCGTCTATCAATGATAACGAAGTATACTTCACCTCACCGACATTCATTGTTAATCCTGTCTACCAGCATTACCAGCGCATTTGTTTCTGTGGAGGTGCCTGGGCAAACATGTAAAATGAAATCAAAGCAAATCTATCTGCTACCTACAATTGAAAATATTCGGTAAATCTCGCCTAGTCCAATTTTTTTAAAACTGCCCATGTCAGTTCGTCGAGGACAATCACATCGTCCGCAATCCCGTGTTCTTTCATCGTCATCTGACCACTCATTGGCTAGCACTTTATCGTTTGCTCGCGGGACTGAGCGTCTGTCTCGTTCGGTGACTGCCACCTCTAACTCTTCTGTTTCCTCTGAGTTCATCACCCTTGACTCAAATTGGTTATGCAATGCAGAAGTTGTTAAGATCCCACGTGCAAAAGTAACCCTAACTTTATCATCCCGCGAAATAGATCTTTTGAGGTCTTCTTGGTCAACGGTAATTGCCACAGGCGAGCATGCGTCGAAATCATCGAAAACACCTTCTGCCCCTGCAAATCTAACCTCGTCCAAAGCATCTCTTCGAGCGCCTAGTCAGCAACAAAAGATCAATATCGGATCAGTAGCATCGGGATCCTCATTCGCGTCATCTCTGTTTTGCATTCAACTTTATGAAAATCTCATTGCAAGTGCCCCGTCAATCGAAAAGTTAATCCCTTCAATCCGACACCAAGCATCGGCGTTCGCGGGAGTAATAAATGTGGCTATGTCAACACTTGATGATCTATCTAGAATGGATGAATCGCTGGAAAATCTTGGTAGATTACACTCGCGCATATTGGGAATTGAAGCTGAGTACTTTCAGTTAATGGGAGATGTTTTAATCAAAACATTCAGAGATCGGTTTTCTAAAAATCTCGACAAGGACTTTTCTTTGGAGGTAGAGGAAGCCTGGATCAAGCTATACTGTTTTCTTGCGAATTCCATCATTGAAGGCGGTATTGACCCTGAAATACACTACGACACATATTCAGAGTCCACGTATAGTCCCACACCCACTATTACTACGGCAAGATCAAATCCTTCGATTCAATCTAGAACCCTATCTCAAGACATTTCAGTTGCTACAAAATCGGCCAAAAATAACTATCTTCAAAGATCAAGAAGGAAACTCACATCCGTTTCTAACTCTTCAAAATCGGACCGTGATTCTGCAGATTGCATAATCATGTGATCAATTGGTTCATTAGGTTGTGAACCAGATCCTCGATGCAAGGCTCTCCTTTATCGATGTAATCAAGTAGCTGCTTGATCACTGCACGGCCATCGATGTTGTGACCTTTGGCTTGCAATATTTTTATCATTGCGGTAAACGTGTCGAATATTAAGGCGTTGGCACGGTCAAGCCGACATGACTTGCTTCGCTTGAGTCGTTTCTCAATTTTTTTTATCATGAGGGGACCCGCAGCAAGATTATCATTAGGGTTCAAAATATGGTACAATCTAGCTAGGCTTTCAAGCAAAAAATCCCTCTCAGATTTGATTTCAGCTAGTTGGTTTTGGTAAAAGATGGTTGTTTTTTCAAAAAGCGCTGCGGTCTTCTTGAGTTCTTTAGAGAACTCAATCTCGGACGGCGACGGGCTCGTTGCTTCGTTTTCTGGATGCATCGTAAGAACGGACAGCGGACCTGGTTTATGGTTCCTATTGATCTTGGTAGGTGTGGTGGGCTCATTTGACTCTGTAAAGTTTTCGTCCTGCGATGCTGGTAGTGTTGCAAGCGTTTGATTTCCTTTTTGTCTTCTTTTGTTGGCAGTGGGGACCGTCACTAACTTGGTACTAGTGACACGTTGATCGAATTGAAACTGGCGCCGACGAACGCTTTCATTTGTCTCCTCAGCTTCATCACTGGAGGAGTCGGGAGAAACTGCCCCAACGAGAATGGGTTGGTCCATCATCATATTTTCATAATTTACATCAGGGAGCTGTGATATCGAATCTTCTTTCTCCATTTCATCATCAGCTGAATCCACTTCTGGTTCTGGAGGCAGCGGAAACCCGCAGATTCTTTGGACATCGTTTTGATTCACATGCTCCCACGGAATTTGGGGATCAGAGCTAAAGGGGGAACTATTCATTAAGATCCCTCAATTAAGGTCGATAGTCCTTTTTTGGCGCCGCAGTCCTAGCTGTAATTTTTTTCAAAGCGGAAACGCAACGCGTTGCCCAGGTACGTGTTTTTTCATCCCTGTCTAAATTTAATGGCTCCCAGATAAATTTGACTACAGGTTATCATGGCTATTGCTCTCAAGAATCAGCATAACCATAATTTGTCGCCTCCGTACACACAGGATTCTAACTCACTGAGTACGGATCACGACGACGATTTCAAGAATATGGATCGTTCAAGTTCTTTTCAAACCAGCACCTCGTCTTCGCTAGCAGACTATCCGTGTGACACAGACCATAAACTCGGGTCCCAGCTGACCACCAATGAATTTTATTCAGGTCCGAGTCTCAACCATAGCGCGCTCAACAGTTCTAAGCATGCAGCACATGTCAGAAGCTCCTTAGTCGTTTCGCCGTCACTATCAACTCTATGCACTCATTTGGAGGCTTCTAATGAGGAACCTACCGTAAAGTTTGGAATGACCAACAGTCCAAGCCTACAAGCACTGGGCGAGATTCTTAATGCCAAAATGAAATCTGACCACTACAACGCAGCCCAATCAAAGTTCATTACAGAAAAACCCGAAACATCAGATATGTACACAAACGTGAACCAGTCAATCGCATCTTTTTTTACCGCACATACATCCACAACAGCTCCAGATGCATCTGATTTGATATCTCTCACAAGCACTATCAAAGAGCCAGTCCAAAATGCTGATCACATTACCGCTCATCAAGTCTCTGATGAACCACCTACGCCTATGACACCGAACGTTTTTTCGCCATCTATGGTATTCAATGGCCCCGTTGAGACACTCAATATGTTTGAAGACGTTTCAATGGCTCGCTCAGGTTCTTTTGCTGCACAAACCTCTATTATCCACGAGATTGGTTACGACGAGCAGGACTCGCTTTTACTAGAACAACCAGCAGCAAAGCCGGACAAGAAGGCTAACCGGTTATCCATGCGATTAGTCAATGATGATGATACAGTGACTATTGTGTCTGTTCAAACTGAGAAAAAGCTTCCAGACGTTCCTAGTAAGTCTTTTGAGCAAATTCCAGTACACGTCCCTGAGACTGTTGACGAACCTCCTTCTTCATCATCTGCACGTCCTGAGACTGTCCAGAAACCTTCGTGTGCGCCAAACTCCAATCCTGCAAAACAGAAGCGCATGTCGCTCAAGGCGTTATTCAAGAAACCTACAAACTCACAGCTTCCTCGTGCCAAGAGTTTTAATGGGTTCGAGGAAGTGGAACAAAGATCAGTGAAGGAGCGTCGTAGGAGTTTGCTTGGCTGGACGCGTACCACTACAACCAAGTCAAAACGCAACAGCCTGTTTAGCCAAAAGTCTAGCAAAGACACACCCACCAACAAAGTAGAGTCGGCTGTGCCAAAAACCGAGTCTATTGTTCCGCCTAAATCTCTTCTCGACACGTATGGGTTTGGTGGCGAAACCAACAGTGAGCAGGGTGTGGTATTGTCAACGCCACTCGAAGTTCAATCAGAGTTTTCAATGCAGACGCCCGTGACAAATACCACGCCAAAATATGTCTCTGCCGATCACCGTCTCCACCAGGTGTCTCCTATTGAAGTGTCTTCCATTGAAATACAATCGGAATCGGATCTGTATCGATTGGACACGCCTTCGCCAGTGAAGATCAATTTCTACAGTCCAGAGCGTACTCCGCTTAGTTCACTCACGGCTGGAGAGTCTATATTTCCAAAAAGTTTGGCTGCTGATGAGGTGGAGAGCATAACGACCCTTGAACGGGCACGCTCGGTGCGATCTTCACTGGTTAAGTCACAGTCGATTACAAGCTCAATCCGCGACGCTTTTCATTTGGGCGAGTCTGATGTGCCCTACATGAACTCGGATGGCATGACTGTGATAAGTTCATTGGAAGCCAAATTGACTCCCGAACCGTCGGAAGTCCTCGGTCTGGACAAAAATGAGCTGAGTGAAATTTACAACATGATTCAATTTGGCGACGATTCCATCATCGACACCGACTTCCACTTTCTTGAGCCACCAATATCTCTCGAGCCTGAAGCTTATACTAGATCTTCGGTTTCACAAACACCCGTTTCCGATTACTGGGAGTCAGTGTCTGATGATGACGTGAGTTCCCCAAAACGGTTTTCTGTAGAGAGCGCATCAGAAACCGTTGCCAAACCTGTCAAAGGCCTGCGAGGACCAATCTTCAATCCGATCATGAAGCCTGTCCTGGCCTCACACACTTTGAGTATCGAGCCTGCCCACAAGGCGACCGCGGAGGAGTCTCCTCGGCACTTTGAGGATTATGTGGCGGAAATCGGAAGCGTGCATAGTGAAGATACAAATCAAGATGCATCTCCAATACAACTTCGCAAGTCGAGACGTTCGTCCATTATCAGCAAGCTTAGCCTGTCTTCAAGGACTCGCCATAGCATATTTGGCTCACGCCCCAGCATTGACGTCAAGGAACTGCTTCCTTCTCCTATGCCAACGCCTGTCACGTCGCCGGCACCTCTTCCCGAGCTACCAAGGGTGCGCTTTTCTTCCAAGGTCTTGCTCTACGACACATATGATGAGTTCGAGTACGACAGAAAGCCCGAACAAGCCACATGTAACCAGCTCACTCCAGAGCTAGCTTTGCACATTAAAAATGAACTCAATGAGTTCAAGGCAGAAATGCCTGTCCATGAACTTTCCAGATGCTACACACATTTTTTTTAGATCCCAATTGGCGCGAGGCTAAAAATAAATATTAATTATACGATCGTTTTTCAATTTCGTACCATGTCGCTTCTGGAATTACAGAAAGCAAGTAAGTAGAGCTTAAGTGATACTAACGACAGAATTGATCTCCAAACTCAAGTCCCTACAAGCCGGGTTTCGACATTTCATTACTGACCCGGTTACCCATCCAATCATTGAAAAGCTACTCAAAGACGAGGTCTTGAACCATGTATACACTTTTTCACAGATAGACGATGAAAAGCGGTCTCTAAATAGAGATCAAGCTTTGTACTTTTTGGACCCGCAGTGCCGATATTCCATAGACTGCTTATTGGCCGATTTTTCGGCTGCAAAGCGATATCAATCTGCAATTGTCTGTTTTCTTCCTGGGCTCACAAAACCCGTGTACGAGAAACTCAAATCCAACCAGCACCTCATGAAATCATGCGAAGGACATTTTGAGTTAATTGATTTCCTCAGTGCCAATGCTCTTGAAAATAGAGTTTACGTTACTAACACGCATTGTTCAGTTCCAGCTTTGTATAATGCGCGCCATTTTGGCATGGACTTACACGAATATCAGATAGACAAGGCTGTGGAGGCCATGATGAGTGTGTGCATATTGACGAACGAGTATCCCATCATCAGGTATTATAACTCCCCCATCTCGCACAAAATTGCAACTCTTTTCCAGGAAACGTTAGACGAATATTATCGCAAACATAGTGACATTTCGCCAATCAGTTCTAAAACAGTATTTTTCATTACTGACAGGCTTATGGACTTGTTTGCTCCGTTCTGTCATTATAAGTTTTATCGATCACAAATTTTTGATCTCATGGATACGGAAATTCGTAAGGCTAGAGGTGAGTATACATTTGTTTACGACTATGAAATCCGCACTGGGGAAGGTCTCGAGAAGAAATTCCTTGTCTTTGATCATGAAGACCCCGTTTATGCAAAGCTGTGTGACCTACCAATCGAGGAGTACACTAAGAGTATCATTGAACAGGTGAATGAACTCAAAAGCACGGAAGCCAAATACACCAATCTTAGATATGCCTCAGATATATCCAACGCGGTCCTGACACAAGGAGACTATCTTTTCATGCGCCAACTTGTGACCGGCCATTTCGAACTGATTAATAAGATCGACAATTTGTTTCGCAACGAGTTCATTTTGGACTGTATTGTCTTTGAGAACAAGTGCGCTTCGAACTTAAATGGAAACAAAGAGCAATACGAGCCTCTCACAGAAGAGCTGCTAACGCTTCTGGCAAACGGCAAAATTGACATGGGAAACAAAATTAGACTTCTCATTGTTTACTCGTACTATCGCGGTGGAATAATAGAAGCAGATCTTCGAAAGCTATGTCATTTTGGTCTTCGAGATGAGACCAAAGTGGATTCAATTCTTACATTATTTCGCAATTTTGAAAACCTGGGCCTTCGATTGTTGAAGCAAAGCCTGAATGACAAACCTTTCAGAACTACTGCATACTTCGATGTTAATAGCACTCCCGAATTGACAGAACGATACGTGCCAAGTTTGACTAATATCATCACACGTCTCGCATACAACAAACTTCCGGAAGTTTACAAGACCTCATACAAGGGTTCGGCAGAGGATCAACCCAAAGATTTCCCTTATGTAAAAGGGGCTCCGATTGATGACAACGAGTCTGGAGAGCCCCAATTTTCCGCCCCAGTTCGAAACTTACCCAAATGGAAGAGTACCAAGTCGAGTGACGATTTGAGGAAAGACAAACTACTGATTTTTGTCGCAGGTGGTATGACGTTTTCGGAGCTTAGCACTGTAACATCGTTGGAGGCAAAGTTGAACAAAAATATCTATATTGGCACAGACGAGTTATACTCGACTTGGGACCTCATTGGCGACATCCGCTTGATAAATGAGGAGCGAGGCACTTTCAACTTCCCATTGGACACCAAATTTTCCAAGAAAGAGGTTCCCCAGCACTTGTATGAACATTCTGCACCCCCAGCAACTACAGTGGGATCCAAGCCGGCTCCTGTCACAAACATATCGACACCTAGTTCTTCACATAGTCGTATCTCGTCCCAATCATCCAGTGCACAGCGTACCGGATCAACTTCTGCATCATCTCACGAGAATGCTCGAAAACGTGACAAGTTATTTAAAAAGTTCAAGACCCTAAATATTTGACGCGTTCTTGCTCCGAAATATTATAGTTCCGAAATTTGTAAATATTTTACCAACGAATTCCCTTTATCTTTCAAATTCTTCATCAATAAGGTCGGCATGTTCGGATTGGGAAAGAAGAAGACCGACAAGGTTCAGGAACCCGTTGTGAAAAAGGATCTGATTAAAGTAGAGATACCTTTTGATGAGCCACCAGCGAATTTGCAGCCGCCGCCAGAAAAACCTCTCACGAAGGAACAGCACGAAAAGTACCTCGCAGTCTTGAAGCACTTTCAAAATCCGGAGCTTAAAGTCTACGGTACTGAGAGCCGTAAGGGAGAGACAGCACTACTTACTAGTCATCAGAAGGCATGGCTTACCAGAGAATGTTTGTTAAGATATCTCCGTGCTACCAAATGGCACGTCGCGGATGCTATCAAAAGAATAGAAGGCACCTTGGGATGGAGACATGAGTTCGGAATTGACAACTTGATTGATGACACACAAAATATTGTGACACCAGAGCTTGTGGCTCCGGAATCCGAGACTGGAAAAGAGGTCATTCTAGGCTATGATTTGAGCTGTAGACCCTGTCTCTATCTGAAGCCTGGTCGTCAGAACACTAAGTCTTCTTTTAGACAAGTTCAGCATTTGGTGTGGTCACTGGAAAGAGTGATTGACTTCATGCCTTCCGGTCAAGACTCATTAGCTTTGTTAATTGATTTCAAAGAGCACCCCGAGATTGCTGCCAATGTTGAGACTTCCAAAATTCCACCGCTTGGAGTTGGAAAGCAGGTTTTGCACATTTTGCAAACTCACTATCCTGAGCGACTCGGAAAAGCACTTCTAACTAATATTCCGTTCTTGGGCAGAACTTTTCTTAGACTAATCTACCCGTTCATTGATCCATTGACCAAGGAAAAGCTCGTGTTTGATGCCGAATTCTCCGACTTTTGCCCTGAAGAACAACTTGATAAGGATTTCAATGGGCTCGTCGACTTTGAATACAACCATGACATTTATTATCCTGCGTTGGTGGAGATGTCCAACAACAAACGCAAACACTACATGGAAAGATTTGAAGAACTTGGTGCTATTGTCGGATTGAGCGAGATCGATCTTAGAGGGACCGGTCCACAGACCGTTCCCATTGGATCTCACCCTACAGCAACTAGCGATGTATAATTGTGCTCTATATAATCATTCGGTACGTTGTCTCTTGGCCTCGGATGGTGGATATTCAATTTGTGTCCTCTTGAGAATACCTCTCATATCGTCTGTGAGTGGACCCAAACCTATGGCTGTAAAAAAGTTAATCGAAAAGCGTAGATGGTCGCTATCGGACGATGGAAATAATCCTTCAAGATAGGAGGCCATGTAATTTTCGCTAACGCGCTCCTTTAAGTGTTTAATGCCCATTTCCTCCTGCATCTTAACGAACATGAATTTGAGGAAAACCCGACTCGCGCTATTACTGTCTTCCTCCGTCAACCGTGCCACGCTTAGCACTTCCCATCCCATTTTATCAGAGGCCAACATGTGCCCCCAAAATGACCCTATATTTCTGAGAAGTGCTAGTTCATATTCTTGACACCTTGTAAAATTGTCTTCAAACACAGTTTCAAAGGCTTGATACCACTTACGATTAACTGTGATGAGCTTCTCCCCTACCAATCCGTAGTATTTGGAATACGTCTTCTCTTGAGAGCAACATTTCACAATCATGTCCACCAGCATCTGTTCCTTTTTAGACTCATCCGGTGATTGTACCTTGAGTAATTTATGGACAGCCTCCTCATGGTTGATACTTGACATCATGGTCAAATAGACGGTCTTTTGGAAATTTGTCATTTCAGCTTCGGTGAGGTCTTTAATCTGTTCCCTGACAGCACTCTCATATTCCTCGTGCTCATCCGAACTGCCCTCATAATCTGATTCCTCTTCCTCCACCTCATCGTCATTGCCTAGAATCTCATTCCGAAGCTTAGCATATTCCTGCTCGTGTAACTCAAAGTCATCATCATATAAAAATTCATCTAGCATCTCTTCTCCATCAATTTCATCGTCCAAGCTTACGTTGTGCGTTATCTTATCGTCGTCTTCAACCAGATCTAGTTCGGTTTGTATGATGGGTTCGTCGTAGTAATCTGTTTTGCGGGATTTGAAAGCCTGTTGTACAAGAAGTTGGGTGCGTGCGTTCACCAGGTCCTCGCTTAAAACAGTTCTCAATCGGTCAAAAACTGCATTAAAGGCCACTGATGCATTCGCGTGTAAAAACTGACCGCAATGTTGTATCAAATTGCAAGCTATCTCAACAGTGCTATTCGTGGGATGCTCTAATAGTAAAAACAAAGTTTGTAACACAACAATCTCATTTCCAACTTGAAAATTAACCAACTGGGCCATGAACTTCACTGTTGCTATACATGTCTCACGATCGTTTCCTTGAAAAGCCTTACGGAATTGTAAAACTACTCTTTTCATTACTAATTCTCCGAGATCAGGAATTTTTGAATTCAAAACACAGGTTAGTGCTGCATAGACTGAGCTGTAGTTCGAAGAAGTAAGCTGAGATTTCAAAAGACTTTTCACAAGCCATCCCCTCCCTCGAGTAAGATTGATTTTGAAAAGGTCAAGTACCACTTCCTTGATATTCTCTTTATTGACTTTGTTAAGTTGGCGATTGATATTTCCTTTGAGTTTTTCCCAGTTGGACCTTTGAAGCTTCTCTACGCTAGTCTTATCTTGGCCATCTTGTAGCTGCTTCAACTTCCCGGGTGGGACATATTTTGCCATGACCCAAGAATAAAAGAATTTAAATTATAAATTTTTAGAATAATGAAACTTCTTGTTGTGGTTTCTGACCCAGAATCAATCTCTAGCTTGTTGTACCAGGCAGGGTCCATTCGAAAATGTCGAAAGTACGACGTTTATTTAGAGAAGCGTCCCATTGACTTGAATCATCTACATGCGTTACTCACTCAAATCTATGAACTTTCTTTTTTCCTCGATAATCAATCAGACATAACCGTACTCTACAACAAACCCAATTTGAGTGAATATGAATTGCTGACAGAAATTGACGCTGGTGAGAAAGTTGATCTACCTAAGTTCAAAGTCTCAAGCATACGGAACGCCTCTTATAAGCAATACTCAGTCAGTGCTTTGGGTGGAACATTTGATCATCTTCACAATGGCCACAAAATTTTACTGAGCACCGCGGCATTTATATCCAAAGACCGTCTTGTTGTTGGTATTACTGGTCCCAAGTTGTTGAAGAGCAAAAAGTACGCAGACTACCTGCAAAGTTACGAGGAAAGGTTGGAAAGTGTTCTAAAGTTTATGAGAGCCATTGACAGTGAAGTCTGCGTGGATGTTCACCAAATCAATGACGTTTGTGGACCGACTGCAACGATCAAAGAGATAGAAGCTTTGATTCTTAGTTCAGAGAGTGCAAAAGGTGGAGAAATCATCAATTGTACCAGAAAAGCTAAAGGTTATCCTGAGCTGATCATTCACGAAATTGGCGTCATTGGGGGAAGCGAAGATGACAACTACGCATCCAAGTTGAGTAGCACACAGCTACGTAAAATCGAATACGAAAAGGTGATCACGAATGCCAGTGGGTGATAGAGTACATGCGTATGATATAAAACAGACTTATTCTCTGATAAAAATGGAAGGCTCAAATGCTGCTTGTTTTTTAATCGACCGGTCTGGATGATCGATACAGAGCAAGATATCGGGTGAATTTAAGACGTCAAATAGTATGACAGAGTTCATTTCTTCTGAATCCAAGTATTCGACATCTTTGAGATCTGTGATTCCAATGCGCACGCTACTAAACTCTTTCTCACGTAGACCGAGAAGTTTACGCAATCTTTGTTTAGTTTCCAGCAGGGGCTCGCCTTTCACCAAGTCAAACACAAATGGAACACCATGAGGGTTCGTCAGCTTACCGCTAAATTGGAAACCGGTAACCAATCGGCTGGTTTTGGAGCCATTCTCGAGTACTTCCTTGTACTGGGGGAAACTACCAATCACCAATTGATCAAATGCATCTATTGTGGCATCCCCAGGATACACGCTGAGCCGAACATGACGATCTGGAGCCCAACAAATCATGTTTTTGCGAGTCTCTGACTGGATGTTGACCTTGGTCTGAAGTCTGTCGATCAAATCGTCTATTGTACTCGACTTCGGCAAGAAAAACTCATGCTTTTGCTCGCGGCATATACCCTGCCCGACCCACGACACCTTACAAAGCTTCATCTCCTCAAATTCGGCCAGAGTGACATTGAGAATTTCATATTGCAGTTCTAAAGTTTGTGACTTGGGAATTTTGTCAATTAACCTTCGAAAGACGGTTTCTCTCTTCAATGGAATCTTTTGATTTGAGTGTCCCAAAATAAAGAGACGTAGATAATCAGGATCGACTTTGACATGGCCACCAATTTTCTCGGCCAGAGCTTTATAATCTGACGTAGTGGAGAACCATAATTCGAACCCTTTGTTCAGAGAAGATCTCGAAGAATTAGACCTCGACTTTCCATCTTTAATGTCATCGTCTTCTGCAATTTTAACGTATTCCTCTTCATCTTCGTCAACTTTTGTCAATGGAGACACACGGAAGTGGCATCGATTCGCCATGAAGTCATACAGTTCTTCAACTGTTTTCATCTCAATCGTTGTACTTGAATTAAGCTCGAACTCTGCTTTCGTGAAACATATAATATCTCCATTACCCAACTCAGATTTGTAGAAGCTTTTTGAAGGATTGAGCCATTGAATTTGGTTCGGACCGAACTCTTCGTAAAACCTCAATGGTGTGGAGATCGGAAAGCCCATATAGTTATTGACCACTTCCGAAATGTACTCTATGTGGTTCTCCAGTGGCACGATAAGATGACCAACACCAGTAATGGATTGATTTGGTTGATCAAAGTATTTTAAAAACACCATAATCTTATCTGAAGTATCAGATATGGTTTCAAATTTTGGAACGCTGTAGTGTGACGCAACGACATCCCTGATTTTCTTACTTCGCACATCAATTGGTAAATCGTTCTCAATCTTTTCTACCTTACCTTTGTTAGTGAGTTCGAAAAGTCCATTGCTCAAAAACTTGATCTCTCGTGTAGATTCCTCCAAGAACAACACTAATTGCGAACATTGATTCACACGCTTGCGCTTGGAAACTAAAGACTCATAATATTTGACAACTTGCCCAACCGAAATATCATCATTTTTGGATTCATCCAAAGAACTAGGTATAGGCATATAGGGCCGATTTGCAAAATTGTGACGACTAACCACTCCCCAAAATCTCATCTGCTGGAGCTCCTTAGCTTCATATCCTAGTTCATCTGCCACAAGTTGATAGAGTTCGGAGAAAGGATCAGATTTTAGCACCCGGAATTTGAGAGAAAATGATTCTGGATCAAAGAGGTCTTCGGAGAAATTCAATTTATCATCTTCATTGGGGCCCAAGTCGAACCCTTGAAACTTCATGAATCCTTTTTCAGTGAAAACTTTGACATTGGCATAAAGATGCATTTCCTCTTGCTCTTTGCGGAGTCGCTCGTACTCTTTGTGTTCATAAGTGATTTGTTTGGTTATATGAGCCGGCACATGGTCATCTGTGACTTCATCAAGAACTTCGTCCAACTTTGTCTTTCTAACGTAAACTAACATGTACGCGGATGTATGTCTTTTGAGCTGATATTCCTGTTGTTGTTCTCTCGTAAGTTTGCGTGGATCCACAGTCAAAGCATCTGCTCCAAAATTCCCCTCAAAAACTTCGTGCGGTGTAACTTTCCAAACCCGATCGTCCTCGAATCTGAACCACTCATCCTTTGTAGTCGGTTTGATCATAGCGTAATAATGACCCATTGAGACGTCACCTTGATGAACCAGCACACCATGTAATTTGTACTCCCAATTTTCGTTACAAACAGGAGACTCCTTGTCCACGTAAGGACTGAGGTCGATGGAATCAAAGAACTCATATCTGTCGTTGATTTTCACCATCTGATCGTACTCGAAGTCATACTCAAATCTTTTGAGCTGCAAATGTAGCACAGGAGGAAAGGTCTCAAAAACTACCCCCTTTTCGGCGTCCTGTAAACCGAATCCAGATGCATCATACTTGTTATCCCCATTGAGCAACTCAAGCTCGACATAATTCTCGAACGAGTCTTTGATATTCTTCATGTTCTTGACGTTCAATTGTATATCCCAGAAATCCTCCGTCCTGCTGCTTTCATAGTCCACATTGATACAGCGAATGAAGCTCTTCATTTTACCAACGAATATATCGTTCAAACAACCTTCGATATCCGTGTTTTTCATTTTCGACTCAAGACGGTCCATAAGAATACGATTTAGTTCTTGGACATCGTGCTGCGTGAAGGCATCCGCTGTATTCCAGCCAAATGAATGCGTAAGCTCTAGAGTATCAATAGGCTTATCGGAATATTGAAGGTTGTAGAAAATTCGCTGCAAGGACAGAGAGACACTCTTAGGTTGTTCTAAGTACTGCTGGAACGAATTATATCCAAATGAGATCTCATCCTGTGTAGGGATCTGGTAAACCTTTTTTCTAAAGATTTTGGTAAAATAATATGATTGTAGCAAAGAGTTCAGATAGCAAGTTGCTCCTTGGTTAGTGATTCCAACGTAGCCGGTCTCTTTCTTCGAATCGTAGTCCAGAAAATCATGCCAAAGTACGCCAGTATGATCATCAATCACACGGACATACGCTGTCAAGTTGATTGGGTGGCATTTGATAAGCCGCGCATCGGACTGTACTCTGGTGTTGAGAAAACCAACAAATCCCCAATCAGTGATCCTCGGATTGAACCTATAGAAAGAGTTGTTGGATTTATGAGTAGATTCATCAGCAGATGTCCAGGCGTCAATTGCAAATTGTGCACAACAATGCCATCTTTCATCGTCCTCTGCGTGTAGAGGATGGGCTTCAAGATAAACTGAATATGATGTTACATTTTTCCGTGTAGGTGGCATCAAAAGAAGGTTGAACTCGAAACTGTTACCAACTTTGAACCGTGGACCTGCATATTTCTCTTCTTTGAGCTCTGACAAATCTGGAATGGTCCAAGTGTGAAAGCTCTCTGCCTCCACGTTGTAACATTTTGGAGGAGAGTCTAGATAGATTCGCAACTTATTTTGCATTGTAGACAGACTTTCTGACTTCAAATCGCCCATGGATAAGACACCTTGTTCGGCAGAATGTTTGTTATCATCCGTCAGGTATCCTGAAGAGGCGGAGGATGACAGTTCTCTTTCAGGCCCTGAATCCATTGTATATGCGCACTAATTTGATGTATTGAAGATGAAACTGGAGAGTAAAAGAGTCGGCCTATAGTACTTAGTAGTTGTCACAAAACTAGTCTGCCTCGTCTGTATGCAAGTTTCCTTATGGAGATGGGTATCAATCTCCTATCACTCTAATTTAGCAATTTGCCTCCAATAATTATACGCGGAATTGACTTCGATGAGGTATATATTATCAAACGCCGGTAATGACTATATGTCAATTGCTGTTTGTGCGTATCGGTGTTGTATTCAACTGACGAAACGCGAGTGACACAGTATTCAAACAAGTGCCTTTAAATCAATAGCTTTACACTAAAATATAAATTCTAGATACTGCCATTTTCATTTGCGGTTAATCTAGTCGTAGTAACATCTTTGCACCACATAAAACGAGTCAAAGGTCAAGACCGCGAAGCTTCCCGACCAAGTCGTGGTTAATCGTGGAACTACTGTCGATATTATCAGCTCCCTGAACATGGGTAGTCAATCCAGGGGATAACGGCAGGGGAGTCCGAACTTCCTCGCCGGCGCGCGGCATGAAATAGTTGTTTTGCGACTCATCTCCGTCGTCGATATCCACAGTTGAGTCACTAAGCACAGCCTCATGAGGGTCGTTTGATTGCTGTTGTTCATCTTGGAGCTCCGACTCGTCGTAGTCGATCTCGAAGTCTGACATTTCGAGCTCATCCAAATCATCTGCTTCTTCTGGTACTATCTCGTTGCGCAGCTTAGAATGCTGTTCCGGGGAGCTTGGCGTCAAATCGTCCGGATGCTCATCCGTGATTGTAAAGCTGGCTCGAGGACGCTTCTCGCAAACTTCTTCTTCTGATCCGCACAAGTGTTCGTCGTCAGCATCGCTCTCGTAGGTAAACATGCGCCTGCGCTGGTATGTGTTGTAGGATTCTTTGTTTTTATCGCTAAGAAGATGCATGAACGATTTCTGTTCCTCGCGGTTGTTCCAATTGAGCACTCTACTGACACTATCGATATATTCGGTCTTGGACGAGCGAACAGTTGGAAAAGGATAGGGCGAGGCGCACACGGTCACATAGTAGCCCTTTAAGAGCTCGACACGTGAACGACCATCGAAAGAGGCCCATGCTGTGGCCCGCGAGCGCAGCGGCACCTTGACCCGGAGTGACATGGTATCGGGTAGCATTATGGGACGGAATGATAGTGTATGAGGACAAATGGGGGTGACACTGATGGCACTGACATCTGGATGGACTAGAGAACCCCCTGCACTCAGAGAGTAGGCTGTAGATCCGGTAGGCGTAGCAATGATGAGCCCATCTGCCTGGGCTACAGTGAGTAATGACCCGTCGCCGTACAATTCAAGCATTGAGACCCATGGAGATGGCCCCCTGTCAACCGTGAGTTCATTTAGGACCTGCTGTTCACAGACAAGGTCACCGTTGGCTTTATGTACGCGACAAGTGAAACGCATTCGCAAGTTTGTGTGGACTCCGTTTTTCATCATTGTGGCCAAAGTTGACTTGAAGTTTTCGAACTGGAATGTGGTGAGAAAGCCTAATGAACCAAGAGAGAATGACATCACTGGCGGAACCACACGCTGAAACAGAGTCGAGGCGTGAAGCACTGTTCCGTCTCCACCTAAAGTGATCACGAGGTCAAAAATATCCGGATGATCACGAATCAATTGCTTATCCCAGAACCTCAAACGACCCGTGGCGGATGGATGATCATTCAAAAGCCCCTTAGGGTCAAATCGCTTAGACTCTTTCAAATGAGAATCCACATACACCAACGTCTCCTCGTTCACCGACAACAACCACTCGGCCATCTCCTTGGTCAAATACACTAATGAATTATCTCGAGCTTTAGTGATCAGCATTACCGAGCGAAGCTGAAGATGTATGGTTGCCCGGTTGAGATTTTTAGCCAAGATACGAACCCCGTTAGCGGTTTTGGCCAACTGAGCGTGCGATTTAACGGCCCTGAGATTTTTGTTCGAAAGGCTCTTGAAAAGATCGTCTGCATCGCGTCCTGTGTGACTTTGCAGATAGACTTCACGATTGGATTTAGTTCGTCCAAGTTTGAGAGCTAATGACTCCTTGGGGTTTTCGGGACTGTACAGACTCTCATGCAAAACAGGTTGTTTCACCTGCAAAGAGTAGCTTGATCCCATTGCCGTAGAAGCCGGAAATGATGCACTAGCGGGCTCGTCTTTAAAATCGCTCATCAAACTGGCCGGAGCTTTTGGAAAAGTTGGTGTCAATATTATTTTGCAAAACAATTATTATAAAACTAAATTAGAAGTCCTTAGTCACCTTACAAGTCCAGCCTGATTTTTTATCGAGTAATGGAAGCGAAGCACCTAGGCACCATCCCAACTCGTTATCGCTGATCTTCTTAGCAGTAATGAGCTCTCTGTTTAATGGAATATCGTATCCCGTGTGCAACATAGCTGTCATTATTGACAAATCCATACACCACATTGGTTCAGCCTTTAGCTCTTCCTGACTTCCTGGTTCCATAATATGTTTCTCCCAAGATTCGGCTCCCGAACAAACAACTTTGGTAATGTCCATCATCTCCTGCAACGTAAACTCCGAAGGCATTCCAATAGGCTTCAATCTATCATAGAAGAAAGAGAAGACGTACATGTCTGAATCCTCTGGGAACTGAGTCTTGAGCGATGGCTGGTACACTCCATTAAAGGAACACGATTTCGACTCACATTCCAGATCTTTGTTCAAAATTTTGTCTGCCAGAGATCTACATTGAACTGCGGCAGTCTTAGCAAGGTCATCGTCAGCAGCTTTAGCAATCGAGTCAAAGTTTACCACATAAGTTGTTCCATCTTCAAGCTCAACAGTAACATCCTTTGCGACCACTCCTGGTGGGAGACATGGATGATGAACGATGGCGTCAGCGGTAGCCTTAGCAGCAGAAGCTTTAGACACTGGTGTCAGCTTTGCTGAGCCTTGATTCAGGAAAGACTCAATCACAAGAGCATTGATCTTCTTTCTGGCCTCCATCAATCCATATCCTAGATGCGAGTATTGGTATAGAACGAAGTCTCTGCCACCGAAAGTCAACTCATATTTGTGCTCACCTTCCAACATGTTAATTCCTTCAACAGGTTCAAAAACAATTTGGGTCGAGCCTCCACCAAGATCAAACACAGCAGCGGTGGGAGTTTTAGCACTAGAGCCGATATTACCAGAAAGGTAGTTTGTTGTGATCCATGCGTAAACACCTTCATCACTACCATCCATAATAGAAATTCCATCATCTTCGACAACAGGGAATGGGTAGTCCTCTTCTAAATGACGCCTCACCTCATTCAAGATGGCTTTGGACTTCGCTTCTCCAAGTAAACGGAGACCAGCAGTGGCTTTCACAGCCACAGGAGTACAAGCCTTTTTCTTCTCGGGAACATGCTTGACGGCAACCTCCATTAGGTCGTCCAAAGAGGCTGCGGCTCCAACAGCATCGGTATCAAATGACGATAGACCTGGATTTTTCATCTTAAACTCCTCGTTAAGAAGTTTAGGTGGAGAAACACAGGTATCAAACGAATACACATGAATTCTAGATCCACTAGATCCCGCATCAATCATGATGACGTATTCTGGCTCACAAGAAGCCTTTCTGTCTTCATCAATATACTTTGCGTCCTCTTTAGAATCGTAAAACGAATCGGTTGGTTTAGCCAATGCATTATCAGGCTTCATCTTTGCAGCAGGTTTGATATCGTCTTTGGACTTGGTAGTCGTAACATCCTTGTCAACAGCAGGCTTTTTCAAGTCAGGTTTTGGAGTAGGCACAGTTGCATCCACGTCTTTGTAAGGATTTTCGGTGATCTCATCACCAAAGTTTGCATGATTAGATTCTGGTTTCTCTTGCTTATGTTGATCAAAAACCACTTGTGTTTTTGGCTTTGAAGGGGCCATAAACACAACAATATAGAGGAAAAGCACTAGTGCCCCAATAAAGAGGTATTTGCTATTTCTGTTAGACAACAATCCTGCCATGATGAAGGGAAGTTCAAGATGTAGACAACAAAATGTAGATCTTTTTTTCCCTACACTTGTCCTTATTTCTACGAAAATATTTCTTGGAGATTATGTAACTAAAACAAAATGGACAAGCGGCCAAGTGTTGACGAGATATTCAGTTTGGTGGAAGCTCAAGATTATCGTGATTTGTGTCTACAAGAGATCTCAATGAAAGTCAATGCCATCAATGATCCGGAAGTGCCATTTTATAAGATACGAACATTGAATGATGAATTGAATGAACTGACCAAGGAACGACATTTATGGGATCAACGGATCAAGACACTAGGAGGTCCGGACTACCAGACAACTGTACTAGATGAGGATGCAAAAGTCAGCAAGTATAGGTACTATGGACGAGCCCGACAACTTCCAGAAGTTCGCGAACGTTCAAAGGTGTCATCGCGGCAGTCAAAAGACACAAGCACTCAACTTGACGAGTCTATCATTGACAAAATCGATCTTGGTGAGACATATTATGGGAAGTTTTCCGAAATGAGTTTTCAGAATGCACTTCTTGTCGAATCCTCAGATAGACTGCCAGAGCTACCATCCGAGGAAGAATTTCAAGCTGCAGCAGTTGCTCTTCGTAAGGAGCAACTGTTACAAAGATTAAAGTCGTGAACAGATACTACATAACCTAACTATGAAGCAGAACGGACGTTCTGCAAGCACGCTTTTGTGGGTTTGTGACGCAACCTAATGACCAGCATATATTGAAAATTCGCTGTATATACAGACATTTTAAACTAGATGTTTCATGACCTTTCGCAAGATCTCTCCCAAGTTTTGAGTATAGTGAATTTCGTCTTCCCAGATTATACGATCGATTTCCCGACGACCTGAATCCAGATCTAGTTGGTCCAAGCGATGAACTTTAGTTCGCCGAATCACTTTATACCCAATGTAACAGAGAATGCAAAGAATAAGCGAGCCATAACTGGAAATGAAGTATGCAGTTGACCATTCTCCGCCCCCTATGTAGACAACAAATCCACATACAATCACCAACATAGAAGAGCTAATGAGTCCAAAGTACGCGAGGTACGGCTGAAAAGGCGATCGATACGGATAGTTGGGGTCTTCACGGCTTATAATGTCGGCTCTCAGCTGTAATCCATGATAGAATCTAATGAATGAAAGACACATACCAGACCACACCATAAGCCCTGTGGTTGCAACAACACTCAATAAATTCTCAAACACGAGAGCTGTATCGTTATTGATAGAAAGATATGCCAGTCCTGAAAATAGTGCTGTAAATAAAACACTCATGTATGGAACACCTGCGCGCGAACATATCGAAAACACTTTGGGCGCTTTCCCTTGAATCGACATGTAGTAAAGAGTGCGAGACGCTGCATATAGTTGCGATGCAGCAGCAGTTAGAGCAAAGTAAACCAGGAAAGCATTAACGGCTGATGCGAATGTACATTGACCAGCAGCCTGTAACGCGATCACAAACGGAGACTGGTTACCATTGGAGAAGCCAGCCCACTCGAGAACAGTGGAGGGACATTCCGAACCACCACTTATTATTCTTACTTCTTCAGCAAGATTTTCTTGCTGTAGCCAGTCTGAATCAGGAACACTAGATTGAGAAGTGTAGTATCTCAAAAGTCTGGGATCTCCACTGTAAACATTTAACCCAATAACGAAAATTGACAGAATGTAAAAGACAATTATTCGCCAGTATATGGTTCTCGTTGCTGAAGGAATGGCCTGACGGGGGTTTCTCGACTCTCCACCTGCTATTAAAACAATTTCTGTACCAGAATAAGAGTATGCAGCAACCATCGAAGCGATCAGTAGTTGACATAATCGCCCCCAACCACCTGGAATCCCGTTCAACGACCCTGTACCAATATCATTAACGTCAAAGGTCTCACGGAATGGTCCGTACACAATCTGGTGTGCCCAGTCTGACTGTGAGCGATCCCAATACCTAAACCCTATCTTGTCAAATTTTGGACCAGATCCACCCGCATTGAGAACACAATTGTAGATCAGTAACATCATCAGAATTAACAACTTGACCATGGTTGAATAGTACTCAACCTCTCCGTAAACCCTGATATCACAGAGATTTATCAAGACCGACAGAATCATGAACAACGAGATCCATGCTGCAGTTTTGGCCCCAGGTATACCCAAATCTGGGTAGTAACTCAACATGATAGAAGCTGCGGTCAACTCAGTTGGAAATCCAATTCCGTAAGTGATCCAGTAGCACACACCCAAGGAAAACCCAAATGCATCGTCAACAAATCGAGCAGAAACACCCGAGACCCCTCCACAGAGAGGAATCAAGGTGACCATCTCACAGAAAGACAGCATCGTAGCCAAAACGATCGAGCCAGAAAATATATAGCCTAAAAGAGTACCTAGGGGTCCTGCAATGCCAAAGGCTTTCCCTGAAGAAAGTAAGAGTCCAACCCCAAGCGTTCCACCTAATGCTATCTGATGCAAATGACGAACATGCAGCTTTCTTCGAATACGGTACTGTCGATTAATTTTGAAGCGGTGCCAAAGGGAACGAGACCTAGGTTCATGTACCACGTGTTCAATTCTTTGAAAGTTATAGTCGAATTCTTCGTTGCTGCTGATGATCATATCTGCTTCTTCGCTGTGGATATCAGTACTACTGACTTTGGACTTGGGACCGGCCTCAACGTCTTGAAGTTCAATAGGGAGATTATTTAGATCCTTAAAGTCATCAATCGGAACAGTTTCAATACTCTGGGCTCTTCTTAATAACACGGGCGTAGGTCTAAGGATTGAGTGTGCTTTAAATGGTGACTTGCTAAGTCGTTGCAATTTATTGCGTAATTGGTCTTCGCGTTCGATTTTGCGATTATACGCCGCAAACTCAGATTCATCATCTCTTATTCGAATGCCAGCGTAGTGATCATAAAGGTCTGTGAGGTAAAATCTCGACTGCGATTGCTCAGGGTGTGGATAATCAGTTAACATTTGATCGATGATGGAGCTGCGAAAATCAGAGCCTGAAGCTCTGTCATCTATGATATCCTCCTCTGGGTTATCTTTCCAGATATCCATGCGTGGAAACAACTCTTGCGAGGTGGTAGGGTCGTCAGACGACCCTCGTCCGACAGACATAGGTTGGTTATAGTGATTAGAGAAATTTAGTAGACGTGCACTACTCAAGCATGGTGGTAAAAAATTTGAATATTTTGTGCTCAATTCTTCATCATCTACCATGGCAAGACAGAATTTCATTGGGTATGTGATTTCCCAGGGAAAGATGGATAAGACCGTCAAGGTGCGCGTGATGCAAAAAGTGTTTAACAAAAAGCTCTACAAGGAGTATTTGAAAAAGAAAGACTTCTTGGTTCACGATGAAGCCAATATATGCAAAGAAGGTGACTTGGTGCGTATCGAGGCCACCCGTCCCCTGAGCGCGCGCAAGTCTTTTGCAATTGCAGACATCAAAAAGAAACAGGGAGAGGAATTTCTTCAATACCAAGAAGAGGCCAAAAAGCAAGTTGCATCAGAAGAGCGTGAGAATAGACTGGATCTGCTCAAGAGAAGAAAGCTGCACGACGAATCTCCATCGTCTCTGTACCATGATTTGGATGAGGTCAAGATGCTTCAAAAACCTCTATCAGAGCTGACTGCAGATGAGCGCAAGAAGATTGCGACCTTGAAAGAAAAATACGGTATCTCGAATTGGTCCGACTCATTAGAAAACAGAGAGCTTTTCGAATTAGATTTGTCGTATTTGAAAGCTCAACTCGAATCGTTGAAATTAGGTATCAAACTTTCCAAAGAAGTGGACCAAATTCTCAGTGAACCTGAAGGCGCTAAATTTAAAAAGATCGCTCAAGAACTCAATGTGCTACCGGGCACCAAAAAGAACATTGTCAAGAATTTGGTGAAGAAGTACCTTCAAACGGCTTCTAAGGAGCAGCTCATTCAAATGGGTATACATTTGTAAATAGTCGTATAAGCGAAAGCAATGCATATATTATATAGAGTCAAATACGTTCCCCACAGTATTGCCATGCAAAGGACTGTTATCATTGGAGAAATTGAGCAAGTTCGCCAGCCCCAAAAGCCGACCGGAGTCTGCGCATGGTGCTTGCACAGCTCGCCCTATATCTGGGTTTTGATACTCTTCAACCTCCTGTTTCAAGTGTTCGTAAACATGAGAGAAGTGATTGTCATTTAGCTCATTTATTTTCCTGAACCTGCTGATCCAGTCGTCTTCTATCACCAGTAGCATGTTCTGCTTCTTTTCATTCAAATAATGATTCACAAGATCTTCTAGAATGAAATTGAATTTCTCCACAGTCAATCCGTGATAGTAGCGGTATTCCATCGATTGAAATTTCGGTAAACGAGGGAAGCATTCGAGCAGAAAGTTCATCAAAAAGTTCAGTGCCACGGTTGGGTCGTCCTCAATTGGAGGCAGGAAATTTAGTGTGTAGTCGGATAAAGTTTGAAAGAATTCTTCCAGCAAAGACTTGACTCGAAGAAAGGAGTAATCGGATGTAGGGTCGACTTTGTAAGGTATGCTTGCCAGTATCTTATCCAGTTTATTCTCTAAAACGTTTAATGAGTCTTTCACGGTCACTTTCGGAGAGATTTTCACCAGCGTTGCGGCCACCTCTGGGTGTTCTGACACGAGATTAGCCACTAGGTTCTTCAAAGACTCCTGGTCAAGAGTCTCGAGAATGCGAGATATAGAAAGACGTTGTCCCAAAACACACGACTGTTTAGGTCTCTTGGATTTGCAAACTTTCAAATATGTTTTGGGCACTGATTTCGGGCGGCCCTCATCTTCTAAAGATTCGTCGGCCAGCCGGCGTTTTGAGGACTTCTTGATCTTTGAAACCCGACTCGAGTCCCTTCTTGAATGATATAAGTAGTTTTCCTGCGGAAGCTGGTTCATTTAGCGTTGTGGAAATGAAACACAATAACTAATGTTTGTTTCTTTGCTGCTTTTTGAAGATTTAGAAATATTTTTCGACTTGCCCTTTTCTCGCCACAAAAATGTTACTCATTTCATATCAGCCACATTTCATTACTTTATAAACACTTGCGCAAGTACCTATATTGCAGCACCAGGCTGCTTGACCAAAACATCACGTTGCACTCCATCTTTAGCTGCGTTCAATTCAGCCAGAACGGGCTCAAGAAGGTTTGATTCTTCGAAGTCCCCACCATGCCAGTTTATGGGAGTTACCGTTATCAGACATTTGTCAGAGTCCACACTAGTCTCACACAAGTAGCCATTGCGTGCGCGTGGAAGATCTCCATCTATGCTATAAACGGAGTCGACCTTCACGTGGCCTGTTAAATTGTCAAAGCGCACTGCAGGAAGAATATTGTAGCCACCGACTGAACGAGTCTCGATAAATTCAAAGGTGTCTGATGTCTTCAAGCATGACTCCTGTGCATGTAGATTGATATTGAGTGCAACTCCGTCCGGTAGTACTCTCATTGACTTGTGGGCATGCTCGGTACTGACATACTTTTTCAACTCGGGGGACTTCTTGAGTGCTCTGGCAACATGAAAATTATGCTTTCCATAGTTGACGTTCTTCTCCAGTTGTATAATGAGCTGCTTTACATGGTGCAAGTAAATATCGAGTAATTGCGAGTTTGGGGCTATCTCCTCATAACTCAGAGAAGACGCCACCAAAGTATCTGGGTCCTCCTCACTGTTGATATTCAAAACGGGGATATTCCGCATCTGTAGCATTCTTGTAAGCTGGAAATCCTGAGACGATAATTGTTCATAAGGTCCTGCAACGTTGGAACCAGATGAAGCAACTACCACAAGATCCAGAGGCCAACGTTCATAGTTATGAGGCAGAAGATAATCCAAACTGAACAAAGCAGCTCCCAGAACGGACGATTTGATGTACCATTTATTTTCAAAAGGAGCACCATAGAAGGGGTCACCTTCTTGCAAGCTAAACAATTCAGTTAAGTTCACAGTTTGAGACTCATAGTCTTCCTCAAGATCAAACTTATCAATGGGCGTAGAGTCGATGTTGATTTCCAAGTTGTGAGACGACTGCAGATGCAGTGGTGAAATGGAGATGACGTTATGGGACTCCCCAAGCGAGTCATGAATTGCCTTAGAGATAGCGGATCCGTATGGGGTAGTGTTCAAAACTAGCACATTCAAAGCACTAGTAACAGACCACAACAGGCTCGACTTCCAGAGGATACGCATAAAAATGTGGTTCTCGTCTGGGAAGGCACAACCTTATATGGGTGATAAGATGTAGCACGAGGCCCCAATTTCCGTCGATCGGATAGGCCTTTTTAAGAGTCTATGCATACAATTGCATTCCCGTGGATTGCACACGTGCTGAAATTTTATATGTAATATAAATTATTAATTGCCACATTGAGTCTTTTTGGAGGCCATGAAACCGCCAGCTTGCTCTACCTTAATAGCGACCGGCATAAACCTCATGAGACTGGTAAGCGCATACCATTCTTTCAGGACTTATCTGGAGTTAGAACTGCTTTCAGTCTCCTCCATGAACAACAAACTGGGTGGCCGTGACTTGACACTGTATCCATACAAATAAATCGTATCGTTCGGGAATCACACGCTGTTACGACTCGTACCGAGTCCTCACACTCCTCAGATTTGGATTTCCTCAATTTCGAGCCCACAGTCCTTACACCTACGACGTACCAGGCCTGGCTCGTCAAGTGGTTCACCTTTGCTCCAGTTGTGCTGATGCCTCTCGCCTCGCTCGCCACGAAGCTTGCGTATATATTCCTGTGCCCGAAGTTTCCTCCGCATTTCTTGAAGACGTTTATTGAACTTCTTGTCTCGCCGTTGAATACGCATCTGCTCGTGCCTCAACCATTCTTGATCAAGCTTCTCTTCAGAGCCCCATTTCTCGAAGGCATATTTTTCGATCTGAAATCGCATGAAAAGCTGCATTTTGGAGAATGTTCCACTATGAGGGTTCGATCTTATCAGTCGAGGAAAGAGCTTCTCGTCTGCAAGTTCAGGCTCTGTCAGAAAATAATCTTCCTTGCACTCTGTTTTAGTCAACAAACTATATTTGTCAGGGTACTTTCGCTCACACCCTTTGCAAACTCTTACACCGAAAACATCATATAGCTTCCGATTTAAATCTACCGATCCACACTCGTAGCATTTAGGAGCATTAGCAAGATCTAGAGGGGGGGCTGGCTCGACAAACGGAGTACGTTTTTCTTCTTGCCATTCCTCCAGAGTTTTATCACTTAGACCCCCTTCTTTACGCTCAGAATCAGCCAAGTATCCTCCAAAGCTGTCTTGCATAGTACTGAAGTCATATTCGATGTAATCGGCTTTTCGTACCGAAGGGCGAATCCGTTCGGTGATTTTTGGCTCCATCGGTACATTCTTTCCGCTTTCCTTATCGCTGCCTCCCTGCTGTCGATCGAGTGCCTTTTGGCGATTGCGTTCAATCAAATCTTTCTGCTCTGGGGATAACTCTTTGGGACGTACAACTGTGGAAGCCCTAGGTTGCTGTGATTTGCCTTTCAGTAATTGTTGACGTAATCGAATCTTTTCCAGTGCCTTAGCACGGTTTTCTGCCTGGTATTAGTTCAGCCTTGTTTGATACTCACTATTTGAAGATGTCGATCCATATCATACCAACAATCCGCACTAAAAAACAGTGACAGAATTATTTATTTTGAAAAATAGTTCAAGCTTAATCTTTGCCCACAAGTTAATTTATCAATTGTTGGTAGTATTGCTTTCGAGGATCTGAGAAACATCTTGAACCTCTTATACAGGCTATTTGAGAACACTGCTGATATTCAGCCCTAATAAGATGTCTGGAGATTGGCCCACTGAAAGTAATGGTCTCAATAACTACCCTCCCTTGACGCCTGCCACTCCTCAAAGTACTGATTCCCGATCGCGAAACCCGCTTCTTAGCTCTCCAACAACACCCCGAAGAGCAAAACGCAAAACTATCTACAGTGATAGATACATTCCAAATCGAATAGGCGTTGATCTACAAGCTGCCTTTAGTCTAAATACACAACCAGTCCAAACTTTTGTTTCTTCGGACTCGCCAAACCGCGCATCTGGTTCTACATTTGAGAATGAGATTGATTTACTTCGTGAAGAAGAAGCAAATCGCACGTTTGATGCCGTGCTGAAATCCGAGCTTTTTGGAGATCACGTTCCCGCGTCATACGCAAACGCAAAACCTGCTGTGCCTAGCACCCAAGGATCCTCCACAACAGATGCTACTGGACTCCAGATTACACCACCTGGTTCACATAACAATAGTAATACGGGATCGCAACTGAATTTAGAGGATGCTGTACAGCGCACTCCGCGTCAGTCTGGCAACCTCTTCACTTTCCAGTCGCCGTCGAAAACACGTCCCGCATCGTCTTCATTGAATGTGCAAAATGAGATATATTCATTAAGCCCTGTGCGTGCAGATAGTCAGAAATTGCTTCTTTCGCCGCAAAAGAAAACACGCACCATATCCAAAGTGCCATATCGTGTTCTCGACGCTCCAGAACTAGCAGACGATTTTTATCTGAATTTAGTTGACTGGGGAGCACAAGACATTCTCAGTGTTGGACTGGGATCGTGTGTCTATCTTTGGGACGCTTCAAGTGGTTCCGTCAATAGGCTCTGCGATCTCGGTTCTAACGACTCTATCACCAGTTTGTCGTGGATTGGAGCAGGTACTCATATTGCAATTGGCACAAGCTCAGGGTTGGTTGAAATTTGGGATGCGGAAATGAGTAGGTGCACAAGAACAATGACAGGCCATTCCTCCCGAGCCTCTTCACTTGCTTGGAACCAGCATATACTTACCTCGGGTTCGCGCGACCGTACGATTTTGCATAGAGACGTTCGAGATCCTTCTCATTACATCAAGCGTCTCGAACGCCATAAGCAAGAAGTGTGTGGTCTGAAGTGGAACATCGAGGAGAACAAACTTGCCTCTGGAGGAAATGACAACAAACTATTTGTTTGGGAAGGCATGAATGAAGAGCCTTTGTTTAAATTTACGGAACACCAAGCTGCAGTTAAGGCCATAGCTTGGTCCCCTCATCAACGAGGGATTCTTGCGTCAGGTGGTGGAACCGCTGACCGCAAAATTAAGATTTGGAATACCATTACGGGTTTGAAAATAAATGATGTGGATACCGGATCTCAAGTGTGCAATTTGGCGTGGTCCAAGAATTCTAACGAATTGGTTTCAACTCACGGCTACTCCAGGAATCAAATTGTGATCTGGAAGTATAATACAATGCAACAGATAGCGTCTCTAACGGGACATACATACAGGGTGCTGTACCTGGCCATGTCCCCTGATGGACAGACCATAGTCACAGGCGCAGGAGATGAGACACTAAGGTTTTGGAACGTATTTGACAAAAACAAGAACGATACTGGTCCTTCGTCAGTTCTATTAGATGCGTTCATGCAGCTTAGATAGTTTTACAGTTGTACAGCATCCCTTCTGCCAATGGCATATATGTGGGTTATTTTTGATGCCTACGACTGCAGGGTTAAATAATAACTAAATGCTACTTTGGCTCACATATATATATCGATAATCTAGCTGTGTAGCGATTATTATTATTTTTGTTTTAATTATCTTGATTTACATGGAGCCTTCAGCCAAGAGCATAATGCTCACGCCTATTCTGGCCACCTCTAAAATTCCAATTTTGGCTTTGATTATGGGGTATTGCTATAAGGAGTTTTCGCCTTCTATCATCCCGCCTTTATTGTCATGTTTGGTACAATTGATTGAACATCCTGATCCCCAAAACAGTGAGGCCGAATTGGTGAAGCTTTACTTTCCCTCTTTCAAAGAGATATTGCAATATCTGGATGATACAGTTCAGCTGTACTTCGAATCCTCATCTAAAGAGGTTAAAGATGATATTCAGCAAGTGCACAAATATTTACTCGGTGAACTTTGGGGGATCACCACTTTGGATGAGTTCCATGACTATTTATCATCTGTGAACATTCTACTGGTCGACTATGATAGACCTAGAAAAAAACAGGCGCCAGCAAGAGGACCTGTCAAGCATATCACGTCAAGTAGTTTTCTAGGAAGGTTTGTTTACAACATATCAATTGCATTTGAGGTGCTTAATTTCGCTGAGAGCATCGAGATTTGGACAGCATTTTTGAATTACAGAGAAGAGACTAGAGATTTGTGGCAAAGCTTTAGTGGTGATATTCCTAGTGCTACTGAGCCGTTCGAAACAGATTGGCAGAGACAGGTACTCGCTAAATCTGGCTTTTCAACTACATCCTTCTCTAAAGCACAATTTCAAGTTATTTCCCAAATTGATCTTGCTCAAATGTTGGAACAGCAAGTCCAGATCATGCAAAGTTACTCTCCGCCGCCACCTGAATCAATGAAAGCTATTCTCAAGTTGTTGTCCACTTCCGAAGGTGGAATAATACCATCTGCATATTACATCGAGTATCTAGAATGTTGGAAACAGGGTGACTACGAAGGGTCTTTTAACGCTTTACACCGCTACTTCGATTACATGATGTCAAATAAACAGCAATTATTTTATCATTATGCGCTGTTGTCCTTAGCTACTCTTCATGCTTCTTTCAACTCCGATGACGAGGCTTTACGCGCTATCGATGAAGCCATACTTGTTGCTCGTGAAAACAAAGATTTGGACTGCTTAAACTATCTATTAACCTGGCTTTTCAACTTTCTAAAAGACAGACCTCATTTATATTCCAAAATGGATAATCCTACCACTAGAGAACAAATTCTCCACTTTTTGAAGATCAAAACAAAAGAAAATCGCAACTGGATTCTTCAATCGATGGCCTTCCAATTCCATGCCTTACAAGTCATGCTAAGCGGTGGCTCATTACGCAAAGTTTTGGAAAACATAACAAATGCATCCTACGTTCTCCTTAACTCTGAGTCCAATACCAGTATCATATCCACTTTGATTCGTAACTGCCAGCTCAGTGTTGCAGTTTGGAGCCGTGCAGGAGTCCCAGCATTATCCAAGGTTTACACAGACATAGTTGAAGATTCATGTGGTACGAAAATAAGTGTTTTTGATAAACTTTCTATCTCCATGCGGCGAGCCGTACTACAGTATGAAAGCGGCAATGTTGATGAATCTCTCGAGTACCTAAAGTCATTTGAGCTCACTGTTGTGGAAGACATCTCATTGATGAGATTATGGCAGCCAAGATATATACTTCTTCAAACAGATCTTTGGCTGAAAAAGTGCAGATACAAATCAGTTGCTCTACTTTTGGCACATATGGAGTCCCAAGCAGACGAAATAAACGATCAAGATGTCTATTACGAGTTCCAATTGCGTAAAGCTCAATATCATCTCAAAATTGGGAATTATGATGAGTCAATTGTTGTCGTAAACAAGAGTATTTCCAAAATCATGGCCGATGAACATTCATATAATCACTACTGGTATGTGGAATTTCAGATATTTTATGCGAGAATTCTAGCTCGGGCTTCATCAGCTCCAGAACGAGCCATGTACATTCTTTTGGATGCTCTCTCTCTCGCTCGTAATTCCTCACTAAGAACGCTTTTGGTCAGGGGGTATTTTTGTCTTTGCGAACTGATCCTGAAGACTGATGCGGAAAGCTCTGCACAAGACGCAGAAGACCTTCTTACGAAACTAATGCCCCTTTCACTTCAAATCGGGAATTTATGGTTATCGTCTTACGGATACTATTTGCTAGCTCAAGTATTGATGATCAAAGTCCGCAACAATCAGTTGAACGAGAACTTGAAAAGCCATCTTAACAAGATATTAGAATACTTAGATACATCTATCACAGGATTCAAGAAAATGAACGATTTGGAGTTCATGAAAAAAGCTCTTGAAATTGAACTTGAACTTGCAAATCACAGCGAGTATGCAGACTTGAAAACACATGCTGAAGAGTCTATGGACCAATTGAACGCTCAAATTCAGCGGGAAAGTGAATATGCCATGTGTTGATCACCATTCAAGTTCATTGAAAAGCTGTTGCTGGCATTGCGCATCTTTTATCGCTTTGACCCTATCATAGTATAAAGAACAATCTTCATTCATACACGTCATCGCTGTAGAAAGAGGAGAATTGTTCCATCTAATTGCTCGTTTGGTGCATTGGCAACAAGCCAAAAGAACCCTATTCAACTGGAACTCTTTCAAGCGAATTCTAGTGAGGATCCTTGCCATCGTGTTCAGCTCGTTCTTCCTGCAAGCCTGACACAGCTTTCCAGGTTTTGTAAAGGCCGTTTGTATGACAGTTGTACAGCAAATACAAGTTGACTTGGTGACAAGTTGGGCTTTGTAATTGAAATTATCAAGATTCAAAGCTGTCTTGTTTTTTGGAAGCTCGTCAAACCAACTGTTAACATCAACCCCACACAAATTGAAAATGCGCTGCAAGGGTGGGATCAATACCTTGGTGATATAGTAGAAAGCATCTAGCTCCAAATTACCTTGCCTCACGAAATCACTAGGCGCCAAACATCGATCTCTGAGTAATTGATCTTTGTAACCCCGAACCACAAGATAATACACGCGTTCCCTTAGTTGAGGCTCAGCTCTGTGGTCTTTAGAGATTTTGGCCATTGATATACGAGCACCAGGGGGCATGGTAGCTTCGCTACGGTATGCACCTAGCCTGACTTCTTTCCCGAACAAAAAATCTTGGATATTCACTTTGTTATGCATTATCTTCAGAAACTGTTTATTGACATATTCTTTGACTTGAGAAAGATCGCTGGTTTCAAACAAAACTCTGAGCGACTTTACAACTATCTTCTGCTGGGCGTGAATCCCATCTCGGCGCACTGTTTCAATACCTTTTGCATCGAACTGAGGCTCTAGTTGATCCTCGTGTACGTATGAGTATCCTGCATACCTTTTCTTGCTTAGAAGAACGCAGGGAAAATACACCTTTTCAAATTTGAGCTTAACGGGTGCTGGATTTATGCTGGTAATATGGGAAGATATTTCTCTTCCCAGCTGGAATGCCTCTTTCTTGGTTTTTCCAGGAAGATAGACAAAGAGTGAATCTGTATCACCATAAACAACTTTGGCTCCCCACTTCCAATTGCTTTCGATCTCCGTTATTGCTCTCTGTAATGTTTCTCGCGCGCAGGAAACTATGGCATCAGCTATGGCGGAGTTGGGCATTCTTCCAGAATAGGTCGCGGACGTGTAACCGTAAGTCACGTTTGCTATCAACTTCAGCGCGAGCTGCCTATTGTTGTACAGTTTATAAAGCTCAGAATCACCCTCTAATCCGCTCATTGTATCCTTGACCAAAATCCTAGCTTCTAAAATCTCTGTAAGCATCTTGGATAAGACAGAATATCGAACACTGGGCTTCAAAAACATCAACCCATTCGGAGTTACTGTAATATGGTCCTCTGCAACTTTTAAAAATCCAGGAGGTAACTTCCAAGAATGCACACCTATTTTTTGAGTCTTTTTGGGATCGTAGCCACCAAGTCTCCCTAAAAGGGTGGAGTAGCACAGATTGTAGGCTATTATTAGGGATGGGTAGAGCGATTGAAAATCCAGAACCAAAAGGGGAGACTTATAGAACGAACTTTCGGGTTCTAGGATCAGTGGAATAACTTGGAGCGGATCTTGCTTAAAGACCTGTTTCCTGGAAGGAGACATCAAAATGAAATTCTCGGCTTTGGCCAGCCTTACAAGCAGACTTTCCACTTTGTATTGAGATCCCCGATAGAACACTGAGTAATAATCAATACCAAGAAACCTTGATTCTTCGACTGTTCTTTCAACTAATTCCATTTTATCGATCAACTTCATTTCGAGGTGAACTCGAGTCATGTAGTATTCAATCAAATTATTGAGACTAGCTGATGTCTTGGAAATAAACCATTCTGTTAGGACTTTATAGGAGTAGTGTGGAATTCGTCGGTGAAAAGTATGATAAACAACGTTCTCGAGTGAATATCTGTTAATACTCAACTCTTTTCTTAATGGCCTCCATAAATTGAGCACATGACGACCTGTTATCCGTATACCTGCAGCATGAGCGTATCCCCAACGATCATTCAATTTGTTTAAATGTTTCGTAGCCACTCTTGATAGCCTGACTCCGATATCCATCTTATAGACTAGCCGAAACCTCTCCAAAATATATCCCCAAGATGAAGAATGAATTTCATATCCGCAGAGAATGTCTGGGTCTATGAATTCAACTAGAGTGATCAGTTCTCGAATCATGGCCGTTTCAGTCCTAAAGGTTTGTACAGGGTACGATGTTTGCTTTGTCGACAAGTCTCTAGTATTCAGGAAAAATATTCCTGAACCTTGAATCCCTAGATCAAATGCATAGTTTTGGTCATCAAAGGACCAAAATATAGCGCTGACTTGATCCAGAGCTGGATCAGGATAAAGATCTCCCCTGGTATTAATATGAATCTCAATCGTTAGTACAATGAACTTATTGTAGCTCGAACTTTTCCGCGAAATGGGAGACTGGAAAGAAGGGTATTTGTATGCTCCCCCTGCCTGTGTTGCAACGTCGATTTGGGATCGATAGATTTGAGATCGGCGACTAGTTTCAGGCGGATTCTGCAAGCACCAATCATTAACCTTGGAGTAGCTTGGGCAATTTATTGCGTATGTCCAGATGCTTTCAACACCAGATCCTTCAATCTCTAACGAATTCGAGTTAGATTCGGAAATAGAGGGATAATTGGGCAGCCCTTCCAAGTCTAAGCAAGGTATTTTGAACTTTCTGCCTGCAAAAAAGGTGGCTTTATCACTGTAATCTCTGCGTGAGCTATAATGAGGATCTAGATACTCAACCTGTACCATTGAGTGATTCTCAAAAGACTTGAGCATGCTCTCTGGGGAAGGGAAATGAGGGGGTATTAGGGAAACCTCGTACAAGATTTCCGATGCGTCAATAGGTATCCGTATGTCAACCTGAGGGGAAGTTTTTTTGGACTCAAGCTCACTACTCGATTCAAAACTGCTGGTTCTATTGGCTTGCGTCTGACCAAACAGTCGCATATCTTTGTCCAAGACCGTGTCATCGGGGTTTTCAAGAGTATGCTTAGGGTCGAGAGACGTCGAGAACTCGCTCAATGAGCTCGATCTGTTGGGCAGATTTCCTAGATCTTCTTCTAAGTGAGGAATACTTCCAAGAAAGTTGTCCTCGTGGTCAGTTTCCTCCTCACTATAATCAGTGACATCAATCACTTCCTGTACTGAGGTATCTGGAACAGAACCGGTTGGTGGATCAAATCGGTCTTCCAGTAGCCAAGCGGCTATTTGATCCTCATGGAGGATTTGCTCCTCTGTGAGCGTGTATAAATGAGTATCAGGTATTTGGGGATAGTAAGTTTGATCGATACTTTGAAAGCTAGTAACATAAGAGGCTAGCCAGTCACGGTTAGGGAAGATATTATCGATTGTCGGTGAACGCTTTGGATGCAACCTATTCCATTCTCTCTCAGACTCTCCGGTGCAATAGTCTAGTAGCTGCGTTAATTGTTCCTGCTCTATCCAGCTCGTTTTCTTAAACTGTCTTTGCTGTCCATCAAACAATTTTGATTTGGGCTCCGAAGGCATTCCTTTCTGGTTCCTTTGGTACTCTAAGTCATTTAAAAGATTCTGAATAGAATAAATGTAGCTTTTAGGTTTCTCTTGATGGAAATTCAAACTGAACTTTGAATGGACATCCCGCTCTTGGCAAGTCAATCGATTTTTTACCCAACAAGCTGAACTATCCACTTCACAGAGCATTCTTCCCATTCGTGGGTAGATCTTTGAGTCCAGAATATTCAAATTGAACATTTGACGATTCAAGTGGTTTGATAGTTCAGTTTTGAACTCAGCAGTAACTTTTTGTCTGTTCAAAGAGGTAAAGTCTGTTTGAAAGTATTCTTGGTAACCCTCCAAAGACCCACTTGTCAAGACCAGTGGAGATCTCCAGTAGAATCTCTCGAGGTATACCCAATCGCTTCCAAAACAATTGTAATCAGTTAAAAATTGTAGTAGGTAAGGAACGTGCGCTTCGAATGGTTGCACAACCTTCCCAAAGAGTTTCCCTTCTCCAAGAAGACGTTGGAGTCTTTTCAAGTGTTTGGGACTCAGCATACTAATTTTCATAAATCCAGAATATCCTTGGTGATAGCCGTAGAACGAGGATCCTTTCACTAAAGAGATATCAGCAACGTACGTGTTGCCAGAGGATAGATCGACATGATCATTGTCGCCTTCATCGATATCATCCTCGGAGAAGCTCGAATCTTCTATGCCTTCATTCTCCACTGTCTTTCTCTTCTTTTTCTGTCCCCTGATTTGAAAAGAAAGATGCATTTGACGATCTATTTCCTGCTTCCAGGAAAGTAGATGATTATCAACTTGAAGCGCATCTTTAGTAAATGGACCTTTGTATTGAATATAGAGGTATGGAAACACGTTATGAAGATGAACCATACATGTATGGCCACTTTTCATCCGACAATAAAGTCTAATTATCGGAATTTGTGTGAATGTAGCATTTTTGCCATTGAATGGCTTACTATTTAAAGTAAATCTTTGTTTATCAAGGGACGATGGAACAGCTTGATAGGAATCAAAGGAAATGAGCTGCAATTTCAACTCTGTTCCGTCCTTATCGTTGCTGCCTAGGAGAGAGGAGTCATTCATTTTCTATTCATCATCACTTATTTACTATTTTTTTCAAAATTAGTGATAGAATCACTATGGAGATCAAAAGATAATTTTTTGACCCCCTTCATATCCAGATCTGTACGCGCGTATTTCATAGAATGACCTTCAATATTACTCGAGGTAGCAAGCGAACTGACAAATCTGTAGTGTTTATGACGCCGCTTTGGTGGTGTCACGAAGGATGGCACAGGTACTTTAGTCGATGTCTCACTAAATTTGATCACGTAAGAATGGGTGAGCTGATATTTGGGAGCTAAAACTCCCAATTGCGTAGTTTGGAGAAATCCAGGATAATCATCAATTCGTAAATCCAGTAGAGGCTTTCGCTTCTGCAGTCTAGAGGAAACCATGCGGTTTTCATTTTCCTGGAGCATCGTCTCTTTGGGATTCTCGTTTTCTTTATTTGCCAAATTCCGCACTTCCAGAGATTCTAATGACTTGATTGTATCTCGGTAGATAATAGGATCCTCTAGTATCTTGAAATCTTGGGCAGGCTTCTGTTTCTTTGTGGGAGACTCTTGACCCATCAACAATCTTTTGGAAGGTGAAAACTTGATTGCCGCACATGATATGAGGGAGTCATTACTATCCAATTTTGATGGATGAGGGCGAGGACGAGGAGTAGACCGTGAAATCATACTATTCTCAGAACTAGTACGTTTCAAAGGCGAGACTGATCTTGAGAGACCATGAGTGTTTGCATCTTTTGCACTTAATGGTATACGGTCTGTTCTTCCTCTCATAACGCGACGCGATTGATTAAAAAAAATCAGGGGTAGAAATCGAAATATATTTTCACGCTACTTAATCTTCATTTAATTCTTTGATCAGTTTATCCCGCTCGGTGATCCAAATTTTGGATAATGAGATAAATGCTGCACCGAAAGCGAACATTAAATGCAGCGGTTCGTCTATCTTGGTTTTGAACACAATGACGGTATCGTAGGCCAGATCGCAACCTAGTTTACACAACTCAAGTTGCACCATCCGCTTTTCATGTCTGATCTTCTGTAGCTCCGAAGAAAAAAGTGCTAGTTGCTGGTTGGATTCCTGGGCATCAAATGAGGGAGTCAACGAAATTGGCGACAATTCCGGCTTCAACGTAGTAACTAATCGTTTGGCGCGCTGTTTCACGTGATAGTTAAGTTTGAGGGAAGTTTCTTTGGTATTGAGCTTGCTAAGCTTTTCAAATTCCGATTTCATGCCTAAAAGAATACTCATGTACCATGCAATTGGCTCATGGATGCTCGCAAGCTGTCGATAGTTTGGCATAGTCTTTGCGTCCAAAATTCCAAGTTTGAAAGCCAAGAGACTTTCATCAAACCATGCATAATATAAAGAGGTGAATTCTTGTAAGGATTTAAAATTCCACCAACTATCTCGCAGAAGTTTCAGTTTAACCGAAGCTTTCTCATGTGCGCTTAATATTGTGAGGGTTTGCGATAGTTTTGATGTCATTTTGAGTAGCTTCATGGGAACTGTACCAGCACGCAACATTTGTCTATAGGTTGATAGGATCGAAGCCAAGCCCTTAAATTTAGTTTCAAATTGGCCGAGTAAAAGAATCAGTAGTAGCTCAGGGCGTCGAAGCAGCGCAAGGAATACATTTTGAGTTTTGTCATTGAAATCAATACTAGTCAATCGATAGTTGTTGAAGAACTCTGTCTTTCTGATTCGAATAGAATAGGCAATCAAAATCCGTAAACCGTATTGTATACACTTTCCCACTTTGTCCTTTCCTGCTAGTTGGCTCATGATCTTGAGACACAAATCCAAATTGCTTGGGGTTATTAAGCTCTTTCGCTGAAGGGCATCTAATACAAGCTCCTTGCTGGAGAGCATTAAATCGTCATCAACAGGATTTGGACTTAGCAAGTCCAAACCCGGAGTGGTAAAAGGTCTCTTCTCGCGTGAGATAGAAACAGGAGTTTGTAATCTCGCCGGCATCGCGTTGCTTCTCGTCATGCTAGTCATTTGTTTTCTTATCGGAGACTTGATCTGGACTTTATTGAAGTTCTGCCTTTCTGATTGATAATATAACGAATAAACTCCTAATGCACCTCCCTCCTTATAGATTTCGTCTTGAGATGGCATTACGGCTGAAAATTTCGCCCAATTGCCAATATTGTATTGAATAGACTACAGGTATGATATTCGTGTGCGCGCGAAAAAAACCCCAAATAGCGGATTCGCTTCAAAAGAAAGGATTAGAACGCTGACGTAATGAGGAAACTGGAGATATATAAGTTGACTGACTGTAGAGGAGGTTCTAAATTGAGTAAACCAATTTCATCGATTGAACCAAACAGACTGACAGAAATGTACTGTCAAGTAAGCTGCATTGTGCAATGTTCACTTTCCAAGTGTCTTAGTTGACCATCAAGCGGTTGGATTTTGCATTGACTATCTCTGTATTTATTTGCATGTCTACAGTAGTAGAATCTTGTAGAAACCCGTTGGCATTATTAGAGACAGCTTCTACATAAGCACACCTTTAGTACTCGGCACGTCGTCTCTTCCGGTGTATGAAATAGCCTCTCTTATAGCGACCGCAAGGGCTTTAAATGCGCTCTCGGCACGATGGTGGTCATTAAATCCACGAATACAGTCAACATGCAATGTAACATGGGCGCTGGTTGCAAAGCTCTCCAAAACATGAGGTATCATCTCACAGCTCAAATCACCTATTTTTTCTCTCTTGAGACCGAGTTCAATCACAGCATAAGGTCTATTTGAGAGATCAATCACAGCACGACTTAGTGCTTCATCCAAAGGAGCATAAGCATACCCAAATCGCTTCATGCCTTTAACAGGTCCCAAAGCCTGTTTGAAAGTTTCTCCCAATGCTATAGCAACATCCTCTGCAGAATGATGATCATCAATGTGTAGATCTCCCTTACATTCCACTATAAGGGACCATCCGGAATGTTTTGCAAGAGCATGGAGCATGTGATCTAAAAATCCTATTCCTGTGTTAACAGAAATCACTTGTGCCGAGGTCGCCTGCGAGGCATGATCATACTCCTTATCAAGAATAGAGCTTTCACACGAGATCGGGCCTCCATCAAGACTCAAAATAATCTGTATTTTTGTTTCATTGGTTATACGTTTGACTTGAGCAAATCTCTTGGTCTCGCCGTCGGCCTCAGTCTTGCGTTTTTTGGAGTCAGTCATATCTAAAATAATTTTGTGAAATTTTTCTACAAATTTATACTATGCTCAGAGGCGTCAGACCAATCAGATACTTCTCATTTATAAGACCAAAACTCAATCAAGGCGCAAGTCAGCACTCCCTCAAGGAGGAAAATGGTGAGTTGAAGATTAAAGTTGAGCCAATTCCGAGACCCAATGAGCCGGTCGAAAATAAACGAAAGAGATTGCTATACCAATCAAGGAAAAGAGGAATTTTAGAATCCGATCTGCTGCTCAGTAGGTTTGCTGATAAATACCTTGCTACAATGACTCATAGTGAGCTCGAAGAATATGACAAGTTGTTGGATGAGCCAGACTGGGATATTTATTATTGGGCTACGAAGAATTATGATATTACACCTTTACCTGAGAAGTGGAAGAATTCTAGAATACTCAAAAAACTCCAGGAGATGAGCGAGAACAAGGACAATGAAATCCTAAGAATGCCAAATCTGAAATAGATTCAATCAACAACATCAGCGGTGTCAACGGACTCTAATTCAGTCTTATCTGGAACTTCTTCCACCTCTTCCAGACCATGATGTTCATACTCCTCTTTCAATTGGTTAAACTCTTCTTCATTTTCAAGTAATGCCTGAATCTGAATTACACCGCACTTGTCAAATAGCTCCAAGATTTCCTCTGCTTCGGAAACTGACATGGTGGCAAACACTTGGTTTATAGCGTCCAGCTCTTTGGTCTCGATAGCCTTCTGCATTTGTTCAGGTAATTGCTTGAATACTTCGTACTCTGGAGTGCCGGTTTCGGGAATATGGATCACAAGCTCAGAATTAGGATCCACAGATCTCAATTGAATCTGCTCGACACCTTCTTGTCCAGAATTCTCCTCGTGTTCGTGCTTGATAACTTCACATCTGCTAACAATATGTTTGTAAGTTTTGTCCCAATCAGCCTCAAATGCGTGAGCAGCTGGAGATGACTTGTCCATAAGCTTTCCAATGAAAAGTCCAACTGCTTGCTGTTTTTGCTGAATTGTAGCCCTTGGTCCTCCTGCAGCTTTGAAAAGATCGTCCAAGTATTGCAAAATCAAAGCTTGGTGAACTATCTGCTTGGCTGTGGAAGAATCACCATCTAATTGGTAATCGAAAGTTTTCATCATCAGGGCATCCTTCTGTTGCTCGGAAACAATGTAGAGGTGGTTTTCCACAAATTTGATAGACTTCAACAAATCGGTAGGTGCAATTCTTCCAAATTCCTCTGTCTCCACTAAACACTCCAATTCATCTAACTGATCCAATGGCTTGGAAGGCACTTGCTGGATTTTAGATGCTGTTGGATTGTTGATCGTCTCCACTGTAGTAGTTGTTCTCGTGGATGATTTAGTAGTATGGGATGAAGAATCAGTACCAGCTGAAGCGCTAGTCTTGTTTATGATAGAGCTGTTCCATCCATCATGTATGTCTTCACTGGATATGTGACTTTCCTTTTCTCTTTGAAGTTGAACTAATTTGGGATCAATCTGGTCCAGGACAGTTTGAATTTTGGCTCTGTGCTCCAGAACTTTAGCACGCACCAAAGAAGAATCTAGAGGATATCTGTTCTCCTTTTTTAGGTCGTCGGTAATTTGAACGAACAAGTCCTCCACCATGTCATTGTACGGTATATTATCAGGGTTTTCCTCCAGCTCACACTTTTCCTTTGGATCGAAGTTTGCAGCTAGAAACTCATTACGCTTGGCCTCGTCAGCAAGATCATCAGACAAGTTTTCCAGCATTTTGTCAACACGGGCATTTAGTTTGATGTACATCTCCTTTTGAATAGTGAGTCCTTTGATCTCGTTGTTTCTTTGGATTCGTTTCTCATGAATATCTCTTTGTTTCCACTTGATGAAAGATTTCTTGTCGACATTTGGATGAACCTCAATGTCGGAATCATCCGATAATTCGATCTTGTCCCACTTGGAATAGTCAATTGGCATGTCTTAAAACAAAAGGAATCAAGAAAAAGCTAGAAATAATTTTGGAGTCATTCTAATATTATATTTATCTTATTTCCAGAACCGATGGATTTTTTGGATTTATCAAAGGAGGAGTTTGATCCTCAACCACTCCATGATGATGAGTTGGTGCGGACATCCTTATCAAAGGCTTTAAGTAGAAGCGTTCCTACGCATGAGGATGAGGAGGAAACTGAAGTTTCGGATTTAAAGGATACATCAAGAAATGGCTCGGTACGTTCAAGAAGGGGAACTCTCACGAGTCCTGCAATACAATCTGTTGATAAGAAACGCAAGGACAACATGAATGAAAAGATCTACGAGCTTTACGACTCGCTACCGCCAGAGATATTCACTGATAACAAAGATAAAAATTCAGGAACCAAGGATGGAAAGCCAAACAAAGGACAGATACTGACTAAAGCTGTTGAGTATATCAATCAATTACAGGCTGATATTGACGAGAAAAATAGAAAAGAGGTCGAGCTCAGTATACGATTGCGCAACTTGGAAATCTCAAAACACGTTCCTGCATCTCAAAGACTCAATGTTCAGCATACAAGTGCGGAGATCGGGTTAGCCAAGATTGGTGTGGGTCCCCTCGCTCCGGAATCGACAGAGTCGCCAATTCAATGATTTTGAACCCTATTTATTTGAATCGACGCAAGTCGGCCCTTTTAGTCTCCGAAAATTTTTTTCAGTTTTTAGGTAAATTTATCTGAATAAATTCTGATCAATTAATGAAACTTGTTGAGTGTCTGGCAGATCCCCTAGGGCGATTTTTTGCCTCTATAGTGACCGGTCCGGGACGTAGTGAAATAAGAGTGTTGTCTCTCGAAAGCGATGAGTTCAACTCCACAATAGAGCTCGAAGCTGAAGAGAAAATTGAGAGGATGAAATGGCTCCGGAATGACAAGACGTGCTACTTGGGGGTTCTTCTATCCACAAACGAGATATTAGTCTACTCCCCATTATCGAAGGAGATCATAAATAAGATTTCCACCAGCTCCCCATTAATAGATTTCGCTGACGGACCGGGTACCGATGTTTGGGGCTATGACAATAAGAATATGTTGTTGCGCAAATTTAGCCTCTTCGAAAATAGAATGATCGACTCCCGATCTTGGTCAACAGATAAACAGTCTCAATATACTCAATTCGTTCACTCAAAGCTGGCTCTCGCATCCTCTGCATTGTACATTATTGACCCTTACAAACTGGAAGAGTCTGAGAGAGACATTAAGATCCAGGCTCCAAAAGCCCATCAATCACAAATCACTTGCATTACACAGTGCTATAACTTGCCAGATATTCTAGCAGTTGCTCGGGATAACGATACGCATATTCAGATAATCTCACTGAAGAACTGTAAAGTGGTGGCTTCGCTGAAATGCAGTTCCCCGATTGTCTCTATGGTCGGTCTCGATTTTAATTCTTTAGCCGTTGTTACACAAGAGGGTACTATTGAAATTTTCAACGGTGCATTCGAGACTAAAAGCAGAAAACAAGTTGTTCCCAACTTAATACTTAAAACAAATGTTGGAGTTAAGTTTGTTTATCTTTTGCCACGCAAAACTCATCTAACCGGAGTATGGTTCGATGGGTTTGAGATTAAATTCACTGAGTTTGAGCTCGAGGATTTAAGCCAGGAGGGAGAAATCGATATTGAAATAGAATATGAGAACGAGAAAGCTTCTGAGGTTGAAAAGGAATTCGAGGAGTCTGACGATGATGAAAAGTTAGAAGAAGATCAAACTTATCACAGGGAAGAGTCTTCGGACATCTATCAACTTGTTAAAGACAATTTGGATGATCTTGAACGACTTTCAACAGTTTTACAACAAAATCAGGACAGTGCCAAAGAAGTGGTTCTTCTGTTCAAGGATCTCGAAGTTTTGGAGCTTTTCAAGCAGCTTTCTCTCAAACTGTCTGAGGATGCACAAAGCTCGCAAGATGTTGGTAGCTGGCTTAGATGGCTGTTAATTTCCAAAGGTCAAATAATTTTGCGCCATTCTGACTCTGTTGCTTTGCTCAAACTGCTGCAATCGTCGCTCAATGAAAACATCCGTTTGTTGCCAAGTCTCCTGTCGCTTCAGGGAAGACTGACGCTATTGCAATCGCAATTGAAGCTCAGAAACGATATGATGAACAAGAAAGAGACTACGAAACAAGAAGTCAGCTTTATCGAAAGTTCTGTCATGATGGATGGTGAGAATGACGACTTGGAGTATGAAGAGGAAGAAGTTTTTGAGGATGTTGAGGAGGAGGATGTTGAAGACGACGACTAGAATTGTTACCGTAGTAAGTAATTGGTGTCAAGATGTGTCAGAGCCGCATATTTTTTTGGTTTTTTTCAACTAAATTTCTTTTAAATTTCTGTCTTTCGATAAGAGAATTACTCGTCAGCATGGTTGAGAAGTTATACATCAGTTACAACAACGTGCACAAACTTTGTCAGGCCGGTGCAGAGAGATGCTTGGCTGAAGTGGGAAAGCCGGATGTGATTATTGCTATTGGAGGTGGTGGCTTCATCCCTGCAAGAATTATTAGAACCTTTTTGAGATCAGCTGGTGAAAAGAACATCCCTATTCAAGCTATTGGACTATCTCTGTATGAGGACATGGGTGCAGGTGAAGACAAGATTGGTAAAGAAGTGATCAGAACCCAGTGGCTTGATTTCGGTGCTCTATCTCAACATTTCGATTCCCTGATTGGTAAAAACATCTTAATTGTTGATGAGGTTGATGACACCAGAACAACATTACACTATGCCTTGCATGAGCTTCACAAGGATGTGCAAGATATTGCTGCTAAATTGGGCAGGGCTGACGAGAAAACCAAGTTTTCTATTTTTGTGTTACACAACAAGCTCAAGGAAAAGAGAGCTGAGATTGATGAATCAAAGATGGGCGGCGGATTGTACCTTTGTGGTAAAGATGTGGAAGATGTCTGGATTGCGTACCCATGGGAGAGTGATGACATTGATACACATACCAAATACGCTGTCGAACAAGGTAATATCTAAATATAAATGGATACATTAATTACTCGACTGCAAGATTTTCTCCTGCAGTTGGACCATCTCTTGAACTTGCATTCTCATGAGCTCTTTCAAATCTTGAACATCGGCTTCCAGTTCGTTGCACTGTTCTGACTTTTCGCCCAGTAGCTGTAGAGTGGCCTCATAGTTTTCTGACATGATCTTGTGCTCTTTTCGTAATTCGTCAAGCTGCATTTGAAGCTCGCTTGTATGCTCGTTTTCGCGCATGAGTCTAGCAATTTCGTCCGCCGCCTGCTGCTTATGCAAGTTCAGTTCAGCCTGTTCCTCTTTCAAGCCGAGAATCTCGAGCTCTAAGCGACGAATTCTTGATGATAATTTACCCATTAATTGAATGTTGGTGCCACCCGCAGCGCTACTGCTGCCCATGCCGCCAATAGTAGACGAATGAGGTGTCTCAAGGTCATCGCGCGACTGAAATTGTGAAATGCCGATACCACTTCGAGAGCGGAACGTTGAAGTCGGAGACTCCACGGGGAACGCGTCATCCTCGCCTAAAGACTCGTCGAAAAGCGAGGCTTGTGACTGTGCGCGGCTTGAAGAATTGGGGAATGGTACCGGTCTTGGTGTTGACGACGATTCGCCCAATGCAATGTTATCGAGCGACACCAACGAACGTTGATTGAGACTTGATGAAGAAGCTAGCTCGTTCAAGTAAAACGAGGTGTGATTTGGTGCTGCTGAAGCGGAAGAAGCGGCAACTGAGTCTATGCGAAGTCTATTGATATTAGACAGCCGCGTCTTTTCTTCTTCTAGAGCCTGGATTTTCTTCTCCATGGATGCCCTCTCATGAGAGTAATTGGCATTAATATCGTTGATACTTTGCAGGGCAGTCTCCAAATCCGCTGTCGCTGATTCGAGTTTCTGATTGACAGCATCAAGCTCTCCACGCAACGCGGTTTCGTTTTCGAGCAGTTCGGTCACCTCTGAAGTCTTTTGCCTGAGATCATTCTGCAAGGTTTTAATCATTCTAGAATTGTTGATATCCTTTTGTTTGAGAACTTCAATATCATTCTCTAACCCAGCAATCTTCTTGAGATGTGTACTTTCAATCGATTTCCAGTTCTCCTGAGCTTGCGTGTATTGAGCTTGTAAAAGATCAACTGAGGCGGACGAAGCACCCGTTGTTGACCCTGTATCTTGACCTTTTTCGACAGATTCGCTTAGCAGTCGATAGGTTTCCATTTTTCCCTCTAGTCGCTTGATCTCGGTCGAACTCTCTTCAACGACCTCACGGTATCGAGCTTGTTCGCGTTCTAGTCTCTGTTTCATTTGAGAGATCTCGGCACGAGTATTCTCCTTATACGTGTTGAATTGCTCATTCAATTTGTCAAGCTTGTCCTGTAATTGTAACGACTTTTTAGCCTCTCCTTCGTACTGTTTCTGAACAGCAGCAAGTTGAACGTCCAATTTGCGTAGCTTAAATTCTTTTAACTCATTGGCCAAAGAGTCTTTTTCTATTGTTAATTTGTCGAATTTTAGTTGAAGCATTTCGTACTCCAGCTTATCCTCCTTCACAGTGCGCTCATTTTGTTTTAATTGGCTAATTTCGTGCTCTAGCTCGGCCACCCGAGTCTGCAACTGAGACGATTCGCGCTCTGACCTGTTGAGGTCGTCCTCGAGATCGAGCTCCTTTTGTCGTAATTTTTTGATTGTTTGCGTCAATGTGACCTCTTTCATGGATAGTTTAGATCCCTCATCTAGAAGTTCCTTGACCTGCAGTTCTTTCTCCTCTAGTTTTTTGCGCAACTGCTGCTCGTTTCCAGTTGGAGCCACGGGCTGTTTGGCAGGCTTTTCGCGACGTAGCTCGTCTACTTTGCGATTCAGTTGCTGGTTTTGCCGTTTCAGTTCTAGTCCTTGGGTCGAAAACTTGTCTATGAGTGTCAACAGTTCATGAACATCCAAACTCTGATAATCATTCGGCAATTCAAAATCAGACTCCGTCTTAGAGTCAATCTCTTTGGCATCCTTCTTGACTTCCTTGGCTGCAGCCAATGCCAACCGTTCCTGCAGAGTCAGCCTTTTTTTCGGAAGCTCAACAGGCTGTACCGCCTCGTCCCCCATTACGTATACAAAAAATTAATAGTAATTTAAGTTTTTTTCACCGATGCCAAAAATCCATATATTTAGTTGACCCCTATAACCTGCGAAGAGCCAGCACAATACTTTCTCATCAAATTGTTGAGCTCTTGCTCCTCTTTCTGGGCCACTGTATCGATCAGTTTGCCCAAGTTGGCGTCGTCGAATACACTACCCACGCTGGAGACCGATGATGCTCTCGAATGGAGAGAATCCATGGAGGAAATGGAGCTCGAGCGAGAGCTGTGTAAACAAGACTGTTGTTGTTGCAATAGTCGTTGCTGCTTGCGTATATCTGCGCGAATAGGATCCAGGAACCGCTTCCAAGCCCGCAGAAGCTCTTCCTTCGTAATGGATAGATCCCAGTCCAATAGTTTGAGTAGCTGCCGTTCCATCAAATTTATGTCCTCCTTTCTGAAAAGTCCCTCCGTGTACTTGCTCCAATGCTTGGTTTTAGGAGACGAGTCGTTGTGGTGTTTAGACGAAAGAATCAAACATGCGAGAAAAATGCGATGCCGCGTGCAAGGTAGGCCTTGTGCGTCTTTTGGTAGCTTGGATTTAAGCCTGTTCAAAAATATAATAGTGGACATCAAAGTACCTGTGTAGACGTTGGTGTGTCTGACCAACTTGGTAATGAACGTCATGAGCGATGGAAGCGGTTTGGAGTTTCCAGCACTGCCTTTGGCCTCCTGGGAATCTTTGGTGGTTGCTGGACATGGTAACACCTGTAGCGTCACAGACACCAGGTGATGAATCATGTCCTGAGTCACAGGAGAACGCAGAAAGATTTCCAAAGCTTGGTTGTCGATCATGATGATAATAGAATTGGAGCACGCCTATATGTTTATATACATATACTCTCCTTCATGTTTGACACCTCCTTCCAACAAATCTCTGGGAATCGCGTTTTTTTTCACGCCGCAAAGCCTCATTCCTTTCGGGCAGAGCAGTTTAGTTGCGAGACGGAATGCACACTTCTTCTGACTACTGAGTGAGTGATTTGAGAAGCAATACAATATTATACCATAGGTTTTAAATGGCATCCCCGAGTTGTATACCCAATTATCTGGAACCATACCTATGAATTTTCAATAACTGGTATTTTAACATACAGATCAAATTTCCTAAAACGCAAAATACATCGCGTTCAGAATACATAATCACCGGTAACGCTATAATTTCCTACTTCATTCATGAACTCCGGGGAAGCCGTTATTTGTCGGCTCCATAAGACTTGGTCTTATATTTACCGTTCAATAGGATTATGTCCTGAGGCCTGTAGTCGAATTTCTGCGTGAAGAACGATTCCAAAATGTTCTTTGTGCCTTGAGCGTATCTAACTTGAGCATCAATGACTGATCCAGAGTAGTGTGGGGTCATGGCATTACCCGCACCGTACTTGTTCAGCATGGATCTCCATGGGTGGTCTTTTGGAGCAGGCTGTGGGAACCAGACGTCTCCACCGTATCCTCTGAGTTGACCGGACTTGACTGCCTCGGCGACATCCTCCGCGACACAAATGGCTCCTCTTGCGGTATTGATTAACCATGCGCCCTTTTTAAAGTGTTTCAAAAGGTCCTTGTTGATTAGACCCCGAGATCCAGCGTGTAAAGGACAGTTGACCGTGACGATGTCCGCCTGAGCAACAAGCTCCTTGATGTCCTCGATTCTTCGAGCTCCAACTTTCTCCTCAGCCTCTTTTGGAAGCGCCTGGTAGTCGTAGTAGAGGAGCTCTTTAGGATTGAAAGCAACCAATCTTTCCAAAACACGGTATCCAATTCTACCGGCACCAATGGTAGCTATAGTCTTACCCTCGATATCAAATGAGTCCTTAGCCACCTCTGCCACATCCCAGTTGCCAGCCATGATCTGCTCATGGGCAGGCACAAAGTTTCTCACTAAAACCAGCATAGTCATAACCACATGCTCAGCCACGGAAACAACGTTGGAGCCGGTCACCTCGAGCACCGAGATGTCCCTGCCAGATTTGTTGATGTAGTCAAGATCAATGTGGTCGGAACCAACTCCGGCAACCACCAAGAGCTTGAGATTTTTGGCCTTGTCAATTCTTTCCTTTGTGATGTAGGCTGGGTGGAACGGAGTAGAGATGATCACGTCAGCGTCAGGGATATTCTGCTCCAAAACGGAGTCTTCCCCTTCTTTGTCCGAGGTGACCACAAGCTCATGGCCTTGGGACTCAAGCCAGTCTTTGATACCGAGTGCATTCTCGGTACATCCGTAGAGTCTGGATTCATCGTTGGCATGTTTGCCAGCATCATATAAAACAAGAACAACTTTCATGGTTGATGGTAATAGTAAAGATTAAGGTACATATGGGGCTGTATTTATATAAATCGTGTACCCCTCTTTTGGTACAAGCTCGAACGGTTGCCCATGATGGTGATGCTCACGATTCAAACAGAAATGTTCCGTGGTTCCAAATAATTTAATTGGCCCAGCCCGTGTTTGCTCACCCCAGATTCTACTCTCGATCGAATTTGTGGGGTGAAAACAGGCTATTTTTTGCTACATGCGGGACCACCCCACCAGAATTTCCAAATTAAGGGACAATATACCGAAGCCTACACCAATTGTTCCAAGAGTTCCTATTCGTCCTTGTGCCACCTGAACAACTTTTTGATCTGCTGTCCTATTGTCTCGCTCGGCACTTGGTATCCCGGTCCGCGTTGTGGCAGCTCGTTGTATTTGGGGACGCCTACCCTCGTTCTCGGACTAGCACTTTGTTTTCGCTCGCCCGTTAAATACCGCTGCATTTCCGCCTCCAATTGCCATGAGGCGCGCTCGTACGCACGTTCCAGCTCCTTCTCCTTGATAAGATACAACTTCTGCGACGCAAGTGGGGCTTGCAAGTTGTATCCTCGGATACTGTCATTCAAAGCGCGCAGTTTGGCCTCCAAGTACCGCTGCTGTTGCTGCTCCCAAACAGAGCTACGCAATTTCTTGCCGGCCCCGCCACGCTCGGCCTCTGCGTAACTGGCCATGCAAGAGAGCTTATCTTCGTGAGGACGTCCCGCAAGTTTCTCGTCAACCAAATGAACAGCATGACGAGTCCATTTTGCAACCAAATGATCGCGGAACTCTCCGATCTCGGACTCCACACTAGATTGTTTTTCTATCCAAGGCGGTACAGCGTCCTGTCGTTTCAGTATATTATTCAAATGATACTCGGTCCGGTCAATGTATGCACTTGTGCTAGTGAAATTAGAAGGTAACGGTTTACCACGCGGAAGATTGCGAAATTCGCCGCGTTGTTGTGCACGTCGGATTTTCTCCTCGGCCAAAGAGCGCACAGAATTATCCACCGAGGCAAACGAATCCCCCATCAATTGTGTAGGCCCTAAAAGACGCTCCCGGTACATCTCCCTGAACCCGTCATCCTTCTGTTTCACCTTGTGAACGCCAATCTGGTAGTCTATCGCCCCATCGCGCGCCTTGTACAGCCGCTGCCGCACAGTCTGCTTAGGTAAGGGCTTGTATTTGTCGTTAAGCATACGCAATGAAGCGTCATAAACGGATTCTTTGCCCGTCCAAGCTGCAGTAGACGCTAACTCTTTTGTCTGTTTATTTGCATAGCTAGGCAGCTTGGAATATGCGATATGCGACTGGTGCTGATCTTGGAAGTCTTTCTTGCTAATGGAATCCAGACGATCTGCCAATTTGGGTAGGTCGATCGGTAAAGAATCTAGTAACCTTCCGGCAACGGGATCATCGTGAACTGGCTGGGCATCCTCTGCCAATTGCTGCAATCGCCGTCGCATGGCTCCCTGTTCCTGCTGCAATCTCGCAAAGCTCGACTTGAACATGGCAATCGAGAAAAATGGAGGTGCGAGGTGTCTATTTGTTATTGATGGTGTGCGGTGTGGGCAGAACCATGGAAGAGCCGGATTGATTACGGGGTGCAAGGGAAGAAGCAGTGAAAGTAGTGAAGGTGGAGAACATAATTGTCAGTTCTGGACCAGAGGTTGTTGTCTGTGTTTCCTATTGCTCTCACGGGGCAAGGGTGTTTGGCGTTATCTTGGCTACATTTTAGGCAACAGGTCTTGCCCAATTAGGAAGTCTTTGGAAACGGGATAATTGGTGGCCAGCTAAGTAGCAAGGTCAAAGGAGAGCTATTAAGACCATGGGATTTTGCTAGAGTTGTTAAGGTGTCTCGGTTGAAGAGAGCTCTAGTTAAATATGAACGGCTCGGCATAACATTGTTGCTCGGCTGGCGTTCCATTGGTGCTGCAAGCTATTTACCAGAAGTGCTGCCTAATCCGAAAATAGCTATAGAAAAACACAGGGGCACCAAACCAGTGTGGAAATAATTGCGATTTTTTCCTGTTTAGGAAGGCTTGCCTCTTTGCGGCTGGCTGTTTGTTTGTGTTTGTGGCACTATATAACTAGCTCTAGGAATTTCACTCAAGCCAACACCGAAAAATTAATAGAATTTTTCCATTGCTGCTATAACTCAATGCTTTCGTACGGTGATATTTCCCTTAGGGGCGTTAACTTCTTATTCTTGGTCGTTGTGCTCGGTTTGACCGGCTCTCTTGCTGCCACCGCTGACAACCACAACCCCCAAGTTAATTTCTGCATCTTTGCTGCTGCTTTCGGTCTCTTGACTTCGACGTTTTACGGAGTCCTCGCCTACTTTGTTTCATTCTTGGGCTCTCCCCTCTTCTTGGCCATCTGGGACTTCCTCAACTTCGTCTTCACCTTTGCCGGTGCTACCGCCCTCGCTGTTGCCATCAGATGCCACTCCTGCACCAACCAATCCTACCTCGACTCCAATGCCGTCACTCAGGGTTCCACTGACAGATGCAGAAAGGCCCAAGCTTCTGTTGCCTTCCTCTACTTCTCTTTCTTTGTGTTTTTGTTCTCCCTGGTGATGTCCTCGCTTTCCATCCTCAAAAACGGCCTGCTGGGCACAGGCTCTTCCAAGTCTGCCAGAACCGGTGTTCCAACCATGTCCCAGGTCTAACGATACCCGCCATTCTGGACTTTTGTAACATTGTATAAAAATGACGTTATTGTTGTATTAAATTTTGCCGACACTATTTGTAGCCTTTACTGGCCATGAACTTCTCCAAAGACTCCCATAGAAACTCGCAAGTTTGTCTGTCTTTGAACCGCTGCGTGCGCTCAATCCCAATTGGCTGCACATTCCACTTCTTAATACTTTCAGGAATCATGTCACTGTTATAGTGCAGGTAGAAGCCTTTGACTTTTTGGAAAAGCACACTAGGCTGATTGTATTTGTAATTTTTGAACTGCCATTCTTGGCCCGTTGTAAATACACACACAACACGATCCCAGTACTCTGGCTTAGTCAAGAATTTATCAACGTTGTTCACCACGGTAAATTTGATGGTCTTGTCGAACCGCTTTGAATTCCGCACCACACGCAACATGTTGCTGTTTGTGGCAGATCCCTCAGTACTAGACACAAACTGTCCATCCTGCAAAAATTGCTTCACGTTACCCATATTGAGTATCGCCGATGCGGATGGTGACAAAATAATGATTGGCTCTTTGTTCTTGCCACTGTGGCCATCAACGTTCTTAGAAACACTTTTGCTGCTGCTCTTGCTCTTCTTACTCGCACGGATGATCTTGTATTCACACTCTTTCGCAACGCTCGAAAAATCCACAGGCTTCGTGCCCTGTAGGGCGCGGTTATGATCGATCAAATTGCGCTCATTCGCGAGAACCTCGCGCAGAAGTGGGTCTAGTTCACGTTTCTTAATATCCGTTTTTTCATTGACATCCACTGCCGAACGCTTCTTCTCGGTGTCGTCGACCCCTCCGGCATTCTGACCTTGTAGATACGCACACGTTTCGGAAGAGCCATTCAAATACGAGATCAGCTCCGTTCTTTCTAAGAAGCTCACGACTGGAATATTTTTGGCCTCACAGTCCGCAATGTACGCAGTCGTATTGGAGTCGCGGTGCTGCCAACACTGATATATCGTCCGAAGCACATGATTGATCTTATCGCCGCTGATAAACCCCGTCTCCTCGTCTAGTGAAACCTCTTGACCATCCACAACTAGCAACTTTGCCGTTGAAATGTCTTCTCCTTCTGGAAGAGCTACAGTCTTGCCGTTTTTGATAGCCTCGCGCACAAGGGTCACCGACATTTGAATAAACTCTTTTTTTGCAAACAAATAATTTCCTCAAGATTTCGCCCGCTTAGCTAAGCGCAAGGCAAAAAGATAACATTTGACGTCTTTGTTTTGCCCATGAGTGATCTCAACAAACACACCTTTTTGTCAAGGGTGTTTGGGTCTGCCTCTAATCCTCTGCTAAATGATGATAATGACGATATTGAGTTTAGCGTAGGCAACTTGCAGGAGACATTCGAGGATCATGAAATCCAAACTCCCCCACGCGGCTTCCAGCCATTGAATGTCAATTCTGAAGACGAATCTTCTTCGGAAACGGATTCAATTTCTAACAATGAAGCTCTTATTGATCAGAAACGTGATCTGTATCAACAAGTTGAGTCTGAATTTCAACAAGATGATTACGACGCGGTGCCAGAGAGCTTTATGATGGAACGACCTCAGGCCAAGAAAGTCCCGCCCAAATCTGTTATGTCTCACATAAAGACTCCAACTCCAATTGCAGAAAGTGTTCTACAGTGGGGCTCTGTGGCCAAAGGTTCAGCGGCTCGTACTATTAACAGTATCAATAATGTGATGCCCAAAGGAATTTCGTTCCAATTGCCAACTTCGACCCGTCTTCCGCCACCGCCCGCATCCTACCGAGAATATAGCGCTGAAAGTGAGCCTGAGCAGATTCGCAACGTGCATGAGCAACGACAACTCCGAGGAAGACTCGGACTTCTTAGTCCCATGGAGCGCGCGCTTTGGCTCTGGTCTAACGTTACTAATCTTGACACATTTCTCGAGGACGTTTATAAATATTATACCGGGAATGGCTACCGGTGTATAGTACTCTCAAAACTCATGGACTTGCTGGTGATTGTGTTCGTGGTCTGGATTACCAGTTTTATGGGCAATTGTGTTGACTACAATCGCCTCAGGAGTGGCAAAGCAACCAAATATTCGGAAGTTGTCATTGAACAGTGTTATCACAAAATTTCTGGCGGCCAGAAGCTATTCTATGTTATTCTCACTGTGATTCTAGCACTGAGATTGCGAGCGTTTTACTATATTTCTCGGGATTTGCGAGAAATCAAGAACTTTTACAATATTCTGTTAAACGTTTCCGATGAGGAGCTTCAAACTATCAGCTGGTCTACTATAGTAAAGAAGATTATGATTTTGCGAGACCAAAACACCAATGCTTTGATCTCTGGCACGCAAAATTTGAAACGGGCAGACGACCTGAAGTCGAAGAAACGGCTAAGTGCACATGATATTGCAAATCGTCTGATGCGCAAAGAGAACTATATGATAGCCATTTTTAACAGAAATGTGTTATCTGGAGCACTGACAATACCATGGATCAATCATCATTTCCTGACCAAAACGTTGGAATGGAACCTGAACTTGTGTATATTCGATTTTCTGTTCAATGCAAACGGTCAATTGAAACCACATGTGCTAAACGAACACAAACGTCTAGCTCTTGCTTCAGAGTTACGGAAACGTTTCCGTCTTGCTGGAATACTGAGCATATTTCTAACACCTTTTTTGGTGGTCTACTTCCTGCTATATTTTTTCCTCAAATTTTTCTATGACATCAAAACCAATCCCTCATCGATGGGCTCACGAGAATACTCGCCATATGCACGCTGGAAGCTTAGAGAGTTCAACGAACTTCCGCACATTTTTAATAAGCGATTGAAAATGAGCAGAGAAGGTGCAATACAATACATTAATCAGTTCCCAAAAGAAGCTACTAACATTGTTCTAAATTTTGTCTCCTTCGTCACAGGATCTCTAGTTACAATTCTTGTTGTTCTCACTGTCTTGGGGCATGAAAACTTTCTGAATTTTGAGCTTACAGAAGGAAGAACAGTATTGTTCTATATATCTACACTTGGAGCAATATTCACCATTTGCAAGAGCTCAGTTTCTGAAAATGACATCGTATTTGATCCCGAGGCCTCCCTACGCTATGTTGCTCAGTTTACTCATTATCTCCCCAGCTCATGGGATGGAAAGTTCCATACCGAAGAAGTTAAATCTGAGTTCTGTTCAATGTTTAATCTGCGTTTAGTATTAGTTGTCAAAGAGGTCACAAGCATGATCATGTTACCATATATTCTATATTATCGTCTTCCTGAGGTTTCTGAAAAGGTCATCGATTTTTTCAGAGAGTTCAGTGTTCATGTTGACGGATTGGGCTATGTGTGTACTTTTGCAATGTTCAACTTTGACGAGAAAGAAAAACTAATTGATCGCAACAATGATGAATTGAAAGCTGATTACTACAAATCAAGTGACGATAAAATGGTCAAGTCTTATATGCACTTTCTCGAAAGCTATGGCAACGAGCCAGCTTATACGTCTATTCGCAATCCAGCTAGTGCCCGTTCTAGACGGCAGATGAATCGGTCGGTTCTTCGCTCCAACGTGATGAACTCGGTAATGAAATCGTCAACCAACAACTCTCCGTCGCGATTTCATCCTCATTTCCAAACCAACAAATTAGGAAACTCCATTTACAATAGTCAGCATCCTGATCTCATGGAAGACACTACTGCAGGTTTATCCACGGACACTAAGCATTATCTTCAAAATCTCAATAACAGCACTCTATTAGGTGGCTCTTTTCAGCATGGATTCCCCGATGACGAAACTGCGCAGGGTGAATATGCAAATTCGGATGATGACGAGGCAGGAGTTCTTGGTCTCATCAATCAAATTTATAAGCATAGAGAAGGAGTTAAATAATGACCCAATTCGAACAATACTCATCACATATTCCATAGTTTTATAATGTCTAGTTCTTTCTCCTCTTCTTTTCACGCTCGTACTCATTCTTGGCTGCACCCTCCTCGGTTTGAATCGAGTTGATGATCCGCGACATCTTGGAGTGATATTCTTTGTATTCGCGACGTTTGGATTCCAATTGTTGTCTGGCTTCAAACTGAGTATCTTTTCTGAGTTCACGCATGGCTTGTTTGCGCTCTTGTTTGATTTGATGCTTGAGCTTATTAATTTCCTGTCTGTTTGGATCTGGGTCATACGACTTCTTCATTGGGTTGAAGCTCTCTTCAAACTTGGGCAAATATGTAGGAATAGCGACGGCACGGTGTGCTTGTAATTTTAGCGGGACCCTATCGAGAGTGGCATTTCTCACCAAGTTCTGGAGTTTTGCTAGCACTGAAGGAACGCATGAGGAAGCGTAGTATTTGACCAGGTGTTTAAAGATCACTTCATACGGTCTGACTAGCTCGATGAAAGCACTGCTTTCCTTAAGCAGTGTTAATGATGCCTCGACAGTTTTCACAGACTTGAGAAGCAGATTTAGCAACTGCTTCTCCGAAGACTCTGCCCAGTGTGTCAAGCTCAAAGGCTCAAGCTTTTGTGGTAACTGTTGCTTAGAAGAAATGGTAAACTTAGTAACCTTCGGGGACACGCACAACAGCTCGCTCTGTATTTTCGTTGGTTCAGGTGAAAGCGCCAACAAAGCACGTTCCATATAGTTCACTGCTTCTGGAATCAGTCGCTTCGACAAGCGTTGATATTGCAATAGCAGGTCGCAAAGGTATATTCCAGCAAAAAGGTGTGTTGATTTAGTGTTGATCTGCAACACCTCGAGAATCTCACCGATCAAAAGCGATGCAGGCGTCACCACCAAGTGGTATAAGTCGGACGTGGAAAAAGTGATTCCAATGAGAGTAAAGAGAATGAGATCCTTATGACTCGGTAGCTTCGAAAAGTCGCGCTTGTGAAGCGTTTCCTGAACACGCTTCAATTGGCTCCTAAGCTCCTCACAAAGCTGTTCTGGGTACTTTTCACACATGCTCTTTATAACCTTGGTCAAGAATTCAATAAGCTCAGCCTTAGATGAGTCATAGTCTTGACAAATGTGCATCAGATACTGCACCAATACACAGCTGAAAGTCCCAATCTTATCCTTGTTTCCGCTTGCAAGTTTTGGTTGATAAGTCTTGAACACACCCACAATGTACTGTGAAATCTCCTCAGCTGGAATTGTACTGGTAGCCTTGAGTAGTTCATCCAAAGTGGCTGGACATCCTGTTTTCACATCAGACTTGACAGTGATCACCTTGCTACCAATTTTGATGACTGTTGGTTCTGCGGGCTCAGCAGGCTCGTCCGTCTCTTCTTGATCAGAATACCCACTATTTTCAGCGTCGATGACCTTCCCAGACTCGTCAACACTTAAATCGCTAGCTCCTTCCCAGACATCATCCAAATCGTCTGCACCACCGTGTTCCTCATCCTCGTCACCTTCCATACGTTTCAATCGATCTGCCTCTTGACGTGCCAGTTTCTCCTGGAGCTCCTTCTCTATCTCTTCCTCCGTCTTGGTTCGCTCAGCTGGTGCAGCACGTCTATCCAGGGCAGCCATCTTAACCTTCATATCGTACGCGATCTCCGCTTCGGTCTTGCTCACGATACTGGATTTTGGCTGTTTAACGCTATTCAAGGTCCCCATAACATTCTCAAAGTCTTGGTCCAGCTCCAGCACAGTGTTTTGCACCTGTTCCGCGAGCTTTTGCCGCTCCCGCTTGTAATGTTTCGACTTCGCTATGATCTCTTGCATCACCTCCTGTTTGGTTTTTTTTCGACCAGTAAGCTCTTCCTGCTCCTGTTCGTCGCTTCCGTCCTTTTGGTTGAAAAATGGCTCGTCCTCATCCTCAGGCTCGCCAGACTCGTCAAAAGCAAGGGACTGGCCGTAGTGAGTCAGCATGTCATTGTCATCATCTTCCAAATTGAACATAGAAGAACGCGATGCTTGAGACTGTCTTTCCTTCACAAAACGTGCTAACATCTTTTCCTCAGGAGTCAAATGGCTATTATTTTCTCCAAAACGACGATCAACAAGTCCTCCGACCTTGTTCTTGCGCTCTCTCTTGGCCTCGTATGCAGCACGCCGGGTTTCCTCGCCTACTTGCTTAGAAATTCCTGGCTTTCCAACAACTCTCTTCTTCTCTAACATATCTTCGCGTTTATTTCTTGAAACCTTAAGATCGAACGGGTTGAACTCTTCCCTGATTTTCTCAAGCACACGTTGTTTGTCATTCCTACGAGACTCATTAGGAGTTTTTTGTGAATGTTTCTTTCCCTTCTTCTTTGTATTTGTCTGTCCAACCAGTCCGGCCGCTTTGAGCGACTCCTTGAGCTGTTTGAGCTGCGACCCGGCCATATTTATCAAGACTTAAATTTTTTTGTATTTTTCACAAATATTTTTTTCAAGGCGGTGCGCACGAGCCGAAGATGAGCAAACGCAGAGTTGTAGTCACTGGTCTTGGGTTGATTACTCCGCTTGGAGTCGGAGTTCAGACGAACTGGTCAAGACTTTTGGCTGGTCATTCAGGACTGATATCGACTAGCCGATTAGAAGAAGCTGCAGCTTATGAAGATATTCCTGCCAAAGTAGTTGGTGCGATACCGAGGGGTACATTAAAAGAAGGAAAATACAATCCCTCCGAACACTTTGAGCCTCACGAGGTCAGGAGGATGTCCCGCTTTATTGAATATGCCATGGTGGCAGCGGCAGAAGCTGTAAATGATGCGAATTGGATACCCTCCACGCAAAATGAGAAGGAAAGGTCTGGGGTTTGTGTGGGGTCGGGGATTGGTTCGATCGAAGACCTCTGTGAAAACTCTGTCAAGTTCAGGGCCAAGGGATACCGTCGGGTGCAGCCCTTGTTCATTCCAAAAATGCTTACTAATATGGCTGCCGGCCATATATCTATCAGGCACGGATTTCAAGGACCCAACCACTCAGTAGCTACGGCTTGTGCTACAGGATTGCATGCTATCGGTGATGCAATGAGATTTATCAAGGACGATTATGCTGACGTGATGGTTGCTGGTGCCTCTGAAGGAGTTCTACACCCAGTCGCTCTAGGGGGTTTCGCCCGTGCTAAATCGCTTTCCACTAATTTCAATGACACCCCGACAAAAGCCAGTCGGCCTTTTGATATCGCACGGGATGGATTCGTACTTGCTGAAGGTGCTGGAGTGGTGATTCTTGAAGAGCTCAAACATGCACTTGCCAGAAACGCCCTCATCTATGGTGAAATAGTGGGATATGGTCTTAGCGGCGACGCACACCATATAACGTCTCCCAGCGCGATGGGCAACGGAGCTGTGCGTGCCATGCGACAAGCACTGAATTTTGCAGGAGTTGATTCGGCAGACATTGCATATGTGAATGCGCACGCCACGTCTACCAGTTTAGGGGATGATGCAGAGAACAGCGCTCTTTTGCAACTGTTCTGTGAATCAAGACCCAATTTACGAGTTTCGTCAACTAAAGGAGCTATAGGACACTTACTTGGAGCATCTGGATCTGTGGAGGCAATCTACACGATATTAGCTGCCCATACGAGCAAAGTTCCGCCAACTTTGAATCTTGAGAATCCTGGAAATGCAGACGGTTCGGGACAGTATGTCTTCGATTACGTCGCACAGAAAAGCCAGGCAATGGAAGTTCCATATGCGCTGACTAATAGTTTTGGCTTTGGGGGTACTAATGCCAGCATATGCATTAAAAAATGGCTCTAATATACAAATGGGATAATTCTGGCCTTTTGAGGTCTGCCATAGAATATGTAAGATTCGTTTGCCGATGCAGACAAATTTGTCAAAGTCCAAAGAAATACCAAAACCGATGATAGAGTTCTTTGGATGGCGATGTGACATACATAGATGATAATTTCGTCAAAATAGTGCGCGCAGACAGTATATTTAAAATTCCCATACCAAGGCATGGAATACTTCTTCAAATTTGCGAGGTGGGTATGATTGAGGTACTGATCGTAAGAAGCTGCAAGGATGCAAGCACCCATTATCCACAAGAATGGTGTGATAGGTCTTTGAACTGAAGAGTAAGGCAAACTGTAGTTCAGTGCAGGTAACAGGTCAACCCAAATATAAAATGTAAAGCCCACGAGATAATGTGCGACATGTACTTTTGCAGTGGGGGAGAATTTTGAAACATAATAGCATTCATACATTCTCTTAAAGCTGTGAACAAAGTTCAGCACTGCGGCCATGTGCATTGCACAGACAGGCCTTTTGAATGCAACCCAAATCAACACCCCCAAACTCAAAATGGTGGAAAACACATAAAAGTGTCCAAACCATCGCTTCGGCACATAGAAGTCTAGAACTTTTGGTTTTGCACTGGGCTTCAACGTTTTACCATATTGCAACAGAAAAGATATGCAGCTTATTTGCTTGATCGCCACCACTGCGAGAGTGCCCCCTGCACATACGAGATTCAATAGTAGCACTAGAATTGCAATCATTGATCAAAAAAAAAGGTCGTCGACGTCGCGTCGATTATGTTTATGTTATTTTAAAGCAATAATATAAACATTAGTATTGTTGTGTACCCAAGATCATCCCAAACTATTAATTGCTCTGTCTTGAACCTTGATTGAGAGCAACAACCAATTATGATAAACATTTTGCCAGTTTACTATGCTGTCATTGCACTTCTATCCGTGATTTTATTCAAGTCGATGGATATTATCACGCTTCCGTCCAAATCCACCATTCCTGGTAAGTCTGACCCAACTCAAATCTACTAACCCTGAGATATTTCCAACGATCAGATTGAGTCTAAGAATGTGATTGTTTTCCTCAACCAGTTCAAGAATCATTTATTCAATGATAACAAACACGTTCAATATGTTTTAGGATATATTGAACCACTCTACCGTTCAGCGATCAACAGATTACAGCCACAAATATCCCATATAAGTGGATATGTTATTTCTCAACTGAAACCGCTGAAACCGTACCTCGACCGCGCAGCGCCATATTATCACCAGACCCAAGAATTTCTACAACCGTACTTAATTTATCTCCTAGATATAGGTGCAAACATTAAACAAGAGTTCCAAAAGCTTGCATCGAAAATATATGCACTGACTGCTTCCAAATTGGGTCACTACTACCACCAATATTTCGTGGACCATGTCAGTTGGGTCATCATGGCGTGGAAACCGTTCTTTAGTGATGTGAAAGAGCTTTATGGTGAGAAGTTGATGCCTCTATTAAAAGAGCACCAAGATACAATATCCGTTGTCGTTGTCATTGTTATCGTCTTCATCTTGTCCAGGTTTTTTTCGTCAATTCTCGGAGCTATAATAAAGCGCTTTGTCAAAGATACGCACGACCTGAACAAAGGTATTGCTCAGATGTACAAAAGCAATACCGAAGAGCTTGTTGAACAATTTGGTGACCCAATGTTTGAAAACCTGAACGATGAAAGCGGTGGGTTAGACGATGGTATGGCTGAACAGGAAGCGAGTTCTTTCAGATCCAACAAAAGCACGGCCGGCTCCAACAATAGTACTCAAAGACGGCTAGGTGAAGTATCAAGACAGCCACATGTTCGCAAACTTAGAAGAACTTCAGACAGCTCTGTCTCTTCCGACCAATCGTCACCCGTAAAGAACTCAGGGAGGAATCGCACGCCCCCCAAAGAAGGATCAATCAGCCGGTCAGCGAGTTCAAACAGCTCAGTCCATCCAGAAACTCCACGCGAAGGAGCAAGCCCGCTTGAGGGAAATACAGCGCAATATGGAGGAATCCACCTTGAGAAGATCACCCACGAAGAAAGTCTGATCAAGTTAGGCTCTGAGATCTTTGAGATTACAAGCGATATTCTTTCGGCCACGACTGGAGATCCAAAGTCTCTTCGAAACACAAATCTTCGTCTAGCCCGACGTGATGTAAGTTCCTCTGAAAGCGATCGAATCTCGATTTCGGACGAAAGCGACTCACTCAATGAGATCAGCAACTACGATAGTGTCCCGATTAGCGTCCGAGCAGAATCTATCAATCGCATTCTTAATAGCCCTTTCCGTCTAGCTAAGTCAGCTGCTTCGAATGCATCTTTCAAGTCTGGTTCCCCTAGCAGAGTCGGTCTGCTTCCACCGACTCTAGCCTTCATTTCGAGCTCGCCGTCGGTTGCTCCTACACTCAATCACACAAATGTATACACAACAGACCAGGCAGAAATTTCTACCTCCAGTATCCAATATTTGAGCAATATCTCGAATGGCCGTACATCCCGCTCCGCGGGAAGCTCCTCGAGTTATTTTGTGCGATGAAACAACCCGTGCAGCGGTTTATTGATTATGATGTAATGTATAAAATTAATAGCAACTTTACTTCGATTGCTGCGCGGGTGAAATAGTATATAAGGTGCATCCGTAACTAAAGAGGCAATCATGAGTGAAAAGGAGAAAAAGCAAGAACAGCCAGTTCAACAACAGGAACAGCAAGAGCCAAAGGAGGAACATCACAAGGGCGAAAGTGTCAAAAATGGTGTCAAAAGACTAGGTAACTCAACCATCTTCGGTGCTGGTGCCACCATTGGTAACAAGATTGTGGATTCCATATTATAAGTTTATTCAATAAATGTTCTATAATTGTTCCATATTCTAGCAATTGTCATGAGTTTGAAGTCGTAGGAATGTGATTTGTCTAGCAAATCGTTCAGATCTCTGATCCAATCTTGTTTAGCGTGGGAAGGTAGAATTTGAAGACCTAGTTGTCTCAAGTAGACACTTTCAAGAAGCAATAGACCTTCAACTGGATATTGGGGTTGATCTCTAGTAGTAACGTGAATGGTCATCAGTCTCTCCAAATTGTTGAGGGACTTTCGCATTCCTATTTTAGCACCTCGAGTAAATTTGATAAAATACCCATTTTTAAGGTACGACTTGATAGCTTGGACTAGAGACCAAATAGCGAGAAAGCTGGGAGAAGCAGCAACAACACCAAACACAAGCTCCTGCGATCTGATGATTTTATCAATCCCAGACATGGCAACTGCTCCATCAACCTTCATCTTCTGAATCTGAATAAGCAAATTACGAACCATATCACCAACAATCAATGATTTGACGGGTGACTTCAAGTCATTTTCGTATCCTTTCATGACCACCTCTAAGTTTCCCTGGCGAACCTCATTTTTGAGTGCATCCAAATTAAGAGTTTCAGAGCTTACTTTAGCATAGTTGTCCATAGAGTATTCAAGAACCATCCGTTCTAGAGATTCAAGATCCGATGCCAGCGATTTCTGTGACATAAGGGCAATCCTGGAGTTCTCATCGTGTCGTATTGTCTTGAGAATATTTGTACATGGCTCCACAATCCAATTTCTCCAGAATCCTAGCGTTGTGTCCACAAGATTGACCTTGAACCAGTTGGCTATTGCCTCTCTGTTAGAAATCAGATCATAGACCAGATTTGGTCCATATAGTATGGCTAGTGTAATAGGAACCCAGTATTTGGCCACGGTTTGTGGCATTTGATTTCTTTTGCGAATAGATTCAATTTCGTACTTGTATTCATCCGCATGGTTGCAAAGGAGATATAGCATTTTCAAAGAGTTGTTTAGGGAATTCTCGTCAGATTCGACATCTATGATAGTCTTTGTGTGTGGAACATATAAGTCCCCAAGTTGAGATATGAAGACAGCTAAGCCGCTATTAACGTCTTCGGTGGAACGTTGTTGAGGCATCTGCTTCAAAACAAATCCGAGTTTATACAGGTTTCCGCTTTTCAAGTTTTCCAGTTCGTTCAGTTTCTGTTGCACGTCCATCTTTGCATATGCCACTGGGAGTCCTAAAATATTCGAGACGAACCTTCGGACAGAGTTTTGATGTTTGCGATGTCTAACGATCAGGAATGATGTGGGTGAACGCAATAGTTCTTGCAAATTACTAGAGGCTGAAGCAATCACGAGGTTAGTCCACTTTTGAATGAACAGCCACACCGACACGATTTGTTGAGGGATCCAATCAGGAACATGAAGTTCAGATTGTACTCCATCCAGATTTCTTACCACAGTTTCTTTGAAAACAGTCCTGACCACTCGCTTCACGGTTAATGGCAATGTTTGGATCGCATATATGTAAATGTTTAGGTTTGAGCTTAACGTATTTTCGTAGTAACCAATGTCTTCAACAGTTCGCAATGTATTTTTTAACAAGATTTGATTGGAGTATATGGCGAACGCAATGGTGGCGTATGCAACTATAATGTACTGTAACTGTAGTACTTCTTGATCCTGAGAGCTTATAGTACCGTCCTTAAAATGTTCTAGAATCTTGGTCAATTTGAGCAGCAATTTCTTATCATGTCCATGCTTGTGTGAATTATCTTGCAAGGGTTTAAGCAATGAGTATGTTTCACTGAAAAGCTCTTGCACTAATACATCATTGGAAGATTTAGTCTTCTTGGACTCCAGTCTAGACAATAGTTGTAACCCGGCCTCATTGAAAGCATTCAAAGATCCAGAAAACTGGTCGACCAGCAAGTTGATAGACATCTGTATGGGCTACAAAAATTCAAATTAAAAAAAAAATCCGTTGTTTATGAGTGACGGAACGGACGTCATCAATTTAGAGGCCGAGCCTGTTGAAGTTCGAGAAACATTGGAAGATGATTCTGTTGATCAGAATCTTGTAAGTGCACTCCTGAGTGAGATAAAGTCACTCGAGCCAACACGAATGGACTTGGCTAAAGTTGTCGACATAGAAAGAGTTGCTTTCGAACTGGAACCGATAGATGTACTGTTAGAGTCGTGTTTAGCCATTCTTCTACAAAGTTTGGGAATTGGAAGCATTACTCGTTCAGCACTCAACCATCTGACGATGTTGGCTGTGCACCATATACACGAAATATACTCGCAGTTACACCGTATCACCGAGGTACAAAGAAGACGGCAGCCTGCCAAAGCAGACCTCAAAGTGCTGGAAAGTCTTGGTGTTATTAACTTTAATGATGTGAGCGACGGTTTGCTCTTTTCCAAACGATTTGACAGCAACAAATTACTAGTCATTGAGCAAAAGGCCGCAAAACTTTGCGAGATTCTGGATCGCCCTGCCGATGATGATATTGTTACCGACACGGACCCTGCATTTGTGTTTTTCAAAGATACTTCAATTGTGATCTCTCAGGTTGTTCCTCCTACGGTAGGTGAAAAAGCATATATTCCAAGTTGGATGCCTCCACTTCCCCCTGACCACACGTACCGGGCCACTCCGAAGTATACAGCTATAGTCGAAGACCCTATCAAAATGCGTGAAAAGCTGGTCCAGGAAGCTCGTTTGGGTGAAAAGGCGCTTCACCATATTCTGGATTTGAACGAAAACGTTGTTGATTCTAAAACGGTGGATAGCGAACCAGAAGTCGAAACTGATTCAAGTTCAGAGAGCGATCCCAAGACCCCTGAGAACACGCAAGATGGTGTGGACTTGCAGTCGCGTGATGGCAAGTTTGACATAGCGGCATTCGCCAAGAAAAGATTGGCGACTCTAGAGAAGAAACGGCTAGAAAAGGAGAAGCGGTACAGAGAACGGCTTGAGTCGCGAGAGGCTCAGTTGGGACGCACTCTGGGCTTTTATACTCGGAATGATCATTTGCCGGATGATCTTGCAGATGAATTGAATGCTATCTACAATCAAACGTACGATTCGGTGGTGAGTGGTTTGCGGAGACAGCAAAAGAGACGCGAAAAACAGATTGAACAGGAGAAAGAGAGACGAAGTAAGCTACAAGAGGAAATTCAAATTCCAGAGTTCACTGGTGAAGCTCAGGAGGTTGATTTCGATATGGACGATTTCGAATTCGACGAGGTCATGGAGGAGGTTGATTCCCATCACATAGAGCAAGCTTCAGAGTCTACATGGCAAATGGATGTTGTATCTGTTGAGGAATCCATGAAAGTCGTTCAGTCGGTATCGGTGAGGGAGCCGCTGGCTGCTGAAGCTCCAAATTCTGAGTCTGACGAGGACTTGGACATGGACCTTTTCGAATGATGTAAATTTAATTTTGTCGCGATTTTAAAAAAGTACAATTTTAAAAAGACTTCCAAACATTTGTTTAGTTAAAACAAAATGGCGGAGAGCTCCCCGGTTTACCTACCGGCCAACCTACCATATCCACTCACGGTGGTGAAGATAAACGTCACTGAGGGCCAGATGGTGCAGAGACACACTTCAATCGTGTATTACAAGTATTTTGACTTTGAACCAGTCCCTTTGAGCGAGCAGGATGAGTCTACAGGGGACGATGCTGATCGCAAACTGGTCAAAGTAGAGTATGTTGGATCTTTTGAGTGTCCATTGGAAGGCTCTGTCACCAAAGTTTACGTGAAAGTGGGTGATAAGCTCAAAGACTGCTCTACGAAGATAGTAGACTTATTGGAACCGTGCAGCCATAGTATCCAATACGGAGGGTTATGTGCGATTTGCGGCAAAAACGTGGAGGAGATTGACTATACAGGATTCAATGACAAGGATCGGGCGCCTATATCAATGGCACATGGAACAACTAATTTAAAGGTCTCCACAAAGGAGGCTGAAAACATTGAGCGCAGCTCTACACAACGTTTGTTGAAGGAAGAAAAGCTTTCACTTGTGGTGGATCTGGATCAGACAGTTATTCATGCCACTGTAGATCCTACAGTCGGCGAATGGATGTCGGATCCAAACAATCCGAATTATGAGTCCATTAAAGATGTGCGATCATTCTCACTTGAGGAGGAGCCAATTTTACCCCCAGCATATCAGGGTCCCAAACCACCTCCTCACATTAGATGGTACTATGTTAAATTGCGGCCTGGTCTACAGGAATTTTTGGAGAAAGTGGCCAGTTTGTATGAATTGCATATTTATACCATGGCCACGCGATCATATGCTAAGGGAATTGCCAAAATAATAGACCCCGACGGCATATATTTTGGGGACCGCATTCTTTCTCGTGATGAAAGTGGATCTTTAACTCAAAAATCTCTCAAACGATTGTTTCCAGTCGATACCTCAATGGTGGTTGTGATTGACGATCGGGGCGATGTGTGGAATTGGTCGCCCAACCTGATCAAGGTTGTCCCATACGATTTTTTTGTTGGTATTGGTGATATCAACTCGAGCTTTCTTCCTCGCCAAACTACACTACTGGGTCCTTCTAAACGCCGGCGATCGGTGAACAAACTTGAAGATCAGCTCCATGCTACCAGAGAACTACAACAGATAGCTGAGAAAGCTGATGAAAATGCTATTGATGATGATGATGATGATGATCTGGAGGATGCTAATTTAGACGGGACTAAAGCCCACGAGGGTCAAAACAAGGTCGAGATTTCGTTACCGAAATCAGGATATTCCCCCGTGGATTGCATGGTGGAACTGGGTGAGGGGTCAGACAGCAACGAGCTTCTTGCGCAACAGGAGAATGAGCGCAGTAGTGTTCTAGAGCAGCAATTACACGAACGCCCTCTGGCAAAGTTACAAGAAAATTTGGAAAAAATCATTGAGGAGGACGATGTTAATGAGGAAGCTTCTGTAAAGGAGGAGCACAATTTGCTATTTGATGATGATAATGAGCTTGAGACACTTGGCCAGGCGCTGGTGCGTATTCACAACGAGTTTTACTTTGAGGTGGAACAGTCAAGTAAGAATTTGCCTGATGTGAAAGATATAATGACATCGATGAAACAGATGGTTTTCAGTGGGTATGTGTTTCTTTTAAGCGGTGTCCTTCCAATGGGAACGCCGCTTGAATCTGCAGACATTGTTATATGGGCCAAATCGTTTGGTGCATCGTTTGTGGCCAATTACAGTAAGGCTGTAACACATGTTATATGCAAGAACGCAGGAACATTTAAGGTGCGGTTGGCTCGTTCCATAGATCCGAACGTCAAGGTCGTCAACCCTGACTGGCTTTTTAGCTGCATAGCCCTATGGGAGAAAGTACCAGAAGACCAGTACATAATGGAGGTTGATGGCCTTCTATCGGAGGCAGAAGTTAAAGCATATATGAACTCGCATAATGTCAACGGAGACGGAGATGCAAATTTAGACTGGGATGATATTGACCAAGAGATGAGAGGGTTTCTTGGTTCTGATTACGAAGATGAGGATGAGGATGATGATGCGGATGACAACGAGAAACTGGCAGGAACTGAAGAGATTACTCATACAAAACGTAATTTGGAGGACGAAGAAGGGACCAATGCAAGTGGCGACAAGAAGCAAAAACTTGACAGTGTAGAAGCTGAGAGTGAATCTGATAGCGACTCAGATTTTGAAAAAGAGCTTCTGGAAGACCTAGGTGGTTTAGAAGAGTAGGGATCCAGAAGCTGATCATTTAATGAACGTAGCTACCATGTATAATAAGCAGAGAAGATTCGATTACAAATGCACAGCCACAAGACCACCAGGCGCAGCCAACAAATAAAACTGGACGTCTATTTTTTTCATCTGTATAAACAATCACGGGGCTTTGAATTCGCTAAACTTCCTGGAAAGTACGTGTCTTTGAAGCTGAGCTTTATTCATCAAGGCATATTGTCATAACAGTAGCTTGCGAATCAACTAAAATCAACTAAAACACATCAAATTAGTCCATCACAAGATACGTCCAGAATAGACAATATAGAAAACGATGTCTGTTGTGACCACAACAATTGTTCAAAACACAAATGAGGCCCCAGAACTGGTGATAAAGTATGTTTCCAATCTGGTCAAACTATGGAAGCGGTTCCTTCTTTTTGTTGAGACCATACCCGGTGGATCCCTAGTGATCAACTATATTCGTGCTTCTCACAAAAACGACCCTTGGCGTACTGTTTTGGAGGTACTGCTCGCGATTGTGGCTATCAGATACTTCCTTGCATCACGCTACTCGCAGACAGACAAGGAGATGGTCAAGTTGTCGGAAAAAGAAATACAAGAGCTGATCGATGACTGGCAACCCGAACCACTTGTGCCTCCTGTTGTTCCTGCCGAGAAATGGCAATTGGACTCAATTCCTCAAGTGCGTGGTGCGGCAGGCCCACACCTTGATTTGGTGGATCCAAAGACAGGGGCAGATATACGCAACGTGCTCAACATGGCCTCTCGCGACTTTATCAACATGGGAATGAATGAGACAGTCAGAACTAAAGCGATTGAAACTATCCGTAATTGCGGAGTGGGTGCATGCGGCCCACCAAACTTTTATGGTACACAGGATGTGCACGTTAGAGTTTGTGAAGATTTGGCGCGGTTCTTGGGTGCCGAAGAAGGTATAATTTATGGCCAGGATTTTGTCACAGCCAGTTCGGTGTTGCCATGTTTTCTGAAACGTGGTGACATTGCCATTGTGGATGGTGGTGTGTCTCTTGCACTTCAAAAAGCAGTTTTAATTTCACGATGCAGTATTGAGTGGTATAATCATAATGATCTCGACCACTTAGAAGAGATTCTCGAGAGTCTACAAGACGAACTCACAGAGGGTCCTCTCAACAGAAGATTCATAGTGACAGAGGCTCTATCCGAGAACTTCGGCGACTCTCCTGATCTCAAGAGACTTGTGGATATAAAGAACAAGTATAAGTTCCGTTTGTTTTTGGACGAGTCCAACTCCATTGGTACTTTGGGAGAGAACGGGCGTGGCCTTCCAGAAGTATGTGGCGTTCCACGTACAGAAATTGAGATCACTATGGGTACAATGGCGAACGCCCTAGGTTCCAGTGGAGGATTCTGTGTTGGTTGCAGCGACATGGTGTACCATCAAATCCTTTCTTCTAATGCATATGTGTTTTCTGCTGCCTTACCTCCATACAGTGCGGCAGCAGCTTCAGCAGTGATTTCCTTGTTGGAGAGAGATGAAAAACCTGGTCAAATGAATCCATGGATTAAACCACTACACGATAATATAAAGCTTATGCATTCTTTGATTGAGGCCTCCTCCACATTGAAAGGTCTAATGGTGCTCAAGTCTGCACCTCATTCCGTTACGAAACATTTAAGAATCGCTCCTCAATTGCGTAAGAGTCTTGGTCTGCCGGAATCATACGGCGGTCCTGGCTCCGAAATTGCCAAAGCCGTTAAAAATGGTCACGAGGAACGCTACTTTTCCCGCGACTATAACACCGAAAGCTATATTATTCAAATGATAATTGACCGTCTGGTTGCGCAAGGCGTTCTTGTTTCGAGATCGAAAAGAATATTGCATCACGAGTTGCTGCCAGTTGTTCCGGAACTCATCATTAACTTGAACGCTGGATTTACGGAATCTGAAGTGCGCCAAGCCTTTGGTGCTATTGAAGGAGCTGTGCGGGATACTTTGCAAGGATTGGATGTGCGCCAGTTCGCAGCAATAGCTAATTCTTTAGACAACTAATAACTGAGAATATAAGATGTCTTCACCGAATATTCAGCGGTAAAATAAAAAAATATCTCCCCCACCAGGACTTGAACCTGGAACCTTCCGGTTCGTAGCCGAACGCGATAACCTTTACGCTATGAGGGAAGATACTGTCCTATTATGGAAAAATTGCGTTTATGAGCATAAATAATAAAGGCATGGCAGCCAAGTTCGTGGTTAGGTTATGATGGCTTCCCGGGTAGTGAATTTGTTCCCGTAGGTACGTAGGTATGGTAACACCCTCATAGATAAGCACTAGAAACAATTTGTATGGTACATTGAGTACAATGATACAAGGCTTTCAAATGTGTGCAAGGATCTTGTCGTTGTTGAGATCTTCGCAGTGATTACAGTTTGCAATACATCAATGATAGATTTGAATAGCTCCATGCCTTCTCAGACCTCAATCCCGCTCCAGTCAGCTTGACAAAAATACCGGATCTCAAGAATCAACTCTTCAGATCAAGAATGGCTTTCACCAAGTGAATCTGCTTTTTATACATCCGCCTTCAATTAAAGTTTATACTGGACTTGTAAAATCTGGTCCACGCTATTGCATTAGATACAACAATCATTGTGGCTAGAATGCATGAAGTGCAGAAAATAAGCTTTCCTGAGCCCTTCTTTCTTCTGGCTAGCCACCACTTTGGCCAAGTAAGAGTAACAAACTTTCATGGCTGTGTATCCATCGCATTCCCCACGTAACAAGAAATTTAAGAGGCAAATAATTTTAGAGATCAACTCTTGCTGCTAAATGACATCCACGCTCTCCTTTCCACCGGGAAAGGCACAATTGTTGTTTACGAAGTCTAAAGTCTATATTCACGTTAGCAACTCGAAAAAGGACAATGTTCCTGGATACCTGGCTATTGTCAAACCTTCCAAAAATTCTCCTAATTTGAGTCTAGTGCTTGCTTTCATTCCGGAGTCAGAGGTTTCAGCTCAAGATAAGGAAGCTTTGGATTACTTTGATCTATATGGTCTAGATGGAGAACAAAACAACTTTTTCACTGCAAATGCAGGTAATAAGGACCTTCTTTCGAGTAGCCACTTGCCCAAGGTACAAAAGTTTATTGATCGTCCCCAGATCTCATCTCTTTCATCATATGCATTTGGAATCACTATTTCCAATCTTTTCAGCATCCAGGTTCGTGCCAAGAAATCCAATCTTTGGTATGGATCTATTATTCTCCACCCGAAAGACACCTTGGAAAAAGTTCCTGCTTTATTTTTCCATGATGACGAATGTCCTGGAACGTTGCGCGAAGAGAAACTCAAAGGACAAAGCTTCAATCCCTTCGCCGAGAACTTTGAAGGTGGACTATACTGGGGTGGGGATCGATTCATTAGTTGTTTGCGCAACTATTGCGTTTTGGAGCAATCTCCTCTGGAGAAAAGCATGATTCTGGTCAACCCAACTAAGGAAGACGTCATCAATTTTATACCCAATGTGATTGACAGCAAAGATCCGCTTGAAACTGCTTCTCAGTCTGTGGATCAATTTGTTGCAAAGGCAAAATGGAAGGTTATTACCGGACTAGCGTCCATTACCTCGTTCGCCAGAAAACAGATTGGCCAGGTTGCAGAGAGCGATAAACTGCCAGAGCCAATTCGGAAGTTGCTACAAAAGCCTGAAGTTAGGCTCATCGGAGACGAGTTTGACAGCGCAAATGTTTACCTCGCCAGATGGGCGCTTTCTGTGCAACAAGAGGCCGAGAGGTCCCGCAAACTCATAATTGGTAACAACTATCACCACCAATTGATCAAGAGCGAATTGGGTGATCACTATGGAAATTTGACTCCGTATGAGCTGTCCAAAGCTACGCGATTGAAAAGAATATCCCTGATTGAATGGGATAATCTATTTGACACAAATGGCCACCTACAGGTCACGGTTGAGGAAGTCAAGGACCGAATTTTCCATGGTGGGTTGGAGCCTTCTGTTCGAAAGGAGGCCTGGCTTTTTCTTCTCGGTGTGTATCCATGGGATACAAGTAGAGCTGAACGCGAACAATTAGTCAAGTCCTTACAAGACTCTTACAATGAGTACAACCACAACTGGAAGACCGATTTAGAGCGTCAAACCAACGATAGCTTTTGGAAAGATCAGAAAGTCCGAATCCATAAGGACATTAAACGCACCGATCGCGAATTAGAACTCTTCCGCGCCACTGAAGAGGAGGACGATGAAGACGAAGAGTCGTTTGGAAACCCTCATTTGACTGTAATGAGAGATATTCTGTTTTCATACAATGAGCTCAATTACAACTTGGGATATGTGCAAGGTATGAGCGATTTGCTATCTCCCTTATACTTCGTCTTACAAGATGAATCTTTAACATTTTGGGCTTTCGTTCGATTTATGGAATTAATGGAACGTAATTTTGTCAAGGATCTGAGTGGCATGAAGTTGCAAATGCTTACTTTAAACGAATTAGTTCAATTCATGATTCCAGAGCTATACATGAAGTTGGAGAAATGCGAAGCTAACAATTTATTTTTCTTCTTTAGAATGCTGCTAGTCTGGTTTAAGAGAGAATTGTCCTTTGATGATACTTTGGATCTATGGGAGTGTCTATGGACTAACCATTACTCTTCGCAATTCGTGTTATTTTTTGCCTTGGCGATCTTGGAGAAAAATTCCAGCATTATCATTAACACGCTCACGGAGTTTGACCAAATTCTGAAATTTATGAACGACCTGAGTGGACACCTCAATTTGCAAGACCTGTTGGTTCGTGCAGAGTTGCTCTTTTTAAAGTTTCGCCAAATGGTCGATCTTATGGACCGCAAATATGATAATGTGGGAACTAGTACACTTTCCACAAAACCCAAAATGCCAATCAGTAAAGAGCTGAGGTCTCTTCTCTCTAAGGAGCCCATTATCCAGAAAGAAGAGCCACGCACATCGGACACTCCATTTGGTTAACTTCCAAATTTCTTACATAATCACTCTTAAATACAAATTCCATCTTTGCACCGCGAAATAACGGTGAACATCCGAAAAAAAACCTTTCACCATTACAAAGGGCAAACGTCGCACTAAGATTCTACGTGTTCTAGTTCTTCGGAATTAATAGTCTGAATTTGTGCTCAAACTTTCCATCAAAGTTTATTGAGTTTGTTACGCCGGGTCAGTGGTGTAGAGAAGAATTCTAATTAATTTTAAACAAGAGGTAATTAATTACTCCAAAACATCAAAACACCAGCAGTCGGGAAAAATTAGTATGGCTTCCAATGGATCCAATGCAACACTGGAGTCAGTCGCTGCCACAGCAACTGCTGCCATGAAGGCCGAACAGGAAAGTAAGGTTGCCGGACAAGTTTTGACGGACGAGTCGCTAATCAATAATTTGGTTCAGGGGCTCACCAAAACCGACGATGCAGCTACTTCTGATAAGGGAGAGGCTCTTGTTGATCCTTCCTTGGCGCGCTCCTCTATTGAGGACGTGTTAGCCAACCAGAGATTTGTACTTTTAAGTCCGCTGGAAGAAAGTGACGACATAAGACGCGTTATTGAGGAAATGGGGGGTACTGTTGTTTCTGGTGAGGGTAGTGATGGTATCTATCTGGCACGTTCCAGTGCTGATATTGGCTCCAATATGTCTGCTCCAGTTTACAGCTACAACTTGGTATATGCCGCACAACGTTTGGGTGTGATGCCAGACCTGAATGACTACAAGATACGTCGAATGCCTCAACTGCCCCAGAATCTTACCATTAACATTGGTGAGATTGCAAAGATGGGCCTTGCCAATGGAGAAGCTATAGGTTCGACCATTGATGCCACAGTGACGCCTTTACCTGCGAGCTCGAGCGCAGCTCCGAAAAAACGCTCCATGAAGTTCACAGAAACGGAAGACAATGCTATTTTGGATCTGATTCGCCGTAATCCGAACTTACGGTCGACCCACAGCTTCTTTGCAAGAATTGCACAGCTTCCTGTTTTGAGCGGGCACACCGGAAATTCGATTCGGTTTCGGTTTAGAAAAATACTTACAGATAAGCTGGAGTATGTCTACAAGGTGGATCCAGAGACCAATAAGCTTATTTTGGACAAAAACAATGAGCCTATAAAGATCAAGGAATTGCCGAGTCTGCTAAAATCACAATATACGGCTGAAGAGGATTACGAACTATGCAAGCACATCATTGACTTCAAAGAAAACACAGAGAAGTACACCAAGAAACGGAAACTTGATGGCAACAGTATTCCTGAATCTGTTTTCACCGAGCTCGTGCGTAAGTTCCCGCGTCATACGGCTATGTCATGGCGTGATCGGTATCGGAAGTTTGCTTCTAAGTACGGTTTGGAGGAGTATATGAATTATTACGAGGACTGCCTTGCCAAAAATACTGTTCCGCAGCCAATGCGCAACTTGAGCTCGCGTGCCAAGGAATCCAAGAGTTCCAAGCGCGTCAAATCTAGGGAATCGGATCTTGTTCCGACGAGTCTGGACCGCATCGAAGCTTTGGCAAGAGTGTCGGTGGAACGCAAAGAAAACGAAGAGAATGCGGCCAGGCAGGACGGCGATGATGTGGTAGAGTTAAGTGAAACAAAGAGCGACAAGAACAAGCGCGCGGAGGACGAAGCTGCGTCCGCCAATCTTTTCGAGGACGCCAATGAAGACGAGATAAAAGCACTAAACGATGACTTGAGCAAGTTCGCAGCACTACCATCACTTGATACAGAAAGTACTTTTTCGTTTGAGGAGCTCAAAAATGAGGATCCAGAGCCTCTCAAGAACAAGTCCATGGTGAATGTTGAGGAAGCCTGCTCTCAAATTGAGCAAATTTTCAGCAGTTTTGGATCCACATTGACCACATCTTACGAGCTATTCAAGTTGTTAAATGAAAAAGTAGGACTTTCAATGGGCTGGCTCACATATTGGTTTGACTGTTCCTGTGGCCATCTCAATTTGTTTATGGCTGCCATTTTGAATTACATTCGCAATGATGAGCTTATTTTGAGCGATCATCCTGGTTTTTGGACTGCCGAACATGACCGTATGCTCAAAGATGATGCGAATCTTCCGCAGTTAGTAAAGCTACACGGAGAAGACTCGGTCAATAAGCGAAAGGAGGCTATCTATCGAGACCAGTAATATATCACTGTAACAATTTGCTTTTAAATTAATTCCGACCTTTTGAGGTTTGCACGACTGTAGCAAATCTTATATCCGGGGTATAGCTTTCAGGCTTTCAGTTATATAAAGTATCAAGGTTCCCTTGTATTCTCATCAATTCATACATGTCATTTACTGGGAAATCCGCATTGATTACTGGAGCTAACAAAAACCTTGGAAAGGAAACTGCTATCGCCTTTGCCAAGGAAGGTTGCAACGTTGCTCTGCACCACAGAAGTGCGCCTGATGCTGATTCTACTGTTGCCCTTGCTAAGGAAATTGAGACAAAGTACAACGTCAAGACTGTTGTTGTTTCTGGCGACCTGACTGATGAAGCTAGTGTCAAGAGATTTTTCGCCGACTCTAAGTCTGCCCTTGGAAAGATCGACATTGCTGTCAACAATGCCGGTAAAGTTTTGAGAAAACCTCTGACTGAAACCACTCTTGAAGAGTATGAAGAAATGTTTGATGCCAACTCCAAAACTGCCTTCCTCTTTTTGAGAGAGGCAGCCAAAGAGGTGGCTGACGGTGGAAGTGTAATCACTTTGACCACCTCCTTGTTAGCAGCTTTTACTGACGGATACTCTCTCTACCAGGCTTCCAAGGCTGCTGCTCATTGGATGTGCAAAATTTTGGCAAAGGAGTCTAAGAGAGGAATTTCTTTCAATGCTATCTCGCCAGGTCCTATGGACACTCCATTTTTGTACGGCCAAGAAAACGATCATCGCATTGAATTCTTCAAAAGCCAGTCCTTGGAGGGACGTCTTACGCTTATCGAAGACATCGTTCCATTTATTCTATTTTGTGCCGACAAGGGTCACTGGTTGAATGGTCAAAATTTATTTGTCAATGGTGGATTCACTGCTCCTGTTTAAATCATTTTTAAACCCACATGTTATTTTGATATTTTGAATTATGTTGAATGGAATCTATTTTACTTATTTTTGGTTGCACATACCAATTACTGTGCTAGTAGATGCGACATTGGCTATTCCACGCGAGTGGCAATTTGGTGTTCAACAGATCCTTTCTGACTTCCATTATGAAACCAACAAAGACTTTCTTGCTCGCAACTCACCGCTATGGCTCAAGATCTTTGTGATTTTTGAGCTTGTCTTCCAGCTGCCACTGTTTGTGGCTGCGGTGGTGGATTACGCTAAACACCACGATTTTTCTCCTCGCATGCAACCGCTCATCTTGCTCTACGGTTTCAATGCCTCCTTCACAACTCTTTGTTGTTTGATTTACGTCTATGTCGAAAGTGAAGCCAATGGGCTCTCAGTCAATGAGATGTACAACCTATTGGCACTTTACACACCAACATTTGTGTTACCGGCTCTTATGACCATAGATTTCGCTAGGAGAATTGGAAACTCGCTCGCCCAATCGAAAACCAAAGTGCACACTGATTAGTTGTATTTAGTTGTACTTAGCAATAAGCTCATCAGCAAATGAGATGTACTGCTTCTCGGCATCCTCTTGAGAAGTTCCCTCAAGCTTTTTCCAAGCCTCCCACTTGTATTTGCCCTTAAAATCAAACACGCCTGGTTTGTCGGTAGTATTGTCTCCCACAGTAGCTTGTTTGTACAAACCGTACAAGCTGAGAAGCTCATCATCATTAGGTCTTTTGGTCAAACTCTGGACTGCAGCAGCCTACACGTTAGCTCTAACAAGTCCCGATACTTACCTTGTCAGTGAACTCTTGAGAAACCATGTCGAATAAATAGAATGTCTAATTTTTTGCCCCGCTGGTTATTAGGTGTATAAGCCGATCGACGCAACACGTAAATTAATTATGTCCGTGTCGAAGAGAAAGGTCCTACTGGTGGTCGGCGTGCTGTTCCATCTTCTGTACCTATGGTCCATTTTTGACATCTACTTTGTAAGCCCACTTGTCCACGGCATGCGGTTGCACCGAAGCACCGACACGCCCCCTGCTAAACGGCTTTTTCTTATTGTCGGTGACGGGCAGCGTGCAGACAAGACCTTTGGACGGGTCCAGGACCCAGCTTCAGGTCGTGAAAAGTACCTGGCACCTTTTCTACGCTCATTGGTACTCAGTCAAGGTACATATGGTGTTTCGCATACCCGAATGCCTACCGAATCGCGTCCTGGCCACGTTGCAATGATTGCAGGGTTTTACGAGGACGTCAGTGCTGTGACCAAAGGATGGAAAGAAAACCCGGTTGATTTCGACTCTGTTTTCAACCAGTCTGCCCACACCTACTCATTTGGTTCGCCAGACATTCTGCCAATGTTTGCCCAAGGTGCATCCGATAGCAGTAAAGTTGATACCTGGATGTATGGCCACGAATTCGAAGACTTCACATCTTCTTCAATCGAGTTGGATCGCTTTGTGTTTGATCATCTAGATCAACTATTTGCCAATGCCAGCTCTAATGCTACACTCGACTCTCAGATCCGTCAAGATCAAAATGTCTTCTTTCTACATCTGCTCGGAACAGACACATCTGGTCATGGCTATCGTCCATACTCACAAGAGTACTACGATAACATCCAATACACCGATGCTGAAATCGCCAAGCTTGTTTCTAAAGTGAACAGCTTCTTTGGTGACGAAGACACAGCGTTTGTGTTCACGTCCGACCATGGAATGAGCGATCTGGGTTCGCATGGGGATGGCCATCCTGACAACACACGTTGCCCATTCATCTGTTGGGGAGCAGGTTGTAAAAAACCAGAGTATGTTTCAGCAGATGCAAATGATTATCTAAAAATAGAGCAGGATGAAATGGAAACTTGGGGCTTCGATACTGTGCGCAGACACGACATCAAGCAGGCAGACATAGCATCCCTCATGTCATACCTAATTGGTTTGAACTATCCAGCCAACTCTGTGGGAGAGTTGCCCATTGAATACTTGGACGTCCCGGATCTGGATAAATTGCGCGGCCTTTACAGCAATGCACTCAGCATTCATGAACAGTATTTGGTGAAGCTAGATGAGGTGTCTGCAAGTCAGTTTAGATTTAAAGCTTTCCCATGTTTTGAAGCCAAGACTTCTGATGAGTATCAGAATGAAATCGAAACCATGATCGATATGATAGCAGAAGGTCATTCCAATGCCATACACGAAACAATTAACTTGATTGAAGAATACATGCGTGTTACACTTGAAGGTCTTGACTACTTACAAAAGTATAACTGGCTTTTGCTCCGGTCCATTGTAACGCTCGGGTTTGTTGGATGGATAGTGTTTTCGTTCGCTATCTTCCTGCAGTTATACATCATTCCTGAGAACATCAAGATATCAGACAAACAGACACTTAATCACATTGTGTTTGCTTTAATCACAATAACTATGGGTTACGTTTTGTTTTATCAACGGTCACCTGTCAACTATTACCTTTACCTTATTTTCCCAATCTATTTTTGGCACAACATTGTTGCCAATGTGTCGAATTTGTGCACTGGAGTGCGGGAATTCTTTAAGGGCTACAGTACCTTTAATGTTGTGCTCATACTTGCAGGAATCGTGACGTTCTTTGAATGCATAACCATTGGCTTCACTAATAGAGAGATATTTGTGGCTATGTTCATTGGCCTGGGTGCTTATCCGCTGATTGTGACCAAACTTCAACCATTGAGGTTTCTGGCATGGATAATTACTTGTGGCATGCTATCTATATTCCCAGCGCAGAATCCTGTCAAAACTGAAAGTTTGCCTCAAATTGTTGGTGGTACAGTATTGGTCCTTGGTATTGGAGTCATTGCCCTCATGAATCTAAAGCTTACCAAATACACAAGAAATCTGGTTATCTTCCAGATGGCTTTGGTCGTGGGTTCGCTTGGTACAACTGTGAAGGCCGTCCTGGCGTTGCAAAATAGAGATCCTCTTCCTCGCGATGCCCAAATCCTTGGCTGGGCAAACTTGGGTCTATCTTTATTTGTTCTTCCTGGATTACACCACATATGCCCAGACTCGAGCTATAAAACAAGGTTTCTGATCATATTTTTGGCATTTTCTCCCACCTTCATAATTCTCACCATTTCTTTTGAAACGCTATTTTATGTGCTATACTCGGCATTCGTGTTTCAATGGATTGAAATTGAGGCTTCAGTGTCTTCAAAAGCATCGAAATGGCCACAACTTCTGAGAGTCTCGATGATCGGATTTTTCTGCCTGCAGATCGCATTCTTTGGAACAGGAAATGTTGCGTCTGTGTCCAGTTTTTCGCTCGACTCTGTGCGCAGATTGTTGCCTATATTTGATCCATTTACCATGGGAGCTTTACTGATGCTCAAACTCATTGTTCCGTACGTGATCTTGAGTGTAGGACTAGGTCTGATGAATTTCAAGCTACATTTGACCATTTTCAGCATCTCCACTCTCATCATCTCGTTCAGCGACCTTCTCTCTTTGAATTTTTTCTTCTTGGTGAGAACAGAAGGATCATGGCTTGATATTGGTCTCACAATCTCGAATTACTGCCTCGCAATCTTGAATTCTCTCTTTATTCTAGTTCTCGAGATCCTATCAAACATTTTGTTGGCAGGAACAGAGCAAAACGTGGTTAAACGCAAAACATCGAGAGAACTAGCAAAATTGCAACTGGATACAACTGACTACGAAAGTATCCGCAAAGAAGTCCAGTTATCAGAGTCACAGGAAGGCTCGATCGCTCACAGACTTAAACGCAGGACCAAGACTTAGAATACAGATTACATAATCAAACATAAAGAATTCGAGCCCGGATATTTTGGTTTGAAGTTACCCCGCGGTAAAACCTAAAAAAATAATTTATGGTCGCGCTAACGTGAGTTTTCCGTAAAAGCCGCAAAAAACTATGGCGTCTGTGCCTCGTTCAGGAAAATTTTTTTTTGCGCGAAATGACTAGAAACGAAAAAAATTGTGACAGCAACGTATCCACAATGACTCTTTTGGGGTCGTGTCTTAAATTAAGGGGGGTAAATTAAATTGACTCGTGGTTATTTATATATATGAAAGACCGATATACCAAGGTCAAATTTGAAACTTTTAATTAATTATTGCAAAGGTTTACCATCAATTTTCAATTCGATCATGTCGGCTTTCAACGATTACTGCCTTGTTTGCGAGAAGATATGCTCCGCTAGCTCGGTGTACTGCTCGGAAGAATGTAAAATAGCGGATCAGCAACAAACTTCCTCCCCAACTCTTTCCTCTTGCTCATCAATTCAAAGTTCTTCCTCTCAAAACTATGCCTCGGTGCCTACGATCATAAGCCCGATTCTAGCACCTCAGTACTGTCCTGTGGGATCACAAAATATGGCTTCAGTTAAGTCTCCCTTGATCAAAGACCTAAGTTATGAGTCACCAATGCTTTCAGGCTTGTCTTTTACGACAGATCTTGACTCCAACCGTCTAGACTTGAACGCATCCACTTTGCCTCATCGTCAAAAAGGAAGCGCCATACCCAGATCTCTTTTTTCGGCACGTGCTGCGCAGAATGTCAGCGACTTGTTATCCAGCACGCCAGCCTCTGAAAATTACAAAAGATGGCTTTCCATCCATTAGAGTGGCTTTTACTGCGTCAAGTCAAGTCTTTGCATTTACAACTTTGGTTAATGGTTTACGTCACGATCCAATTTTGAGAAACAAGTTTTCTCTTCCATACCCCTACAAACTGGGACTACCGTTTTTACTTACTGAGCGGTAGTAACTCCTCTGCATTTTCATCATTTAACAGCATATAGTTCATAACTAATCCAACATGACATGATTTTTACTTCGTTTGCAATTATGCATGGAAACAAATTTTCAATTCTTGTGCGTCTTTGCCTAGTGTTCCAAGGGCTTCTCGAAGAAAATGTAAATATTGACTTGAAAATTTTCTATTGTTCTCCTGAAACAACTCCGAAACACTTAGCATCCTGTCAAAAGTCAACTAATACATTATCTACGTACACTAAACTTGAGCTCCACGGACTATGTATATACAGTCTCCGTCACTAACCTCTTTGATAACGCGACCGTTAGCAGGAATATAAATGTACTCCTCGTCTTCCGGCTCGCCATCGCGTCGATGCCGAAACACGGTCAGTTTTTTTATATTTTCCGTGGTTTTATTATTGTCATTTCGAATTTTCAATAGATCTGAAACAGAATCCAGTAGCCGCCCCACAGGCCAGGCTTTTGAGACGTAAAGCGCTTTGCGTTCTGTGAGTTGTATGTTTCCAAATTTGGATTCATCTGGAACATATTGACACCAGATATATCTACGTTCAGACATGGGGATCTTCGGATCGCCTATGGCCTGATTTCGTATTTTGGAAAGCTCCACAATCCGAGAAGCGGGTGTCGATCTCTTGATCCGAAACAACGGTTTGGACTTCGACTTATGGTAGGAAATGAATGCTTTCAGTTTCTGCAATGCAGCAGCCTCCGATTTGGTGGCGAGTGTTTGCTTGGGTTTCAATTCTAGAGTAGCTTGTTTTCGAATCTTGTCTAGATCAGGAAACAAAGAAGCAGAGCTTATTGTGTTTGTGTTTGTGCTGGTGGATATCACCCTTGCATTGGTTCGAGCCTTGGAAGCAACAATAGCTGGACAGTTATGGTCATTAAAGTCTAGTCGATGGTCCGTACAAAAAGATACACTGCAATGTGGACATGTATAGGGAAGGAAGTCTACCCTTTGGCAGATCGTGCATACACGGCCAATGTCAAGCAAAGATTCGTCTCTAGTCCTCGTCATTAATGATATTCTTATCTGGTGCCGTCAGAACTATATATAATAATCAACATCGAAAGGCAAATTTGCCACACCAGCCACATTGACAAAAAAAATTATTCTGAATTTCTCGTTGACTCTAGATGATTTGTGATCTCAACGTGTTGTGGCCACAAACCAACTACGGTACCACAATAACACCTAGTGAACTCAAGGATGTGAAGAATCGTCTTGCGGTTTTGGAGACTCTTGGATATACCCATGCGGCGCTGAACTTTCGCGTGACCCAGTCTGCAAAAGTACCAGCCCAGCTTAATCCCATAGATCTTGAGCAATTTGCTGAATTCAAAAGCCGCCTTAAACTCTTCACCCGCGTGACACTTGTGGTAGATGATGCCTCACAAATGCAAACTGTCACTAAACTACAGAGTGCTTTCGACTTGGTAGCTCTAGAGCCGCGGTCCGAGAAAGCTCTTACCGCCTGTATTATAAACATGGACATTGACATGATCTCGCTAGACCTGTCTAACAGACTTCCCTGCTACCTAAAGCACAAGACGATTGGTGCTGCTACAGAAAAAGGCGTTTTTTTCGAAATTAAGTATTCCGACATTCTGGCTACCAATTCTAGCAGCAAGGCTATGACCATTGGAAATATCAAACAGCTTTTTAGAGCCTCTAGAATGAGGGGATTGATTTGTTCTAGTGGAGCAAATTCTGCCGCGACACTGCGTAGTCACACAGACATAGTCAACCTTCTGGTGCTCTTTGGTCTTGATAATAGTAGAAGTCAACAGGTGTTCAAAGACTGGCCTCTCAAGGCCATTCTTGCCGGAAGATTGCGTATCAAATCTTACAAACAGGTTGTGGCGATTGCTGGCGATGACAATCTTCTCGACAATTCACGCGAGGGTAAAAATAAGCAGGACGCTTCAACTTATAGAACTGAAACCAAACGACAGAAAGTGTGAGTGCGTATTTGAAGTTCATTAATCATTACTTACTTTTTTTTTCGCCCTGAACCAAGATATTGAGCTCGGAGTTTGTTTTGCTGCATAGCCCGTTGTAGTAAAATGCTTTTTGGCCGTTGTGGAACGGGAACTTTGCGTATGCTTTTGGGTGTCAACACATGGTCGACGGCTTTGACCTTGTGCCTGTTGCGTTCTATATTCAGATTTTTGGTGATCTGTCTAATGTTTTCAGCAGCGGTTCGTCGCTGGTTCTCTCTTTCTATAGCATACTTGTCGTAAAGTTCCCTAGCAGGCACTTTTGCCTTCTTCCCATTTTTTATCGTGACCTGTTCGGAGGGGCGGTCACCAAAATCCCGTTTTATGAATGTTTGCCAAATAGGGTCTGAGTGTGCAACAATCTGTGGCGACTGCTTTTCTATCAGCTTCAAAGATTTTGCAGTTTTCTTTTTAAGGATTGGCTCAACAAGGTGATATGGTGCGGTTCCAATATCGTTTATAAAATGGGCATTTTGCACGCATTTTATACGAGCAAGATGACAAAGAGAAAGCGGACCCTTTTGAGGAGGTGTCTTTTCAATAATCATCATTATTAAATCAAAACCTGAAATATATTTTTTCACAATTATCAACTTTAATTATACACAGCCTTGAACCCTCAGAGATGATTGCTTAAGCGGTTCCATTTGGTCTCAGACCGCAGAAGAAGTTCAAAGCATATGCTTCAGACTCAGGAACCTCATCAGTACCTTCCACCTTGAAAGTAATGGTGCATCCATTAGGGAAGTAGAAGGTGTCGCCTGGACTAACAGAGTAAGAGGCCCCAGTCTCATCGGTAATGGTGAACTTTCCGTGAACCTCGACATTGATTTTCATCTCATCGTAGTCGTATGGATACACAAGAGCTTCACCAGCTTCCTGTCTGTAGAATCCACAAGAGATCTGTTTGTCCTCAGGAGCATCCGAAGTAAAGGTGTCCGACAGGAATGCGTTGTTTCCTGGAGCAGGAATAGCAGATGGCTTGATTGAGAACCCATTCTCGGTGTGAGATTTGTAAGAAAGAGGCATCTTTGGTATTCATGTCGCATAGCTGCCAATTTATAGCAAAATTGATTTTTGACTGCTCCTTTTCATTGCCAAATCGGGTAAAAAAATACGACATCTTGAATTCAGGTCAGAAGACCTTTTCATAAGCACCCGCTCGGACAAGGCATGCTAGATTGTCGATGATCAGTCAAGAGGCTATAAGAACTAGCCATCAGCAGCAGGGAGGGCGACATAATTGTTCTCACCGATTCCAAGACCGTATGTTAAATTTTTATCTTATCTTCCGTTTTTCAGGGCTCGACAAAATACCAAACTGGTAAATATATCCAGGGATGCTTTCAATGTATTGACTATAAATTAGCGTGTCCGAGACTTCAACATTCAGTAACATTTACCCAGTCATGCCGCTTCAGTACATGTCAAAAGCTGATGGCCACGACAAGCTTCCAGCCACTGTCGGTCCAACCTCGTTCCTTGAGGACAGAATGTCTTCTGTTGCTTCTGAAGACAAGCAAATCACTTCTGGCTTCTTTAAGCAGGTTGCTGGCGAACCTCTAGTTTACACCTACACCTATGATGAGATGAAGATTGTTTTGGATGTAAAAGGTACTGTGGAGATCTCAGATGAAGTCGGCAACAAAGTGTACCCAAAGCGTGGTGATGTTCTATACTTCCCTAACGGTTGCACAATAACATTTAAGGCTGTTGAGGATGATGCTTATGGATACTTCTGGTATTGTGGCCGTAAAACTTTTGGCCAACTTTAGTGTTAGTTCTAGTAATATATGACGCAATCACATATGATTTTTATCCCCACACCAAAATTGGGAAAAGTCCGCCTGTCAAATTTTCACCGCGCTTTTGGGCGGAAGTCTGCAGCCACAAAATCTAAGATTTATAAACGTCCGACCTTCTCACGAAGCCCATGCCCGAGCCGAGAATTGAATCTGGAAAGAACACCGACTCGATACGTGAGCTCGACGCATCCAAATATCATGCTTATGCATGTATGCGATGCCGTCGCCTCAAAAAAAGGTGCACCAAGAACTTTCCGGCCTGCGCCAACTGTGTCAGGTACAACGAGCCTTGTACTTATTTGGAGCGCAAGAATCGACGGCAGAGCTCAGAATCAGGTACAGACCGAGGATCGATCATGGGAGTCACCGTTCTCCCGGCCTTCCAGCGCGATCAGACGCCACAGTTTTTGTCCCGACCACAAGAAACACCACAACTTTATCAACGCTTCAATACACCACTCAATCCTCCGAACTTGGGTTCTTCTGGGTCTCAGAAACTCCTTCCGAACCCCATGCAATACCAAATACCCCCAGTTCTTCCGCCTCTACCTCAAAAGTCGATCCCCCTGGAGTCATTGGTCAGCCGGAGATCTTCTGTCGGGCCAACCAACCCTACCACTCTGACGCCAACGCGTTCTTATAGCGATCCAATTGATCAAGTGATCTTCCGTGACCGTAGATCTGATCATGATCCCATGATTGATATGATCCACTCGAATTTAATAAGCTCAATAATGGGCAACAAAACACCCACTCCTCCACTCGAACCAATTGCTCTTGATAAGGAATTAGCCTTGAAATTTATCAAGGCCTATCTAGATCACAATAATCGTGCTTATCCAATACTCAAGGAGAATCAATTCATGGAAGAAGTCAATGCAATCGACTTCGACACTTTCTTCCAAGCTCGCGGTAGCACGGATCCATCATTTTTTTTCGAGGTGAGTATGATTATGGCTATAGGATGCACCACCTTGGAACGTGCGGGCGCTATTGATAAGTCAAAAGGATACTCGAAACAAATTTCATTGAAAGCAATGACCCTTCTCTCATCAGCCCTCTCTTTCTCAGACGTTTCGAGTGTCAAATCACTCGTTCTTTTAGGAATATACTCCTTTTTTGATCCTAAAGGATTATATTCATGGTCAATTGTGGGGATCATGGCTCGGCTGACAGTTTCTCTGGGGCTGAATCGTAAAGTACGCAAGATTGAGGCCGAAAAAATGAGCGTTGTGGATGTGGAAATGCGACACCGATTATTTTGGGCGGTGTATAATATGGACAGAGTAATCTCCACCAGTTTTGGTCGCCCCGTGGCTATCCAAGATGATGACATAAACGTGCCGCTACCTGAACCAATGTATGACGAGGCAGCAGACTCCATGAAAGTGACAAGAAATATTATAGAAATGAGGCGTATTGAAGGGAGTATTTTATCCCGTATTCATTGTGTCAAGGCTGCCGAAAAATGCTCTACAGAGGAAAGCAAGGCAGAGCTTTTGGCCCAGATCAGACAAGACATTGATCGCTGGTATAACAACTCTAGGACTCTAGCTTCCAGTGCCTCTCAAAATGGAAGCATTTCATTTCATCACTCAACAGCATGGTATTCTGCAAGATATTACTATCTCTTAATGTTAGTGTATCGTCCTTCCTATTTGTGTCCAAAACCCTCTCTGACTAATCTTGAGATTCTTGGCAAGTCATGTTTACAAAATCTATCTTTCACCTACACGCTGTATACCTCCAATCTTCTTCCACTCAATTGGATCACATTATACAGATTTCTCACCACATGTACTACAATCCTTTACTGTTTGTGTCACTGGTCCATCGATCTTGTAGAATCGAAAACTGACATTCATCTTTGCGTGGAAATACTTAATGGGTTTAGCGAAAACTGGTATTTTGCTAAGCGATGTGCCGAGGTGTTCAAAACTATTGATGAAGCTATACTCGAAATCTCTCTTGGTGGATCGAATGGTCAGATACAGCCTGTTGATCAGCTTCTGATCGACATCATGAACACGTCCTCATCGTACCAAGAGATACTATTTGAAAACTCTGTCGACATCTGGTACGGTGATGATTTTCTTACTTCCAAGATTGAGAAAAGACCATCTTAAAATTTCCCGTGTCCATATAATAATATATTCACTCTCACGTAAATAATTAATCTTCATATTTGTTTTGACAAAAAAATCGCGGTATGGAGTACCCAGGATCTGGTGATGACTCCGATAGAGATGAATTTTCCTACACTCCTGGGGGATCTGCACCAACAACGGCAGAGCTTTCGAGTTTCAATCTGACCAGCTCGCCACAGTTGGCTGTTGGCAGTCCATTGAGAACTTGGTCGAGAGATGCAAGTGTTCGGAGAGAGCGTAGAGCACAACGGATGCAGAGTGTTCAGGTTTTGCGCTCCAGACTAGCAGGATCTCCTTCAGGGGGTGGAGATGAGGAGGATCAACAGGAACAACTTGACATCGACAAGACTCTGAATATACCTCCAGTTCCTAATTTCACAGTCAAAAATTCATGGCGAGCATCAAACGCTAACGTCTCCAAATTCAGAGATGCTCGTCTTTCTATGTCTGCTTCGGATGTTAACGATGTGGAGAGTTTGCAGAAACAATTGACTGATTGCAAAATTCAATTGCGTTTACAGAAGGAGCTTTTAATGGATCGATATGGTGAAGAAAGTTCAGCAATGGAGTTTCTTAAAAACCAATTCGAGACCCGATTACCAGATTATCAGAATGAGAACGAGCAATTGCGAAAGCAGGTTGACGAGCTTGTAAAATCGTTTGACGAGCTGCAAGGACAATTGGAAGTACTTCAACATGACCATAAAAACTGGAAAGTTGTAGCTAACAACATTCTCGATGTTTTGACAATTAGTGAAGGTGATATTTCCCTAATTGAAGAGGCCAAGCATGCTGGGCTTGGTAGCAAGCTTCGCACAATTGGAATGGAAGCAGAGAATTTGGTTCATTTACTGAAGAAAAAGAACGGGCTGGTTTCCATTCAAGTCAACGAAGATGAACTAAATAATCACACCCCAAGTAAAGAAATCGATGCTCTTCAGGCTCAATTTGATCGACTTCAAAATGATCATGCGACACTTGGCCAACTTAACAGCGAACTAGAACGCAAAAATATGCAGCTCCAGCACGAAATTGACCAAATGAAAGAGCTGAAGCCCGAGATTTTGAGCCTACGACATGAGCTTGAACATCTCCACGAATTAGAGCTTGAAAACAAGCATCTTAAGCTTGAACTAAGTACCTTCAGCACAGTCAAACAAGAGAATGAACGCTTAAAACAAGAGCTTGAAATTTTGAACGCAGCGCAACATCTAAATAAGAAATCGAAACCTTTAGAGAAACAGTTTAACCAGCTACAAATTGCAAACCAGCAATCGCATACCAACTCAGATGAAGAAAGTTTGACGAAATTAGAATTGGAGCAGAGATTGGAAAAGATCGAACTGGAAAATGAGAAGCTAAGAGCGCGAATTTCTCAGCTTGACACTCTCATAATCGAGAAAGACAAACTTATTGAGCAATTTGAATCAGAAAGTGCTCAAACCAAAGAAGTTGAGAGGCATGATGAGAGTATACCACACGATGACTCCGACCTTCGATCCCAGCTTGAATCGTTGGAGAAGGAGCTGAACGATTCGCTTGTAAGGCAGCGCCAACTGAACTCCGAAAAAATCAAGCTCAATTACCAGCTTGAAGAGCTCGAACAAGAACTCAGAGGGGAAACAGAAAGGGCAGATTTATTGGACCAGTTATGTCAAGATTACATCACAAGCGACATAAATTTCCAAACTCATCTTATACAGGTTATGAGTGAAATTCTAGACAAGGAATCTATTAGGGAGGCTGCTGCCAAAGTTCTTCAATTGGCAAATCGAGAAGAGCTGAAGTTAGACGATGCAAGCACTCGCAAGCTTTTAGAGACAATTTTCGAGTATGATCTCGCTGCTGTGCGAACTATAGTTGCAGACCACAGCGAGCTTACAAAACAACTCTCCAGCGTAGAAAAACCTCAAAATACGGATGAGTCGTTAAAGTTGCGAATCGAAGAACTGACTAGGCGATGGAAGAAAGCAGATGAAACCCTAGCATTCGAGCGTATGGAATCGCAACGCCGCCTACAGGAACTAGAGAAAGAGCTCAAAATGTTACGACAATAGATTCGCATTATATAATTCAATCTTGCATCTCATCGTCACTGCTATCGTCTTCTTCTTCTCCTTCTTCTTCAGCATATTTGATGGCCTCTTCGAGAATATCTTTTGGAACGAACTGATGAACTCCATTAGTTTCGCTCGTGCTGACCCATGTCATTTCAAGTTCAAAATCTTTGTCTTTGTTGTCCTCATGAGCCAAGTATATGATTCTGGCAGCTTCTTTGACAGCCTCTCTCGCGCTGATATTTGGCAAATCCAACTTCTCAAGTTCACTCTTGGCAGTCTGTCTACCTTTCCCTGTGGCAGCACCGTAATATCCCCAATAAGTTCCGCTGGGCTCAACCATGTACAAATGCGCGCCATCGTCATCCACTCCTCCAACTATTGCGTTTATTCCGAAAGGTCTAACAGAATTGTAACATGTATAAGCCTGAACATAATATCCCAACCGATCTATAAGTCCTGGGACGCCAATTGGTTCCTTGTACAGCGATTTGAAAGATTGAGACTCTTGACGGCCACGATCCACAAAATGTCTCCCATCGGGTAAAAGACCAGAGTAAACAACCCCAACATGTCTATCTATGGTTTGAATTCTCTTGTTCTTACCTGGTGCAAGCAATTTCGAGGAAATGATCTTCTCCGTTGCCAGAACGACACCATCTTTACAACGGATCCCAATCGAAGTTCCAGCGTTTTCAACCGCTTTAGAAGCGTATTCAACCTGGAAATTCCTTCCATCAGGGGAGAAAATCGAATTTGACAAGTCGTAACCAGTACCAATGGATGTCTTTACGTTAGAATTCAAGCTTAAGTCTTGGACTTACCATTTGTTAAGTTAAATTCTTTTTGCCTTCCAAATTTATGCCAACTAAATTCGGGTCACTAAACCTTGAAATATTATTATCAATATGGACTCCATACGAGTAGTGATTTGCGGTGATGAAGGGGTTGGAAAGAGTAGCTTGATTACAACTCTTGTGAAGGAAAAGTTTGTCCCCAATATTCAGCATTGTATTCCTCCGATAAATATCCCAAAAGACTTCTCCGGCTCTCCTTATTCACCTAAATCTAGCGTTTTGATTGACACACTTTCTTCAGATATCAGCGGAATACAAGACGAGATCCGCCGTGCCGATGTGATATGGTTGGTCTACTCTGATCACTATACTTATGATAGAATCTCACTCTACTGGATTCCCATGTTCAGGTCGATGGGTGTGAATTTACCAGTTGTGCTTTGCAATAATAAATGCGATCTAGACGAACGTCCCGATGAAGGTGAGACTGTTCTCAGCGAAGAATTCATTCCTTTGTTGAAGGAGTTTAAAGAAATTGAAGCCTGTATAAGATGCAGTGCTAAAGACAATTACAATGTGAACCAGGCGTTTTATTTATGCCAGAGAGCAGTTACACACCCTATTGCTCCACTCTATGATTACAAAGAGAGTAATTTGAAACCGCTTGCTAGAAACGCTTTGACGAGAGTGTTTTATCTTTGCGATAAAGACCAGGATGGCTATCTGAGTGACCATGAATTTTTGCAGCTACAACAGAAGTGCTTCCACAAAACTATGGATATTAATGAACTCAACATTATCAAGATGACTTTGAAATCTGCGCTTCCTGAAATGCGAGCAGAATCTGGAATATCTGAAGAGGGATTTTTGGCCTTAAACAAACTATATGCTGAATCTGGACGTCATGAAACGATTTGGGGAATACTACGCGCTTTTCATTACACAGACTCACTTTCAATCGATGATAAGATTTTATACCCAAAGCTAGATGTCAATCCAGGGTCTAGTGTTGAGCTTTCTCCGAAAGGCTACAAGTTTCTTGTTGATTTGTTTCTGCTATTTGATAAAGATAACGATGGTGGCTTGAATGATGATGAACTCACACAACTGTTCTATCCAACTCCGGGAGTCCCTTTATCTTGGCAAGAATCCAATTTCCCCCGCACAGTGGTTTGTAATGAGCAAGGCTACGTTACTTTGCAGGGTTGGCTCGCTCAGTGGTCGATGACGACTTTTCTTGACTATAAAACCACCTTAGCATATTTGGGATATTTCGGCTATGAGGACAAATCGACCACCGGCAAGTTTGTAGCTACTACGACCGCACTTAGGGTAACAAAGCCAAGAAAAATGAGAACTAGAAATGGCAGGCAGTATCGTGGAAGTGTGACAGACAGAACTGTATTTAACTGCTTCATTTTGGGCGCGTCAGGTTGTGGGAAAACGTCTCTTATTGAGGCATTTCTGGGCAGAAGTTTCAGTGATGCTCATGCTCCAACAATACAAAGGAATTATGCCGTGAATAACGTTGAGTTGATCGGTGGAAAGCAGTGCTATTTAATTTTAGAAGAGCTGGGTGAACTGGAACCTGCAATTCTAGAAAACCCTTCGCGGCTGGAGTCCTGTGATGTATTATGCCTAGCTTATGACTCCTCAGATCCCGAATCCTTCCAGCAGCTTATCAATTTACGGAAATTATATCCCAGCTTGGATCTCATTCCAATGGTATTTGTTGCTTTAAAGGCAGACCTAGATCGTCAACAGCAGCGATCTGATATCCAGCCCGAAAGTTATACCCGTGAACTGTACTTGCAGCCTCCTCTTCATGTGTCATCGAGCTGGGGTTCATCCATAACGGAATTACTTGTGCAGTTGGTAAATTCTGCCGTGGAGCCTCGGAGTGCAACGGCGGGGCTTGAGCCTGAACCTGTGGAGTCAGACGCCCCAGTTAATTCCTTCGTGATTGGAAGTGCTGCAATCGGGTTTATGGTGATAGTCTCAGTACTATATCTTAGGAAATCCGTCATTGGTGAGCGATAATCCTCCATACTTAGTACACCTGACTCCATAGATTTTAATTTTACTGTGCGCATATAAAAAATCTAATGTTCAAAAGCTTCTGCTGTGCTACATTAGTAGCCTCACTATACGTTGTTGGTCTGTACATAAAACCCATAAACGGTTATAAAGACTCAATTCCTGTGATTAAGTCCCGTATTGCTAGGGTAGCCGTCTCCACTTCGATATCAGTTCTGCTGATTCCATACCTGATGGTTGAGGTTCTCGAAACAGCACCCGACTACGCCACTGCTTACAAATATATGGGGATACCAATACATAGTAATACTTTGAGAGATGTCATGCGAGTCCTCATTCTCTTTGTTATACTTTTCATTGGTTCATTGGTCGAATACCTGTCTTGGGGCTTACAATCTATCCTGGCAGATGTACACTCCATAGAATTTTGGACTACTCTGAGAAATCTCGTAGTTGCTCCGATAACGGAAGAGCTCACCTACAGAGCTTGCATATTGGGAGTTTATGGTCCATATCTGGAATCGGAATCGAGGTGGAGTATTATTTATCTGACCCCAGTGTACTTTGGAATAGCACATTTAACGCATGCTTATGATAGTCTTATTAACAAGAAAGAGTCTGTTCGGACAGTGATAGCCGTGGCAATATTCCGCACGATTTATACGACCTTCTTTGGAATATTAACCAACCTGATATTTGTGAATACGCATTCAGTCTGGACTTGTATTGCCGCCCACACATGGTGCAACTTTATGACATTTCCTCTTCTTAGGGTACAAGGCTCAGTTGCATGGCAACTGAGCTACTATGCGTTTTCGCTAAATGGGATATGGTTCTTCTGTCAATACTTCAATAGCCTTACAACCAGCTAATTTGGGAGAAATGTCCAAAACATATAGTAATCTAATGAGTCGGTTCCTCATTGTAATCATCAACGTAAACATCATGGAAAGTGTAGTCGTCAGTATGGTCGTTGAATATTTCAGATTCAACAGGTTGGGAATATGCTTCTTCCTGTTGCTGAAGGAACAAAGTATGGTTGACCAAGTTCAGATACGCATACATGAAATTGCTCAACAACACTTGTTGACATAACGGCCGTTTCGGATCGGCGAGTTTTATGTGACTCAAACGATATACTGCACGCTCCACGTGAATCGGGAATCTATAATTCAACATGACTAGAGAAGAAGGTGACATTGGTGGCAACGGGAAGCCAAAAGCCGATTCGGTCATCTTTAAAGGTTGGTTTGGCCTGGTACTGCGCTTTTGGGATATCAGAATTTGCTTCATCGTCTCGGACATGGAGTCTAGAGATGGCTTTTTGTCAATTTGTGTCACCGCTTGTGGTTCCATCCGCGATTGAGATGGAGACTTGTTTTCCACTCTCAGTTCTCTATTTTTGCGAGCCGCCTGCACCCTAATATCAGTAATACTGTCCACATCAGAGTCTGACAATGCATCACTGCTATATGAGCGCCCAAGAGGTTTCGATTTATCTTTCTTCAATTTGAAAAATCCACTCAAGGATTTCTTTTCCTTCCCAGAGTCACGCGGTGGGGAGGGCAGCAGATTAGCTGATTTACTTATAGACGGTGACTCGGAAGCTGTCCCGTGACGATTTCGAGAATGGGTCGGTGGTGAACGCTCCTTCTTCTCTAGGTTTAGATCATCACCCTTCTCCTTTTCTTTACTTCCCAGCCAAGTCCAGCTTGACTTACGCGGTGTCTTTTGCACCACCGATTTCTCAGGGGTATGCGGAGGAGATGGAACTGGAGAGTTCACCGATACAGGCTTTAGTTGGGGCGACTTTTGTGGAACTTGAGGATGAGAAGGAAGCGGTGGTAAAGGAGAGTCTTTCTCGATAGGTAAAGGGGGCAATGAGCTTTTTGGGCCACTGCTTGACGTTGACGAGAATGCATCCGTTTGTGGGGGAGTTGCCTTCGGTGGATCTGAGCTTCTGGATGACCCGCTTGGGGGACGAGAATTTAGTTCTGGAGACGCGTTTGGATTCAATTTGGGAGAAGTTTGAGACAGGGCACGAGATGATTTAGAACCTCTTCTATAAGTGGTCCACTTCGAGCGCTTCAACTGCGAACCAGGCGATGAAAGATCCGACTCAGGCGTGGAACTTGATGCTTTGCGCGACATAGAGACGGGATCGATGTTTTCTTTGAATTTCCATGATGACGATGACAAGGTCCTGGCCAAGGTTATAGCATCCGTGTCGTCCAGGCCCGCCATCTGGGATAACGATTTCAACTCTGCAGTAAGCTGCTTGATGGAAGGGTTTCTTTGTAAATCTGAGTTTGCTCTTTGGAATTCGGCCGGCCTGTCAATACTATGCTCAGAGTCCCGCGACTCGTGTGACAAGGAAGAACGCGATGAGCCTGACCTCTGTAGTCTCCCTGTGATTTCGTCAACTGTTGACTGGACGTGTTTCCGGAAGTTTTCCGGAGCTAGTTGTGGATGAGCGGTAGCCGGCACCCACATCAGTTTGTTCGATTCCAACAATATGTTATCACTGTCCACTTCGTCGTCCGGGAAGTGAACATCGGTGGACTTTTCTTTATGCAGGTCGATATAGTTCAAGTCCTTCTTCTCCGCCTCGTTGAAGGGTAGATCAGGATCGTAGTTGAGACTGTTGCCGATGGAAAGTCGTTTGAGAGCCTTGACCGCGTTGATCTCTTGTTCGACCGCGTGCGACGCGGCCAAAAGTTCCTCATGTGTAGATTTGCGCGATCCTTTGGAACCTATTGAAACTGTGCGAGATGACATGATGCTATTTAAGCTAACACTGAGAACATATAAATGAATGACAAGGGTGGGAGGTTCAAAGTGATTCCTAAATTGCAGAAACAAATAAACAAATATGTGCACAAAATTTTATGTCCTCACCAAGTACGCGATAAGCGGAAACCGGGTGGGGGAATATATTGAAACAATTTCTCTCCCAACAAGGAAAGGATTACGCTCTACAGCAAAATATACAGTTTTTTCGTGGTACCTGGCCGTGCTAAACGAGTAGATGTAGAGCTGCAGCTTAGGAGACAAGCTTAGTTGGAAAAATTTTCTTCGTAATGGATAAATTCATCGTCCGTGTCCCTGCATCCTCGGCCAATATTGGACCCGGTTTCGACGTCCTTGGAATAGGTCTCAATCTTTTTCTTGTACTTGAAGTTAGTGTCGATGCTTCTCTCAGGAGTAGCGACAAATATAACTGTCTTTTATCGTACGAGGGAGATGGTAGTGACAACGTTCCATTGGAATCTGACAAGAACTTGATCACCAAGACTGCTTTGTTCGTTTTGCGCGCAAACGGCATCACTGAGTTTCCTAAGACCACTAAAGTACATGTTATAAATCCTATTCCATTGGGAAGGGGCCTTGGATCTTCCGGTGCTGCGGTTGTCGCTGGTGTTCTTCTCGCAAATTTGGTTGGAAATCTCAATTTTTCCAAGCAAAGATGTCTTGACTACTGCCTCATGATAGAGCGTCATCCAGACAATATCACTGCTGCTATGATGGGCGGATTTACGGGCTCTTACCTGAGAGAACTCGACGCAGCCGAAACTGCTCTTGTCCATCAAAAACTTGAGAATCTCTTTGCTCCCGAAGGACCAAGTTGTAACGCACCTTTAGATTTGGGCACACACATGAAGTTCCCTTGGAATCCTGTGATCAAATGTGTTGCAATAATCCCCCAATTTGAGGTGCCAACCTCTGAGAGTCGCAAAGTTCTTCCTTCCAGTTATTCTAGACCGGATGTCATCTACAACCTTCAGCGCCTTGCTGTGCTAACTTCTGCTGTTGGAGCAGAGAAGCCAGACGCGAATGTGATTTACAACTCGATGAAGGACAAGCTTCATCAGCCATACCGTAAAGTGCTAATTCCCGGATTTACAGATATTCTTTCCAGCTTCACCCCACAAACTCATCCAGGTCTTTTAGGTATCTGCCTTAGTGGTGCCGGTCCTACAATTTTGTGTTTAGCCACTGAAAACTTTGACCAAATCGCCGAGGATATAATCGCTAGATTCAAACAGGAGAATGTTGAATGCGTCTGGAAACTACTTGAACCCGCTATGGAGGGTGCATCTGTGGCCAAGCTCTAAAATAATATATAGACTTTAGGTAAAGTGCTTCTTTATGTCCTATGAAAAATCAGATGCTTTTCCTGCCATCAGCAGGCCAACAATAAGACCAAAAAGACCCAACACTGAGCCAAAGATTTCGATCACCAATATCTTGACAAATAAACTTGAATCGGCAGCGTCAGAAATGGCAGCTGTTGACCCAGTAATGCCAACAGCAACACCACATATAAGATTGCTCAAGCCAACAGTGAGACCTGCCCAGAAAAGCGCATATCCAGTATAAAGGTTTTCCTTTGTATAAAGATTGACGGCGTCTACTGCAGTGAGTTTTGATGAAAACACAATGGCCATAATAAGCCCGTAAATGGCCACAACTTCGCAAAAAATAATAGAAATAAGGTTTTTTGTAGTGATTCTAGGAGCCTTGACTCCGGCACCCAGAATGGAGGAGCCTGTGATGAAAATACCCCAAGCAGCACCGACAACCGAAAAACCAATGCATGAACTTATTCCCAAAATGGCCCACATATATGGAGAGATTGTCTCTAGGTAATCACCGACATTAAATGCTTCACCCGAACCATTGAAAAGCATGTAGCCACCCACTACTAATGCTGCCGCGAGCGTGAGATACGATGCGGAGGCAGACATTATGAAATATGTGGAATTAAATGATGTTGTGCTGTATGCTAGAAAAATGAATTCAATCAAAATATCGTTGCCGTCGATAGTCCTTCCTCGTGCATCCAAATATCGAAAATTATTTCAGATACATCATAATCTCTAATATTACTCTAATGACCCTTGCCACCGAATTCACTGAACCTGTCAGACTTGCTTTCATTGGAGGAACTGGTCTGTACCATTTGAATAGCTTGACTCCTGTTGCAAAGCTCACAATGTCGACCCCTTGGGGGTTTCCATCATCTGCGATCACCATCTCCAAGACCGCCGATGGCTTTCCTATTGCCTTCCTGGCTAGACATGGATCTTCCCACGATTTGCTTCCAACAGATGTTCCCAGCAGAGCTAATATTGCAGCTTTAAAGAAGCTTGGAGTCACCACAATCGTTGCTTTCAGCGCCGTTGGGTCCCTGCAGGAACACATCAAACCAAGAGACTTTGTTGTTCCTAATCAAGTCATTGACAGAACTAAGGGAATTAGACCGTCTACCTTTTTTGAGCGTGGTTTTGTTGCTCATGCGATGTTCGGAGAACCTTTCGACCTGAAACTGAACAAAATTATCTCCGAAACTTGTGCTGATGTCTTGGAAGGTGAATCTGTCAAGCTGCATACCAGAGAGACCGAAAAGGATGACCTCACTTTAATATGTATGGAGGGACCAGCTTTTTCTACCAGAGCAGAATCTAAGCTCTATAGATCTTGGGGAGGATCTGTCATCAATATGTCATGTATTCCAGAATCCAAACTTGCTAGAGAGGCCGAGATTGCTTACCAAATGATCTGCATGGCGACGGATTATGATGCTTGGAATGATAACGAAGAGCCAGTCACTGTGGAAACTGTGGTTGCAAATCTATCTGCCAACAGTGCTAATGCACATCGTGTCGCCGAAAAGTTGGTTGAGGTTCTTAAACCGAAAATCGAGGCAGGTGAGATTGGTCTCGACTATCAGGGCTCGATGAAATTCTCGGTCAGTACCAAAGCTTCCGCACAAGATAAACGGTTGCTGGAGAAAATGCACTATCTTTTCCCTGGATACTGGCCATTAGAGTAGATCTACAGGTTCCCACGATTTCTTTTGCTTACATAATTGCAACGATTTTCAAATCTTAATTTTAACTTTCCTTCCGGATATTTTTATAATTATTTTCAATGTCGTCGTTCCTGACCCCTACGCCGTCTTCGGCGAACGGGTCTCATTATACTCCTGCAGAGGATACATTTTTGCAAGCACGGCGACGGATTGATTTTAGTGCACAAAATGATGATGACTTCTCTACCCCTCTGCCTTCCAATAGACTGTCGATGTCTCCTTCAAGATCTGTCCCAACGGGTTCGCAAGGGCGGCCTTTGTTGGCTTTGAACACTCCGATCAAACCGCTTGTTCCATCTCCATTCAAAGTTCCCCAGACTAGCAAACCTATTCTTGCTTCTACCCCGTTAGCAGCTTCTGATACACCTATACGCGGTCCAATGTCGCCTCTCCTGCGAAAGAAATTTCAACAACAACTACCAGGTTCCCCCTCAGTTCAATCACTATCTCCAAGACCGCTTAATAGTCAGATTTATCAGAGTTCGATTTTTAAGCCTAGAAGAGCTACACCGCTGAATCAGGAAACCGTCCAAGAGAAGAAAATTCCTGTGGAACAGAAGGATGTCTCGGAGCTTGAGAGTCCTTATGTGGATCTGGCACTGAAACGGATCGTCAATAGAGATGCAGAAATCCGTAAAGTCATTATAAACTCCCTGCTGCTGTTATTATACCGGTTTTTCGTGGCCGTCATAGTTCTTGTGAGCGTCAAGTTTCAGCTTAGGCAAGTAGTTTCAAGATCTTCGCCGATGGTGCTTCTCTATGCCGGTTACGTGAACCGCGCGATATACATTATTCTTCTCTTCAACATTGCCGTCAGCGGGCTACGTCTTATGAAGCCCCAAGACAAGTGTTTGGATTTACCATTGACAGCTCGCCAGCGCAAGATGCTTGGTTTACCGCTTGTGAAAGGATCAGATGAGACAGAAGCCATTTCGCCTAGCAAGGATGGCTTAAAATCGACCACGTCCAGTCCTATAAAAGATACAGCAGATACGTCTCTTTTGGCGTTGGACATTTCCAGGTCTTTTGCCAGCATGAACATCTCCCAAATTAATACCAACGTTCCGTCTGTGAAGGAAACTCCGCAGCAGAGACTCCGCAATCAGCTACTATCTCGAGACAGTGGTCCTTCCTCACCACAAGCTCGTTTCAAGCGACCTTCAAGTAAATTTGTTTACGACACCTCCACTAATGGAGGCTTTGATGTCAACAATTCTGATGTCTCATTCTACTAGATGTGTATAAGGAAAATAATTACTTTCTCTTATTATATGTTTCGGCGTCTTGGGCAGCAAGCGTGTTACAAGCAGCCAGCAGCTGGATCACATTGGTGATTTGTTTGAAAAGCCAAACAGGAGCAGAGATGTACACGAGTAGTCTTGGGAAGGAAAGGCCAATTATAGGCAACGCCGCATACTGGTAATAGTCGAGGTAAAGAGCCATATAGAATAGCTCATTAAGAGCACAAACAGCGAATAAAACCAAACGGTTCTCATAGTATAGTCTCAACATAACATTGGTATCCTTTTTCATAACCTTGTGACTCTTGGATCCACTGGTAATAGTAGCATACATGTGCAAATAATGGGAGGCAAGGTCAAGAGAGACCATCAATTGCCACAAAATGAACCAGTTCGGGTAGAGTCTGGCTAAAAACACAATTAAGGATGAGGTAGAGCACCGGTCTGTAACCATATCCAAAACTGCTCCGAAGTTGGTGCTTTGGTCGAATTTTCGGGCCGCGTGCCCGTCCACGGCATCCAGCAAGCACGAGGTGGAGTAGAGAACACCCATAGTGAACTTTGGATGATGTTCCATGGTGAAGAAAGACGCAATCAACGTCATCACACGGAAATACCCTATTATGTTAGGAATAAAGCGGAAAATATGTGCCGGAGTGTATTGGTGCTGGGTCATTACTAGGCAAAAATTAATTTATTTCGCCTTGATTTTCTAGCACTTTTAAAGGAGCTCGAGAAACATTATGATTTCGAGTCAGGATTCTGGAGCTCGTCTCCGACCGAACACCACCACTACAATTGACACTGTTTATGAATGTCCATTCTGCTTGAAAATATTCGAATCAGAATCTCTTATTCATCAGCATCTCGATCGAAATCCCGCTGCTCCTATGAAACAAGTTTCGCAATTGATCAAGTTCGCCGGTAAAATTCCAGATTTCGAACAACTCTTGTTGGATGTTACTCAGAATGAGAATGATTGAATTTACTCAACCTATATAGAATCGCTCAGGAACGCTGTGGAAGGGTATACTTCATAAAGCTGCGCTGCAATTGTTTCCGGATACTCACTTTTTGTGCACCAACAAAGCTGTCAATTGTAACCTTTATAGCACGATCCAAGTCCGAACTTGAAACGTATTCGCTCAACCGCATTTTAGCAAAAGACTCGGCAATTCTCAATATGCTTTCCAAATGTCTAACTGTAATTGGAAATGATCCAGTAGCGTTACTCTCACGTCTCAAATCAGCATACACCCTGGAGACTTTATCCATGTCCATCTGGTTGAGTTTTGGGTGCACCATGGTTCGTGCGTAGTGGATATACTTCACCAAAAATTTCTGCTCGATAGGTGCAATTTCATGTTCTTTCTCGTGTTCAGCCTCTTCACTGGAAGGATGCGAACGCATATGGGAATCAATCACAAATCCTGCAAGACGTTCATCAGTCTCTGGATTCACAAAGTCCCGGACCACACACAAAATGTCGAATCTCGAGAGGATCGGCTCTGTGAGATTCACGTTTTGTAGCAGGTTAAGAGTAGAGTTGTATCTGCCTCCGATGGGGTTAGCAGCAGCAATAATGGAACACCGGGCCTGCAGTGTTGTCACAATACCAGCTTTGGAAATGGATATGGATTGTTGTTCCATAGCTTCGTGGATGGAAGTTCTGTCCTGATCGTTCATCTTATCAAACTCATCAATCAAGCACACTCCTTTGTCTGCCAGCACGAGGGCTCCTCCTTCCAGAGTCCATTCTCTTGTGATCACATCCTTTCTAACTGAGGCAGTCAAACCAACCGCAGAGGCTCCTTGGCCGGTAGCAAAGACAGCTCTGTGCGCCGTTTTTTCAACATATTTTAAAATTTGAGACTTGGCTGTTCCAGGATCACCAAGAAGTAGAACGTTGATGTCACCACGAATAGAGTGTTTCCCGTTAACATCCTTAGGAACACCACCAAATAAGGAACATGCAACTGCAGTTTTGATATCTCTGTGACCATAAATAGATGGTGCAACAGAAGAAATTATTTTGTTGATAATCGTTGGATCTCTGCTCATTTGACGTATTCTTTTTTCTTCATCTTCTGTCCATTGAAAAGGGGAAAGTCCACTTTCAATTAAGGATCCATCCGCTGTTCCCTTTGCAGCACCTTCACGACGTTTTATGGCATTGGCTTCGATGACAGTGGTGAAAACCGGGAATCCATTCTTAGCGTTGAGAGTTCCATCATAAGAGTTCTTATAAATTCCGGTGACTTCAATTTCTTCTCCTGGTTTAGCAACATCAACCAAATCCCAAAGCAGAATCACTTCTTTATGACGAGGAAGTCTTCCAGCGGGCACAGAGCCTGGAGATTCTTGCAATGTCAAGCGTTGGTAATTCCGATACAAAGTTTTCTCTGTATTCATCTTGAAAGGCCCACGAGATTGACAGTTTGTGCAAAATGTGACTCGAACTTCCTGATTAGAGTCTTGGAAGAAAGGCCCTAAGACAGCATCGCACTTGAGACAATTGAACTTAACATACTTCAATTGTGGGAAGACACCTGTTCTTCTAGTAACGACACCACTCACCCGAACAAGTGCATTGAGATTAGCTTCACGAAGCTCTCGCAAGTTGCTGCTTGTAGGATAATCTGCAATACGCACATGAATTTCGGAGTGGATTTGACTATAGTCTGGATAATGAAGTTCTGTGGCCTCCATTGCAACGACATCAAAGATTTTGAGTACCTCTTCAGGACAAGTAGTCAAAAATAAAGCAAGAACGGCTTTAGAGTGCAGCAAGTGCACGTATGACACTTCCAAACTCTCACTGTTGACCTGACCTAAAGTTCGAATTCGACTTCCATAAACAGATCTTCCCTGTTCATCTGTGTATTCCAGTAAGAATGACTTCAGCTCTCTAGCAATGGACCTTGCAACGTTGGGCATCAAAATCCATTCAAGAATAGAGGGAGCCTTCACTTCAGCAAGTGCTTCAAGACTAAGCTCTTCCGTTAAGGGATCCATGTCATCCATATAATCCTCTGGATCTTCATCGTACCGATGTCTTCTACGGCGTCTTTGAAGAGGAAGTCCAAATTCATCTCTCGGAATGTCTCCTTCCATAGTATCATCAAGATCCAAATTAGATCCCTTCACAAGCTGGTCACGCTGATTGAGCATTTGGTCGACTCTTCTTCGGTCAGCGGCCGAGAGTTCCTCATACTCCTGATCATCAAGATCTGCTGCGTCGTAGGTGTCTTGCTCTGGATTAGGAACATAATCGCGTTCCATAGCGTCACCAATCAAGTCAACACCAGTCTGTTCTTCCAGTTCCTCCTCCAGATCATCCACATCATTGAAGTATTCGCGTTCTGCGTCCTCGTCCTCATCGTCAAAAGGGAGACCTGGAGAAGAAGGGATATGGCGAGGCGACGAAGTGATAGATGGGGAGCCTGCAGCTGGTGAAGACTGCATGGCAGAGCCCAACTGCATCTCATCGTCGCTCTCATCATCAACAATGGCTCTCTTTTTAGGACTACGTCTCGACATGGTTGGAGAAAAAGATATTTTTTAGCTGAAACATTTGCGGCGCGTTTTTACCTTTTTAGGAATAATTACTTACGCGAAGGTGCCTGATTAAAATTAATTGGTGTCGCAGCATTGTATGGTCTCCAAACAAGCCTCTGCTGGTGATCACCGCATTGAGAGCGAGCATGGTTTTACTTGAGCTGTTTTGGCTTAGTAGCTGTCTCATTGAGAGGTTTCTTTTGTTTACTTCATCAAGGCTAAATGCAGATCCGACTAAACAAAAATGTGCCCTTTCCCTTAAAAAGGATACCCTAATTTTTTCTCCCTTATTTGCCTTAACGCTCAATCACATGGCTTCCTATAGACAGCCAAGGACGACCAATTTAGATGCATCTTCAACAGATCTTGCAAACAATGCCACTGATACAGGCCCTGTTGGCCGCAAGAGAAGTCTGGTGAAAAAAGAGCGATCATCTAGACATCTAAGACATGGTTCTCTGACATCAACAGATTTTCGTCGTCTTTCTGACCCCCGCAGACATAAATCTGAGCTGTTACATACTAATCATAGCCAAGCTATGTTACAGTATACAAGCAATGGCATCAACATCACAAATACAGCAACGAACAATCCCAGAGCGCCGATGGGAGATTCTATTTCTCCAGACACGATAGAGTCTAGCGAAAAGCAGGAAACACAATCGAGTGAATGCAATCAACCTATACTGTCAAACTATACCTCCGTCCCTAGATGCAGGATTGAGGCTGAACCGAAGATGTTCTCGTTCTGGAAATTTTACTGTTATCTAATAACTGTTTGGGCTCCACCTCCAGTCTTGAGGCTATTTGGGTACCAAACGAAGGAACGTCAATATGCCTGGCGCGAGAAAATAGCACTTATTTCAATAATTATGTGTACGGGTGCCTTCATAGCATTCCTAACATTTGGTTTCACCAGAACAACCTGTACGGGAATTCGACTTCGCCTAAAACAGACTGATATTACAACAGGATATTTGATCATTAATGGTCGAGCTTACAGTTTGGACTACTCATCACACCCAGCGGCTTTGGGTATTACAGGCGGCTCAAATGTCCTATATCCCCCCATAAATGCAGGTGGAAAAGACGCTAGTTTTTTGTTCCAGAACGTGAACGGAAACTGCAAAGGTCTCATCAAGCCACGCCCAAATTGTACCATTCCACATGAAAATGAAGATCTCGCTTGGTATATGCCCTGCAAAATGTTCGCTCTAGATGGATCGTCTCAACCCGATTTCAATGAAACCTATTATCAAGGGTATGCATGTCATACTTCGTATAAATCTCGAAAAGCCTTTTATGGTTTAGATGTCCAAGGAGATGTCTACTATACGTGGGAAAGCATCACTAACAACTCAAGAAACCTAATAGTATACAACGGTGTTGTCATTGATATGGATCTTTTAGACTGGATATACAAGGATGACTTAGAATATCCACCACTTTTTGATCGCTTAAGAAACGACCCTACGTTGAAAGGGCACGATTTGTCCCTATTACTTAATGACTCTCGCGATAGACAAGCCGCAAAATGCCTTATCGAGATAATGAAGGTTGGAGTGGTAGACGTTGATAGCATTGGATGTATCGCTGCTACCATTGTCCTATACGTGTCTCTAGTCTTTGTTCTATCTATTGTTGTCTCGAAGTTTTTGGTTGCCTGTTACTTCAAATGGTGCATCGCACCGAAGCAGGGAGCCACAAAAAACTCATTAAAGCAAATTGCAAAACGAGAAAGGCATATAGAGGAGTGGGTAGACGATCCAAATTCTGCTGCCCCTATCAGTACGGTGCCCTTTAAGCGAAGGGCCAACTATCACACGAGAGCTGGTAAAAGGACAAACCTTCGACTTGCTTGGGGAGGTGACGTTTTGGGATTTATCGAAGATGACACTATTCCTGTACCTTGCCTAGACTATAAACCCAAGCATCTGACAATGGGAACCGAGGCTTTTCTTCTTGCCAATCGTTCAAAGAAAAATTTGACATCCCAGTCTAGACATTCCCTCTTAGATGCATCAGGCCTTGAAATGGGCACGATCAAAAACCCAATGTTTGGGGCTGCTGAAGACAGCGATATACACACATTGGGAGCTGACCTTATTCAGTCCGATGCTATCCCACAACCCCCAATAAGCTGGGAACCATTTGGTTATCCCCTAGTCCACACTATGTGTTTGGTCACATGTTACTCTGAAGATGAAGAGGGAATTAGGACCACCTTAGATTCTCTTGCAACTACAGACTACCCAAACTCCCACAAGCTTATAGTTGTCATCTGCGATGGGCTTATTACTGGAGCAGGAAATAGCAAATCGACTCCAGACATCTGCTTGAGTCTAATGACTGAATTAGTTGTTCCGGCCGAGAAGGTAAAGCCCTATTCATACGTCTCAGTTGCACAAGGAGCAAAAAGGCACAACATGGCCAAGGTCTATTCAGGCTTTTACCGCTATCATGAAAGCACCGTTCCTGTTGAAAAACAACAAAAAGCACCAATCCTTCTGATAGTCAAGTGTGGAACGCCAGCTGAAGTAGGTACCCCAAAACCTGGAAATAGAGGAAAACGTGATTCCCAAATCATCTTGATGAGTTTCTTACAGAAAGTGACTTTCAATGAGAGAATGACTGAACTCGAATTTGAAATTCTTCGTGCTATTTGGCAAGTAACGGGACTAATGGCGACTTACTATGAAGTGGTTTTGATGGTCGATGCAGATACGCTAGTTTATCCAGACTCTCTTACGCACATGAATGCGGAACTAGTTAGAAATCCTGATGTTATGGGTCTCTGTGGTGAAACCAAGATATCGAATAAGACACAATCCTGGGTCACAGCAATTCAAGTGTTTGAATACTACATCTCTCACCACCAGTCAAAAGCCTTTGAGTCTGTTTTTGGAACAGTAACCTGTCTACCTGGTTGTTTCTGCATGTACCGCATTAAAACACCGAAGGATCTTAATGTTTGGGTGCCTATTCTCGCAAACTCTGATATCGTGGAGAAATACTCAGAGAATGTGCTTGATAGCTTGCACAAGAAAAATCTGCTTTTACTGGGCGAGGATCGGTATTTATCCTCACTCATGCTCAGGACATTTCCGAGAAGAAAACAGGTGTTTGTCTCGAAAGCTGCTTGCAAGACTGTGGTTCCTGACAAGTTCAGCGTTCTCCTCTCTCAGAGACGAAGATGGATTAACTCCACTGTTCACAACTTGATGGAGTTAGTGCTAGTGAAAGATTTATGTGGAACTTTTTGTTTCTCCATGAACTTCGTGATTGGGGTAGAGCTAGTAGGTACTCTAGTTCTTCCAGCTTCCATCACGTTTACGCTTTACATTATTGTCATAGCATTAGTTTCTACACCAACACCTGTGATGTCACTGATCCTGATGGCAATCATTTTTGGATTACCTGGTGTTCTAATAATTGTGACTATTTCCGACTTGACCTACATTTTATGGATGTTTGTCTATTTCCTATCCCTTCCTATATGGAATTTTGCGTTTCCTGCATATGCGTTCTGGAAATTTGATGATTTCAGTTGGGGAGATACTAGAAAACTACAAGGAGGTGACAAAGAGGGACATGAGAATAAGTATGGCGAGTTCGACGGTTCGTCAATTGTTCAAATGACTTGGAGAGATTTTGAGAGAGTGCGACTAGGACTCAAAGCAAAACATACTATCCCTACCATTTATAATACATCATACATTCAGGAACATAGCTCTTCACAGCAAAGTATAACTGCTCTATACTGTGACGAAGGTACGGGAGAGGACGCGCAGAATATTGGCCGAGACGCAACAACACAAACCTATGAATCGTATAGAACTGCATTATCGGAGCCATTCACATCGAACATTTAGTCTGAGGGGCCAGCAAAGTGAAGATTGTGACTTGATGAAAAGAGGGCACACTATCAACCTAACTTAAGACACAAAAATTGCATGATTTCGTTCGTTTCCATTTGAATGGAGATAGCCTGCACTAAAAGTGGGAAAAGAAGTTTAAGGTTTCCCTGTGTTGAAGACGGATCGGTCTGTTCATCCAGTCGGTCAAGAATCGTCTTCAGTCCATTTAACAAGGTATTAACTTCCATTTGTTGTAGTCGTGACACAGGCTGTCTGTATAACAGTTTTTCGTCACTTATCAACTTGCGCAAGGAAAGAGCACATCTTGAAATCAAATATGGGAGTGCTCTGTCCGAAATATGATTATCGTGAGAAGGTATAGAAAATTTGATCAGATCTTGAAGACACGTTTTTGCCATCTGCAATCTTGGTAACTTCGAAAGTTCAGCAGTTGAACCATATACCAGGTCAAAATCCGAATTGCAAAGCTTTTCGGAAACTTCTAATGGTGATTTGGACGACTTTAGAATAGAATTTTCAATGACATCTAGCACATAAAAGAATGAGGATGTCCAGACTGTGACCAAGAATTCTTCTATGATAAAGTCAGAAGCTTTTTGCTTCATGAAGTATACTGTCATGCAATTTTTCATATTCTCGTACATTTGGAGATCAAATTTCTCGTAGGACACAGTATCATCATCCAAGTAAGTAAATGTCATTTTGAATGTATCGAGTAAAAGTTGTTCGATTTCTCCAGTTATGTCAGAATTGAACGACTCAGGGTTGACAATGAGACTATCTTGCATGCGGCAGCACAAATCAACTAATATATCCATACTCTCCATACACAAATATGTTCCGTTGCATCTGAACCCAGAGCTCTTCAGTTTTGCAGGCTCTGAAAGTGCTCTTCCAAGTTTGATGAACGAATTTTTGGCAAATGGAGTTGAATGTTTTATTCTCTTCAAATGTTGGCGAAGTAGCTGAAGAGCTTCGTAGCTTGCAGCTACAAATGTGGGAATTTTCACGTCTCGGGACACTAATTTTTTTTTGATCAGATCTCTAGTTGAATAGGGAAGAGAAACAATCAAACCCAATTGGTGAAGCAAAAGACATTCATAACTGAACTCACTGAAATCCATATTTGAGAGGAATTGAATGACTTGATGTTGAAGAGGTGTACATTTATCAACATCGCTGCGAGATCCTGACAGAACAGGGTAACGGATACATGTGTTCATCATTCCTAGTATGTGTTCAACCTTGGAAACGGAGAGTACAGGACTCATTATACGGAATAGCGCTTCAAATGCAGAGGTGAATTCACACAAAGATGTCTGATATAACATATCGTCCGAAAGACTGTATGAGATTTGATATTCTGCGAGAAAAGAGTATAAAACTTCAAGCAAATCGTTTGGTGGATGGGTTTTCAAATTCGTGAGAAGGTTGCCATATATCTTAAATATCTGCAGATTCAACTCTGTCCCGTTTGACTCGTTGCTCAGCAACTTTGTGAGATAAGAGCATAACCCTTTCCAGAAGTGCACAACATCTGCCTGTTGAAAGTCAGTCAAGTTTTGGACATAGAGTTTAGACAAGCCATTGGCTATTAGCACAAAACTCTCCACCCAATCATTTGCTGGTACATTTCGGGGTGTCACTTCCATTATAACTGGATTTATTGTGATATTGTAAACCAAACTCCATGATGGTGAAAGTTGTCCAAACGACTCTACAATATTGAAGAATGTCTGAATAGAGCCATTTCTAACTTGTGTTCTTTGGTCAGTGATAGTCTTGGACAATTGCAAAATCAAATAGATCCAAAGGCTTTTGTAAGTGTCAACTTCTGAAATGGTTATTTGATCAGGATGTTTCAGCAAGTCTAAAAGAGCTTCCTGTGAAGAAACTAGAGCCTCGAGCCTAGAACGGCTTTCTTGACAGATATCAATTTTTTCCTTCAAGAGATCACTAAGAAGCCAAAAGTAACTGATGGAATTGAAGGAGATGTTCAAATCAAACTGTTGAGTAACAAAGTTGTAAAGACAGTCGACGACAACCTTGATTTGGTCGATTGGAATACTTTGGAGAACTGTATCAAGAATCACCTTTAAGGTTTCGAATGTAGATCGTAGCACCGAAATTATCATTTCTGACACTGCTTTCTCTTTCATGATCTCATTTGAAATGCTGGAAATAATCACAAATGGACTGTTCAACATTTCTGTTATTACACTCCAATTTTGTTTGATTGACGTTCCATATCTTTCAACAATATCTTTCAATGTGTTCAGTGTGAGTAGCTGAATTTCGACTTCGCAGTTTGTAACGAGTATTTCACTTGATATAGGAAGTAGAGCAAAACTTTTGATCAAATTATTCATACCTCTGAGCACTTTAGACTCTGCTTCATCGCGGAGAACGGTGGTTGGGTGTTCAAGACCGACAACGGCAGTATGTTTTATTATTGTGTTGAAATTCCGCGTGATTTGTAGGCGCAGCGTATCTTCAAGAGAGCGATCGTTGATAATATCAATGAAAAACTCGGTTAGCTGACTCCAGTTCTGGTCAGATTCAATCAAAAATTTGACTGGGTTGACTTCGCAAAGATCTGTCAATTTGGTAACAAAAAAACTCCTGTTATACGATGAAGGGCTCAGTTTTGAGTCACTGACAGGATCAGTCCCGATATTTTTCTCTAAAGATAGAGAATTATTAAGAACTGATCTAAACAATTTCATCACTGATGACAAAATTGAGTTAAATACCTCTTTTGGCTGCGAATCAATACTTTCCATCAACTTTCTTAACGAAGCTTCAACATACCCGAGATCGGTATCTGACAAGTAAGGAGAAATAGCGGGAATATCCTTAACATTAATGTCAGAAGGCCCATCGAGATAATAGCTCATCCATTGCAACGTAACGAAAATGATATCCCAGCTATCGTCCAGTACAGCAGCCAGTGATGTGGCCAAACTAATCAGCACTCGGAAGCAAAGAATCTGCCGTGAGTTGATATTTCGGCTGTATAATTGAATATGTTCCGTTTCAGTAGGAATGCTGGCCATGTTAGAGACAGCATTTCCAATAGTTGAACTTATAGTGCCAACTATAGTTTCACTGAAAGACATTAATTTACTTTGATGACCTTCTCTACCCGTTAGTCGAAGTGTTGATATCGCAAAAAAGTTGAGAATAGCGTCGCGTGGTTCGTTAAGTGATAGTATTCCGGAGGCGTGGCCCAGCTTCTGAAGAGACCTCAGCACTCTTGAAAACAGTTCTGTGTCAAGAGTCGAGTAGATAAATTGCTGATGATGTTGCAGAAGATCCTCCCAGTTCAATTGAATGAATGATTTCAGTATGAAATATTGCGATTTCTTAGACTCGTCTGAAAATGTTGAGTCGTTAAGAAAGGACACCGTCTCACCTTCGGTTGCAAGATCCAACGTGTTCTTACAAATTCCTTCACAAAGCCCCATAACTATTTGACATATGAGATACATTGGGTATGTATCTGGTACTTGAGGCGGATCTGCCTTATCTAAAGACTCAATGTAAGGAAGCTTCATTGCTGATTTGGAGCTCGAGAGACCAATTTTGTTTTCATCAGACTGGCGAAGCGTGGGGGGAGATGAGGCTGCAAACGACTTGAGTGATTTTGTTTGACTGACACCAGATGTGATAGGTGCCGATGAGGATTGACGAACAAGTGGGGATTGAACGAGATCGCCTGTGTTCAAAAGATGTTTGCCATCACTCAACAAATCCAAAGATGCTTTTAAGAAGTCATCAATGACCTTTTTGCGTTCCTCTTCCGGATTGTTATCATACTCCATGAAAATCATTTTCACAAGGTTCAAATCATTGAACAGGGACCTGTAAATTTCAAGAGACATGATCTTCTTCCAGATTGGCGTTGCAGATTCCTTCAATAGCGTATGCGTGAGAAGTGAAAGAGTAACTTCAACCTCAATTTTGAGATGTTCGAATTGTTCCTGGATCAATAAGGCAATAAGGCGGGATACGCGCACCATGACCGTGAAGTCCTTACTTGACGACAAAAATCTTAACAATATGGGGGCCACACGAACTCGGAGGAGGTATGAGAGTTCCTCATGATGTAAAAATATATCTCTATTATTCTTGATGAGATTTTCGAGAAGTTCGAATCCAAAGTCTTCTGTGATGTAGTTGGTTTTCAAAAATGATGGTTTATGGTGCTCTATGAGAGTGCAGAGATCGTTTACAAGTCTTTGTGCATCATACGCACATGGTGGTACCTTCTTTTTCTCAGAAGTACTAATTGGAACATCAAACAATTCGTCAATGCCACCTCGATTATCCTCATCATGGACTTTTTCGAAAACTATGTTCACCAGTTGCAAAAATGTGGCTTGCGCGGTATTTACCACTGATCCGGTTCGGTTCGCACTTTGCAAGGAGGAGCAGATATACAAAAGTTTGGACAATGAATCATCAGTGATGAACATCGAGTAAGTTTGAAAGAATGTTGGAAGCAATTGAAGTATCTTTAGTTGTATATCAATCGACGAGTGAGTGGATTCTAGTAATGAGTCAATGATCAATTCTACCTTTGTGGCAGGAATACTGTTCAAAGGAATAAGCCTTGATAAACATTGAAGGCCAATAGCTGTTATCTTTGCATTTTTGGATTGGCAAGCCAACAGGAAAGGATTGATAAAGTCTGCATTTTGAGATAACGATTTGAGAAACACCTTTTCGTCTTTACCTGTGTTTGTCTTCAAAATCTCCAATGATTTCTCAGAGGCATACCGTATGTCTGTATTTTTGCGTTTTGTCTCCGAAATCAGTGAGGTTAATTCGGTGGCCAAAAGCTGTAGAGACATGGTAGTGAACAAGTGGAAAAAACACAAATAGAAAATATTGTAGATTTTTTTTAAGTCTATACATGTATAGAAAGCCTTTGATGGACGGAATATTTGCCATTAACAAGCCTTCGGGCATTACTTCGAGTAACTTTTTAACTCAAGTGAACAGAATATTCAATGAGTCCGAAATTTTCAAACCTGCCCTTGATTCTATTCGCACTGACTTAGAGAAACACCAGCCCAAAGGCTATAAAAAAAAATTGCGTCAACTCAAGGTCAAGATGGGACATGGCGGTACGTTGGATCCATTAGCATCTGGTGTCCTGATTGTTGGAGTTGGAGCCGGTACAAAAAAGCTCGGAAACTATTTAAATGGTTCTGTCAAAGTGTACGAAGCTGAGGCTTTGTTCGGTGGATCCACAACGACTGGTGATTCTGAAGGTCAGCTTCTGACGATTTCAGGGGTTGATCACATCACCAAAGAGATCTTGGATGCAGCGAGAGAAAAATTTGTGGGACATTTGCAACAGACTCCTCCCATCTTCAGTGCGCTCAAGATGGAAGGCATGCCGTTGTATGAATATGCAAGAAAGGGTCTTCCGTTACCTCGGAAAATCGAAGCAAGAGAAGTCCAAGTGTTTGAAATGACTTTTGAGGAAGACTGCCTGAATCGCGACCATGAGTACGAGTTTCTTAAAAGTGAGACTGATGAAGATGGAACATCTTTGGTCAATAAATTGAGTGGAAACCCAACCCTGAACGACCACCCGGTCTCATTCTCAAAAGAATATCTAGAAAAATGCGATAGCGACTCATCTTTGGGTCGTGAGTGTGAGCCAATGCATGAGGTTGAGGAAATTCCTGAAGGTTTCAAGGCTCCTTTGCTCCATTTCACTGCCAAGGTTTCATCCGGAACTTATGTGCGATCCTTGATTAGTGATATTGGACGTGCTGTGGGGTCGTCGGCTTATATGGTGAAACTGATAAGGAAAAAGCAAGCTGAGTGGGAGCTGGGTAAGAATGTGTTTGAGCTTTCGGACTTTGAGGATAGGCCTGCTAAAATTTGGGGACAAGTCCTAGAAGAAGTGTTCAATGGTGGTGGTGACGTGAATGTGCGTGAAAGATTTGAGACCCTCGAGGGAGTTGTTTCACAAGAATTTGAGCGTGAACAAAAACGTGTAAAAACCGAGTAGAGCTCCTTACTCTCATAACCAAACTAGCATGATACAGAGTAACATAGTCCATGAGACTTTTAATGATATAGCGGTGTTTGAAATAATCTTCACTCCTAAAGGATTGCATGACATTGCGTAGTCACCCTTGTCTAGGTATTTGTCGTCACTATAACTGAGCAGAACATTACTAGCTTCTTGTGGACACGCAAAGCCAAAGTCAGCAGGACAATCACGTACTAAGGCATGACAAATGTTCAGACATGGTAGAATCTCGAAGTATGCAGCTGGAGGTGCAATCTCATCTTCGATGAAGCTATTGCGCCCTTCAAAAGCCTCATATGCTTTGTAAACAGATGAGTTTGAAGTAGTGCATCTCGGTATGGAGACCGAGCAAAGCCATTTGCGATAAGAATCTGCACAGTTGTCACATGTAACTATAGGAGAAAATCTGGCATCCGCTTCGGTATCACAGGGAATCTGTTGTAATGCATACGAGAAGTTCTCATACATCAAAGACGTGTAATTATCATACCGCTGAATGAGACTGTCAATACTCTCCTGGCCATTAACATATGCACTCGAGGCTGGTACAGCGTAGCCGACTTCTTTGCAAAATTCGAGGTTGTAGATGATTTTACAGGCTGAAGAATGACTTGTGGTAAAATTGAGATGTTGATACACCAGAACCTGGTCCACTAACATAGAGTAGTAGGTTGTGTTAGGCGAGAGACTGCCTATTTCTAACCACATTTCCGAGTCGTGGCTCCCCATACTAGACAAAGCTCTTTCCAGAATGAGGTTTTGATAACCTGGATCAGTGTAAACTTTTAGTGCAAAATCGATATTAGTCCAGTTGTACAAGTTCGACGCACTCAACAATGCAGATTCATTATCAACGTCAAGTAGGGAGATGAGATCCTCACCTGTATAATTGAAGTATACGGATCCAGAAGAAAGTGACAGCGTCAGAGACCATGATTCACCATCAACACAACTTGCACATCCCGAGGAAACTATCTCTGCAAGTAAAAGACTTGAATTCAAATAATAATCCGGTGTAACCACCAAATCGGCACGTCCATTGGTGAAGTTGACAGCCCATCCATTTCGAATACCGTCTAAATCATCTTCGACACTGTAATATAACAAAAGACCATCTCCCGGACCATTCCAACTAGGTGGATAGGAGATTATATGGGCTGATAGTGTTAAGTTACCCACTAGGGCGGCCTTATCATGAGAAAACACAAATGTGGTAGAACTATTGAAATCCACTTTATCCGAAAGAGAACTAGAAAGATCCAAATTTTGCTCAAAATCTAAACTATTCAGCCTATTGTAAAAGTCCGGTGTCACAAGATCTATTCCATGTGTTACTGAATCATCATGATCTTGACCCACAGCCAGTACAAGCAATGGTATTAGAAAAACAAGCATTAGTAACATGATTGAAAATCTACCTTACATAATCAACTTATCTTTAAGTAGTTTCTCGACGGCAGCAATTGCGTCTTCGATTTTCGCAGACTCGGTTCCCATACCCTGACAGACATTACCTTTGCCTCCTGCCTTTCCTCCAATGAAGGTAGCAGCCAAGCCGGCGACATCGGTAGCTGGAATTTTCGATAAATGAGCATCTGAGATGTAGACACCTTGGGCAACGCGAGCATCATCTTTCTGACCGGTGATGAGGAATAGAGACTTGTCCTTGTTCTCCTTCTTGATGAGATTGATTGCGTCTGTGATAACCTTGGCATTGGCGGAGATTTCGATATGCTTCACCATGAACTCGGCGTCCTTGTTGTCCGTGAAGTAGCTCTTGACAGCATCCAAAGCCTTCTTGGAGTCGGCTTTCTGTTTAGCTTTGATCTCATCTTTCACAGACTTGTCAATTTTGGCGAACTTCTCCTTCAACTGGGCTTTTTGCAGAACACTGATAGTTAGCTGTCCCAATTGGGTGCTGACCTCTTTAAGCTTTTTCTCCTTAGCCTCGCCAAAGGCCATCTTATCAATTGAATTCAGAAGGTCATCAAATTCTTTGGCAATACGCTGAACTTCATGTGCATCAGTTCCCGTCACTGCAACAATACGCCTAATACCCTTGGCAATACCACTCTCCTCAATAATAACGAATTCCTTTATGTCAGAAGTCTTTGCAACATGAGTTCCACCACAAAACTCAACAGAGTAATCATACCAAGCCTTTTCATCTGGCTTTGCAAGCAAATCTTCCACAGGCACACCGATGGAGACAACTCGAACAGGGTCAGGGTAAGTCTCGCCGAACACAGCTCTCAAACCGTGAATTTTTTTCGCATTTTCTAATTCCACTTGCTTAGAGTAAACAGGCAAGCTATCCTTGATGACTTTATTACAGATGGCCTCAACCTTTTCAAGTTGTTCGAGAGTAACGGCATTCTTATTTGAGAAGTCAAATCTAAGCTTTTCAGCAGAAACGAGAGATCCTTTCTGATCAACCCCATCACCAAGAATCTCACGCAAAGCAAGATTGAGAATGTGGGTACCAGTATGGTTATTTCTGATTGGCCATCTTCTGAGTTCGTCATAACCAGCAATCACGTCGTCTCCAACAGAGAATGAGCCTTCGACAATGTGACCAGTGTGCAAGACGTATCCGGCATACACTTGAACATTTTCAACGGCAAATTCAGCAACACCATCAATGACTATTTTACCTGTATCATATTCTTGACCACCCTGTTCTGCATAGAAGGGAGTCTTTTCAAGCAGGAAGCCTACCTGTTCACCTTCAGAAATTTGAGAAGTAGACTGCAAGAATTCCTTACCATTGTAAAGACCAACGATTTTAGTTTTGATGTCCTCAGTACCGTACTTGTAACTGTCATCGGTCTTAGGAATACTATCGTTGGTATCTAAAGATCCGAGAGCATGCACGTCAAGCTTCAAGGAAGATTTACCGGACTTCGGACCAGATCCTTTGGAAGCTTCTAACGAAGCAAGTCTGGCTTTCTCAAAAGCCTCCTCGTCGATCTTGAGACCTGCCTCCTCAGCCATGAGTCTCGTCAAATCAACAGGAAATCCATAAGTGTCGTAGAGTCTCCAAACATCACGACCAGCAAGAGTTTGCTCTGGGGTCTTGGAAGCAATGATCGCGTATTGTTCGAAAAGCTTTTCACCACGGTCCAATGTTCTTGCAAAAGAAGCTTCCTCCTCATCAAGGATCTCGAAAATAGACTCTGAATTGGTGGCAATTTCTGGGAAAATGTGCTTCACTTGTTCAATGAGAGTTGGAGAGAGTTGAGAGAAGAACTTACCAATAGGATAGTTCATGTATTTTCTGACATATCTGGCACCTCTTCTCAAAATTCTTCTTAGAACGTACCCTCTGCCTTCATTGTTAGGCACTCCTCCATCTGCCAGAGCAAAAGTCAAGGTACGGACGTGGTCAGCAAGCACTCTGTAAGCGGTGTCAATTCCATCGATGTCGTCTTTTCCGAACTTTCCTGAGTACGGACGAACGCCAGTAATCTCTTGAATTTTGGTAAACAGAGGTTGAAAGACATCTGTATCGTAATTAGATCTCACATCCTGGAGCACAGAGACTAATCTCTCAAATCCCATACCAGTATCGACGTGCTTTGCTGGAAGAGGTCTCAGAGACCCATCTTGCTCTCTGTTGAATTGAATGAAGACATTGTTCCAAATTTCTAAAACATCAGGGTCGTCCTGATTCACTAGTGAGGCAGCATTTCTACCTCCGATACGGTCGTAGTGGACCTCAGAACAAGGGCCACAGGGACCCTGGTCTCCCATCTCCCAGAAGTTGTCCTTAGCATTTCCTGGCAAAATATGGTCATCTGCAACTCCCACAGCCTTCCAGTACTCCATGGCCTCCAAATCTGCTTCGAGACCATTAGCAGGATCTCCTTCAAAATAGGTCACGTAGAGTCTGCTTGGGTCGAGACCATACACTTTGGTTAGAAGTTCCCAAGAATACTCAATAGCTTCCTTTTTGAAGTAATCACCAAAAGACCAGTTTCCCAACATCTCGAAAAATGTGTGATGATAAGAGTCTCTTCCAACATCCTCGAGGTCGTTGTGTTTTCCTCCAGCTCTAATACACTTTTGAGAGTTGACGGCTCTCTTGAGTGTAGCGAATGGAGAAGACGGATCAACCGTACCCAAAAATATGGGCTTATACTGGTTCATACCAGCGTTGGCAAATAAGAGTGTAGGGTCATCATGAGGGATCACAGATGACGATGGCACAAACTTGTGTTCTCTCTCCTTGAAGTAGTCAAGAAACGTGTTTCTGACAGTGGTGGCAGTCCATTGTTGCGACATGTTGCGGTATAGTGACAAAGATCGGATATGGGGTGTATGATACCGATAAAAGCAAAATTTCATACACTATGCCAGATGCAACGACTTGAAAGATTTGCCGTCGATGGATGTTTAAAACTTTTGGCATATATGGTCGATCGGCGCGTCGCACTAATATTTTTCATCATGGTCCGTCTCAAGTCCCGGTATCTGTTGTTCGAGATACTTAGCCCAGACCTTGACGAGCCGTTTTATGGCACCCATAAGGAAGCTGTCATGGCCCTCCATCGTTCCTCCAATCCTCGGATAACGCCCAAGCTTATAGTGCAAGAGATTCGATCTTCTCTGCAATCTAATTTTGGTGACCACGGTCTATCTATGGCTGCCTCGCTTACTGTCAAGTACTTCTCGCATCGCACAAGCACCGGCATTATTCGTGTACACCGTGAAAATTCGCGCGAAATTGTCGCTGCTTTGACATTTATTCGGCAGCTGCTTGGTGAGCCTGTCATAATTCGATGTTCAAGCGTGAGCGGTTCCATCAAAAAATGCGAAGACCGTGCTATCCAGCTCTCGCGTGATCTTATGGTTGAGCTGGAGCAAGATCTGCTGAAGATATTTAACGAAGAAGAGGCTAAGTGAGCATTATCATGTTAACTATCTACTGTCTGGATTTGATGATATCAACAAATTCAGGTTTCAAGGAAGCTCCACCAACAAGGAAGCCGTCCACATCGGACTTGTCCTTGAAGTCTGTGGCGTTCTTTCCGCTGACAGAACCTCCGTACAGGATTCTGACAGAGTCAGCCTGGGCACCAATAACAGTTCTCAGGTAGTCTCTAATCTCCTTGTGGATGTTTTGAGCATCTTCAGCAGTGGCAGCAAGACCAGTACCAATAGCCCAAACCGGTTCGTATGCGATCACAATGTTAGTCCAGTCCGACACAACATCAACAACAGTTTTGAGTTGTCTCTTGCAAACATTGAGGGTCTCACCAGCTTGCTTTTCCTCGTAGGTTTCACCAATACAGAGAATAACCTTCAAGCCGGATTCGAGAGCAAACTTAGTTTTGGAAGCAATCAATTCATCGGTTTCTTTGAAGATGGTTCTTCTCTCGGAGTGACCCAAAATAACCCATGGGATTCCAAGGTCCTTCAATGCAACGGCTGAAATCTCGCCAGTGAAAGCACCTGAAGCCTTGTCGAAGCAATTTTGAGCAGAAACCTCAACTGTAGATTGCTTGTTGTTCTCAGAGGCCCACAAAAGATATGGGGCAGGTGGTGCAATCACGACTTGAACGTCAGATGGGAGGGAAGCAGCATTGAGGTTGTTGACAATGGTTTGAATCGAGTCCTTGGACCCGTTCATTTTGAAGTTTCCACCAACGAAGAATTGTCTAGTCTGTAAGGTTATGTTAGTCGTAATAGAAGAAGTCTCGTCTGCCGGTCGCAAATGCATTGATATGGTCTGGAGCAGCGAATAAGGAGAACGTACCATTTTGGAATTAGTAACACTGATTTTAATTGTTCGGGGGAAGAGGTAATTTATATGTGACCTTTTTTGACAGTACGTGCAGAACCGATCGGATGATTTCCTTGGGGTAAGGATGTCCTAATTGGGGTATTTCACAAAAGGCTGCGTGTACCGGGACAGCTAACTCCGTACAGACTTAACAACTTCTTGGACTTATATAAGGGTAGTACATTTTAGTAGGGGTACCTCCTTTTATATACCCAATGCAAAATCGCACCCCTCTATACTAATATATATCGGTTACAATTGTGGATAGGCTAACATAGACGATTGCGGTGTGCGGCGTCTATAGTCGCGTCGATGAGATCCGAAAACAATTAAACCTGATTTTGACAACTTAGGTCCTCGTGATCATCATCCGGATCTAGTGTGCTCGTGCTTGGTTCCCTTTTCAGCTTGTCGAAAAGCTGTTTTATTTTAAGCGATTTTTCGACCTGCTCATTCTTGGCGCGCACCTCCGCGTTGGCAACCTGTTTTACCTCGTCCTCGGTTATCGGCACCGTGCTATTGAACGCGAATTCGTTACCCGCATCTGTCTTGACTTTTTCTTCGCGCTGATTCTTTTCAAGCTCCGACCATGTACTCATGTGTGTCTCTAACTTGTAGCGCTGCGTAGTGTCATCTTTTCTCATCACAATCCATTTACAATTAGGCACGTTTTGAAGATCTTCGAAAGTCTCGACACTCCAACGAAACCATTTGGTTAAAAACACACGAGCCCATATCCCATGAGTAACGAGAACTAGCACAGATGGAAAGTTCTTTTTGCTGAATTGGCGAAATAATGTTTCGTTGAACGAAGCACACCGATCATAAACATCGGCAGCACTCTCTCCGTGGGGAATTCGGTAAAAGAAGTGACCATATTGAGCTCTTTCTATCCAGATCTCTTCCATCTCTTCGCCCGTTCCTTGAAAATTACCAAAATCTTGCTCTCTCATTCTCGGTTCTTCATATGTTTTGTACTGTACGTCTGTATCTTCCAGAGCTTCCAGAATCTCTTCCAGTGTTTGTCGCGCACGCAAATAAGGCGATGTATAGAAGCAAATAGTATCGTCGGATCTAAGCATCTTCTTGAGTTCTGCACCAGCTTCGGCGGCTTGTTTATGACCTATCTCTGTGAGAGGAACTTTGTGATTTGCTATGTAACGATTCACGGATTTATCCCTGTTTCCTTGTGATTCTCCATGTCGCACAAGAAGGATGAGCTGCTGGTTAGTTTATGGAATTCGATGCCTATACTTGCTCTTGGTCTAGCCATTATTGTTTAGATGAAATTTGGGGTAAATAAAATTTCAATTCAAGTTCAATTCTCTGGTCAGCTTTTTGGATCCCGTTCTATAAATTCAAAAATAGATACTCCAGTTAAATTCCTAACTTATTTAATTTCCGCAGTTTTCAAGTTTGGACAATCCCCCTTATATCAACTATACATCTTAGCTAACTTCATACCCATAGCAACAATTTGTAAACGAGCATCTAACTTATAACCCTGATTATTGAGCTCTTCCAAGCTCTCGTAAAATGTAGCCAAAGGAACCGTGAAAGTTTCAATGAACTCGTTCTCTTCCAAAGCCGGCACTGGATTTTGATTTCTGGGATCAGCCATATCGACGCTAGCAGTAACAATAACAGTATTGGTGTTGCAAAAGCCAGGATCATTGTAGACAACGGGTCCAGAGGCAGTGACTTTACCAATATAACCAGTTTCCTCTTTTAGCTCTCGCAATGCACATTGTTCAAGGGTTTCGTTGGGATCCACAAGACCTGCCGGCATCTCAATACAAACTCCGTCCACAGGAGGTCTGAACTGTTTTTGCAGAATCACTTCGGCACCGGTCTCCTTCTCAATGATTGCAATAATCCCAACTCCATCTACTTTTGAATCGGCTGGACGAGTGGTACGAGAAGCCATCTCCCAATCGCGCATCTTACCGTCAGCCCCCCGATACTCTATCTTATCCAGCTTAACCCACCGTGCCTCATTGTTTGCCATTGGTCGAACGCTGACAACTTGAGCATTATGTAATGTTGTTGTGTTGCTCATTCTTCTTAAAAGCAGGGTACTAAATCTCCTCAACATAAATACACCACACACCTTAATATTTTAATTATTTGGTCACATCATGTCGGCCCAAGATATAAAGGCCAGAATCGAACAAGAGCTCGTTGCCTCAGGCAAATACCAGGAGATTTACAATTTTCTGAAAATACAGCTTGCCAACTCCGGCTGGACTGAACAGTTCTCACAGTTGGCATCGGAGACGATATCAAAGACGCCTGACACACAGCAACTACGGTTTGTGGAAATCGTTGACAAGTTGCAGCCGCAAGCTCTCGATATGGTATCCGAAGATGTCAAGGCTCAAGCGCTCGCAAAGATAAAAGAGTTTCTAGAGTCAACACTAGAGTAACGTGATTGCTATAGATAGATCTAAATTAATTCACCTACGTCCGTTATTTATTGTTCATCAGTTTTTGGCTCCTCTGCAACTATCATTGTTGCGGGTTCAGAGGGTTCAGAGGGTTCAGGCTCCTTCTCATTCCCATTCGTCTCAGCTTGAGGCGAGGCGCTGCGCTTCGAGACATCCTCTTCCTTGTCATCGTCATCATCGTAATCTTCATCCTCTTCTATCTCACGCACCGGAGCTTCCTTCAGGGCCACTAATTGGGGTTCACTCTCTTTTACTTCCTCAGTCTCATCCTTGAGCTCATCAACCTCCTCTTTTTCCATAGGCTTCAATTCGATACTTGAGCTGTCCGAATGCTCAGTAGTTTCTGGTTCAAGCTTTGCTCCTTCCAGAGGCTTTAGTTCCTCAGCTTGCTTCTCAGGTTCGGCCTCCACAGGCTTCTCGGAGTTTCGGTCGTTCAAAGTATCAGTGTTCGCAGGTGGATCTTCTGGTTCGGGAATTTTTTGCTTTTTGGGAAGTTCCTCGCCCTGAGGCTCTTCAGCCTCCCGTTTCACACCGTTGGGCTTACTCACAGGTTCATCGGCTTTCGCCGGCGGAACCTGGACTGATGCAGCAGGAAGCGGTTGATTTACCTGTAGAGGAGCAGGAGCGGGTCCCATATTCTGCTGTTGCTGTTGCTGCTGCTGTTGTTGCTGTTGCAAAACTTGTTGCTGTGTAGGCATGCTCAATTGATGATGACTTTGTGGAGGAGGAGGAGGCGCACCACCCTCTTTCTGGTACTTGGTGAGTTGCATTAGTCTCTCTTGGATGTGCGGGTTACTTGGATCGAGAGATGCAGCACGGTGATAGGCATCCAGAGCGTCGCCAATTTGATTGTTGCATGTTTCGTACAAAGTTCCAAGATCATACCAAACTTCTGAGAGGTAAGGATTGAGGCGAATTGCCCTGGTGTATGCATCAAGGGCATCCTTGTACTGACTGATTTTGTAGTAAAGCACACCGATAGAACACCAGAAGGTAGGGTTTCTGGAATCGATATTGACGGCGTGTTGGAAGGCCTCGTATGCATTCGGATAGTCCTGCTTCGACATGTACACGCGACCAAGATAGTACCAAGAGTGAGCGTCTGTGTTGTTGAGTTCAATAGATTGTCTCAGCAAGCGCATGGCCACATCAAGATCATAGAATGGGGCTTCCTGTTGGGAGTAGAGACAACCCAGTTGTTGAAGTACCTTGGAGTGATTGGGGTTACTTTGAAGAACTCGTTCGTATGCCTCCTTTGCTCCGTCGAAATCTCTGTTCTGCTCGAGAACCGAGCCGATTTGGAACCAGACATCGGTTTGGGTGAGCGGGGCAGGAGGCATGGAGAGAATATAATTGAAGCATTCGAGGGCTTTGGCAAGCTTTCCTTGAAGTTTGTATATGATACCAAGGCGGAAGTATATTTCATTGGCCTTGTCGAACTGAGGGTCCATTTCAAGAACACGTACAAATGCCTCTTCGGCATATTCCAAGGAGCCGTATCTGTCGTACAAGATTCCAATTCCATGCCAAAGCTTTGGAACACTTAGATTCTGCAAGTTGAGTAGAGCCTGCTGGTACGCGGTGTAAGCACTTTGGAGATCGTCCAACATGAGGTAACAGTGTCCTAGGAGACCCCACGTTTCACCATTATTCTGGTCCAGAGATAGGGCCCGGCGATACAGATCTGCCGCCTCTGCAAATGCATCGCGCGTGCGGTATACATTTGCAAGCTGGGTGAGAGCCTTAGGGTTGTTAGGGGTGTAGCGAAGTGCGGTAGAAAATGCCTCGACCGCCTTTTCAACATTGCCGATGGTATCTGCACATGTACCGATGGCAATCCAAGTTTCGGCGTTTTCCTGTGCAAAACGAGCTTCCAGCGACGAAACATCCTGCGAACCCAAAGCAACAGGGTTGCCGTTCATTTGTTGTGCGATTAGTTGCTGGTTCATAACAGATAATTTCTAATGGCAATTTGTTTTTTTTTTCATCTGTTCCTCTCAGCCCTTAAATTTACATTCACCGGTAACAACTCAGTTTGAGCCAACTGCTGCTTGAATAATTGCTGCCTTTTTTTATTGTTCTTTATTGTCTGCACGATCGTTCTATTTACTTCCAACAATAGAGACTGTGCAAAGTTCTGCGATCGGGTTTTCCACTGCCTGAAACTAGAATAATAATGCGCAGACAATACAAGTCACAATAACTAAAAATACCAATTGTCGACAGCTCTTGGCTTATATATATTATATTCTATTAGTCACTTATTTTAAAGTCTTGATAAATGAATCAAGATTATACTCTTCCTCGTACTGCTTTTCGTCCCACAATTCTGCTAGCTCGTTCACGGCAGATCCGGCCTTTCCGGTCAATCCAACATCGTTAGGAACATCCAATTCTTCAAGTTTGGAATCTGAAACAACTTTCTCTTTCTCTTTTTGTCTTTCCTTACCAACATCTTGGTCAGTATCGAAGAGATCCAGCAGTTGATTCGTGTCCATCGAGGCAAGTCCTGAATTCTGTTGGTTGATAATCGTAGACGCAATGTTCATCTTGAATTTTTGCAACCCCATAATCTTCTCTTCTAATGTGTCCTTAGTGATTAGTCGGTAAACGTTAACCACCTTCTTCTGTCCAAGACGATGCGCACGGTCCATAGCTTGCAAATCGTTCATTGGATTCCAATCATGCTCAACGAATATAACAGTGTCAGCTCCTGTCAAATTCAAGCCCAAACCTCCAACTTTAGTGGTTAATAGGAGAACGTCAATCGACGGGTCGTTGTTGAAATTTCGCACCACATCTTGTCGCTTACGCGGATCGGTGGATCCATCTAACCGAAGATATGTGACACGAGGCATGTGTTTCTTGAGCAAGTCATTCTCCACCATATCAAGCATATCTTTCATTTGACAAAAGATCAGAGCTCGGTGCTGTGAGATAACATTCTCCGAAGAAATGACTCCCTTCTGCTCACTTTCGGTACCTATTCCACATTCCCGCAACAGATTCTTCAAAGACATCAGTTTCGGAGAGTGCTCAATGTCTCTGATACCCATTCCTGATCCTTGGAGATACTTCATCACCTCATTATACTGTGGGTGCTTTGGGGTCACAACGAGAGCTGCATGATTACAGAGTTTTCTCATGTATTGCAAGGCCTGGAAAATGTGCTGTTTGCTTTGACCTTCATCCTTCGTAGATTTGAGGTCTTCCTCAACAGTTTTCTTTTGCTTCTGGATAAAGTTCTTGTAAAGCTGCTTCTGTAGATTAGAGAGCTCACAGTAATAATCTTGAATGATCTTCGGTGGAAGGTCAGACAGAACGTCTTCCTTTAATCGCCGAAGCATGAAAGGTAATACTTGCTTGTGCAAAGCTTCTAAAGCCAGAGCCCCAGCTTCTTGCTCTTTTGATCCCTTGTTGGTACGCGAAACAGCGATTGGTTTGGCGAATCGCTCATGGAACATCTTCTCAGTCCCCAGGAATCCCGGCATGAGGAAATCAAACAAAGACCACAGCTCCAGAACATTGTTTTGAATTGGAGTACCAGACAGGACCAACCGATGCTCAGCGCGGATCTTTTTGACAGACTGCGTAAGTTTTGTGTTAGCATTCTTGATTATATGTCCTTCGTCAAGCACACAGTAGTTGTAGTCCATTGAGCTCACAAAATCAACGTCATTTCGGACAACATCGTAAGACGTCACAACCACATCAGCACCCGAGAGTTGGGTTCGAATCGACGATCTGTATGAAGGCGAACCAGCGTAGACGACAATCTTCAAGAAAGGTGCGTATTCCTCGAATTCTTGCTCCCAATGACCTGTTAACGAGGGTGGACAAATGATAAGACTTGGTAGTTTACGTGACTCAATAGACTGTGTCTTTTTGTGTTCCTCAGCACGCAGATGATGATCGCTTGCAACAATACAAATGGTTTGCAGGGTTTTACCCAAGCCCATATCATCGCAAAGAATACCATGCAGGTGGTATTTGTTCAGGAAGGCCAACCAGTTCACCCCTTCCTGCTGGTACTTTCTCAATGTGGCTTTAATCGCAACAGGCAGTTCAAACGGTTGAATTTTTGTTGGATCCATCATCTGCTGAATAAATTCTCGTTCCCTGTCCCTACCTCCAAGAAGTTCTTCGGGCATATCTGGAGGGTCTGGAATACCAGCCTCCAATGGAATCAGTTTTATTATAGAGGCGAACGTTGTTGTAGCCAACAAGCGCACGTCATGATTAGCATCGCTCATTCTTCCAAGAACAGGAACTAACAGGAAGACGACGTATGGCAATATGTCTGAGCCCATCACAACGGACAATCTGTACACACATTCGATTGCTCCTTGTCTGTCCTTCAGATCCAGTGCATTATTCAACATGGGCAATATACTTTTCACAAAGAATTGGAACCCAGGAGCTGGCAAGTTGGCACATATTGAAGCAAAACACTTGGCAGCAGAAAATCTAAACACGGAGTATTGAGATTTCAAACCGTTCAGAATCAATGGTAGCTTGTCTAGAACGATAACCTGTAAAGAGCGGTCCATTTTTGCTAATAGCGCGCGAATTAGCTCTAATGCATCAACAGCTTGTTGACCATCCTTATCATCAAGATCGCATTTCGCTAAATTGGAAAGCGGTTCAAACATGGATTGCTGTAAAATCGGAACCTGGGAGAATACATCCTTACCATAATTGTCAATCAAACATTCGAGAGCAGTCTTTGCACCTCGACGTTTGATCTTGGCAAGAACAATTTTGCGTTCAGCCAATGAGGTTTCTGCTGGATCTGACTGTGGTTCCTCTTTCCTGAGTGAAAGAACGATCTCACCATATTCCTTGTTAGGAGCGAACTCTGGGACTTCGGACGTGTCAACACATAAAAATGCGCATAGGTTTTTGACCATCTTGTCGGCAGGACCCGATTTTCCCACCTTGTTGAGTTCCATAATTAGCAAGACAACAGTATGAGCAGCCCTGGTTTGGAGGATACACGATTCTTCATTTTTGACGCTATCCATGAGAGCTCTGATAATGGGATTCAGCTTCTTGGGCAATCCCGACAGCTTGAGCACCGACGATGAATATGATGCAAGAATACCGGTCGAACGATTCGTTTTGGCTGCAATGGCTTCTGTCAAAGACATATTGATACGATGCTTGGCATCCTCAAGCGCTGGGAGAGCTGTTATCTTGTAAGTTGACGACATGGATTTGAGGAGCTTGTTGTAAGATTCGTTAATCACCATGGTTGCAGCTTCAATTCCAAAAGCATCTGGACCAGCTTCTTTCTCGCCTTGCACTAAAACAGGCAAAGTTGGTAACTTTCCGGAAGAAACCTTGCCTTGTTCTCTAAACACATGGAACAACTGCAAACATTGAGTTCTCAAACCTTTCAGTGTAGGGACAAACTCTCGGAACGACGGAAGTGTGGAAGGTTCTGCCAATGTATCATTCAAAACAGGAAGGAATCTTTCTTTTATAGACTCAGGAATAGGCCTTTCAAGATCAATCATTGATTGGCAGTACTCTTCAAGAATGACACTGGCGAACAATCGCGGGGTGGAATGAGGATCATTTAGGAACTCTTGCAAGCGCGCAAACAATGGATCCAAGTTCTCGAGACAGTCGAAACGAGCCATTGTGTAACCAAGCGCGGTTGCAACAGCAAGTCTCGTACGCAGAACAACTTCGCTGCCAACTAAAGTTAGATCACCATTTATCATTGGCGCGTCAATATTAACTGCGTGATCATACTCAGTTTCAGGAATTCCCGCACTGTCTTGCTTAATTTTGGAAGAGTTAGCAGATGACATATCATCCGAAAATCTCCTCTTCTTTTGTTTCGGCTTTATGTCTTCAAGATTGAACCCTGTGAGTGGAATGTTTTTAAGCGATAACATTTGCCCACTTGGCCGCAGGATATATTTTGGATTCATGGAATAATTGAAGCGCGCAACACCGATGGGAGTCATCAATAATGAAATTATAGGCTGGATGTGCTCTGAAAACGTCTCATCTATCGCGTTGGAACCCAATTTCATAACTTGTTGCACCATAGTATTGAAGACAGTCTTGGACAATTCTAGCACCTCAGAGTTTTGTTCCACAAGGAGATTTTGAAGAATCAAGCGACATGCTTTACCATCAATCCAATTCTTGAGTGAGTCGTCTTGGATCTCTAAAAATGCCAACAGTGTTCTTAGCACGGACTTACGCACATTAGTGATAGAGTGCCGCAGGAATGGGAATAAACGGGGGATCAAGTATTTGAAGTTGAAGTCTTCATTTTCCACAGCATACTGCTTCATCTTACCCAACACTTCATTATGCGAACAAAGCTTTGCCAAAAGATCCATCACAGATCCAATAGAGGCGGATAGATCGTCCTTCAAATCTGTCAAACCCTGCCAAATCACATTGACAATCTCGAAAACCATGTCAAGTTTGAGTTTCACGAACTCTGTGGCGATAGGAATGAGAGTCGAGGCAGCGACACTTTGGACGTCATCGTCAGCATTGCTCGTCAGGCAAAACAACACCATTTCGATCGTGGAATCTAGAAGTTCAGTGTGACTGAAAAGAAGATCCGTTCTGATGCTGACAAAATAACGCAGCCCCAGCATACCTCCATGTCTGGCCTCCCAGCAGGTGGTCTTGAATTCTGAGGCCCCGAAATCTTGCTTTATCAATTGTTTTAGCGCTCCAAAGACTCTGATGACAATGTCCTCGGGCAGGTGAAGTAACAGAGCAGCCAATGTTTGTCCTGCATTCTCTCTAACAGGAGCCACCACCGTATCAGACACATAATCTCCAAATCGATCCATGGCAAAAAGTGTAACGAGTCTAACACAAAGATCCTCCAAAGTCCTTCTATTGAGGTCTTCATTTTCTTCTAATGAACGTCCCTTGATGCGTCCTGCACCTTTCGCTTGGTATTTCACCAACTCTCGCAAACCCATGGCTGCACCGTGTCTGACCTCCCAAGTATCGCTGAACAGGTCTTTTATGAGTAATTCATAAACCCCTTGGTACTGCCAAACAAGATGCGCAACTTTCGCATGAAGCTGCAAAATTGGAGAAATCTCTGCGACCTTTTGTTCCACCACTAATTTGGTTCCATTTGATTGCGAGGTGACCGTCACATTAGGCGAGTTGGGCACGCCTTCGTTGGCTTCGTCCTTAATGGCACCATCCTGGGTTAATTGACGAGAAACACTACTTTGAGAAAGATCAACAACCTCTGTTTTGGAAGTGCCGGACTTTGCATACTTTGCCTTTCTTTTAGCCATGGCCCGCATTCGTGCTGATTGCTGAGGTTTGGCTTCTTGTGAGGTGCATTCGAGCTCTTCCTTGGTGGGCAGATCTGTTGCTTCTGACTTGGGAGTAGGCATGTCGTTGTATTCTTCAATGCCAAGCTTGGACGAGAAATCGGTTTTTGACTTTTTGGATGGATTTTCCGCACCCTTGTTAGCGAACTCGGCACCAGAAGTGGCAAGCAACACCCTGCCTGACTGCAGGATCTGGAACAGATTCCATTCATCAAAAGAAAGAAATGTATGCTCAGATGGTACTAACTGCTCCCAGTCAATATCCTCATCTTCTTTCTTGATAGCCTCAAACTCACTTTCAGCGTCGGCAGTATCATCTTCAGAGTTTGGATTCCAAGCAGAGCTATGTGACACAATACCACCAAAAGCGCGAGATGCTGCAACTCTAGTTTCCCATTTTTTGCTCTTCAGGAATGGATACACTCTGGAAAGCAGGTTGAGAGTCTCCTCTGGGTGTTGTTTAGCCAGGTCACTGAGCTGTTCTGCGGCTGTATTTCGTATAAAGGGTGTTGATCCCGTTTCCAAAAGCACGACTAGTCTTTCCAGACGAGACATGGCTTGATTATAATGTCGAAATGGGTTTTTCCTAAATTTACAAGTGAAAACAAAAACACCCTTTTCCCTCTGATTTTTTTTCAATTTTAAAGGTCCTTGCTGACGTATTTATATTTAATTTTTTGGGCTAGAATTTAGGACGGAAGCTGGGGTTGTGAGGAATTGCAAGTTGTAGATTGTAGGCAGCTGGGAAACGATAATTTGTCTTTGAGTATCCCATCTGGTGTAGTTGATCTGTTTGCACACTGACCCCTCAGATAGCTGAAGCCAGGGGACGGTATGGGCTGGCTGAAAGAATACGCCACGTAAAATTCCTTGATTTTTGATTACAAAACCATGGGCTTGATTGATTGTTTGTACATAATTAACGAGCGCAAGTAAGTTGAAATCAGAATTCACTAACATAGTCAACTTGTGTTTGAGTACCAATCTGCCTCCCCTTGCCCATCCTTCCATTACATCAAGGACCGGCTGGAGAGTCTGGGGCCAGAGTCTGGTCCAGTCGTTGACATAGACGGCACCTGGCGTGTTGCCCGCAAACAGATCGATTTTGTCGCTGTGTATACAGCAGGAAGTAATAGACCTGACTATGTGGAAGTAGTGAGTGAGGACGAAGACGAAGACGACGAAGACGAGGGTACAGAGGAACGCATGAATTCTCCCAATCATTTCAATACAAATCTGAAAATGGCCCACCGCATCAACGATTTAGTGTATCTGGATTTTATTGACAGTTTTGTGGTTGCTGTGCGGTCTTTTTTGGGCAAAGATGTTCTTAGCTCGTCACTAGTGGAAGCAAACACCCACAAGATCGTTATGATTCTACAGGAAATGCTCGATGGCTCCGCTCCGTACTTGACTGTTCTTAACCAGTTGCACGAACTTCTACCCTCCAACAGCATCCTAAAAAAATTGATCTCGACAACGAAACAAATACAGGATACTGCCTCAAACTCAATTAGTTCGTTTGCCCAAGGGACCTCGCTAATGCACGCTTCATCATCAGCCACATCTCTTCATTCTGTCAGTATGGCAACAAAAAACGTGCTGCCAACCTCATGTATATACGAAAAGTCGGGTTATGAATATCCATGGCGCCGTGTAAAGGTTAGCCACACCCACAACGAGATGCTTATCGATCTTATCGAGACACTCAGTTGGACAATTCCCGCAGCAAAGGTGACCGAGACGCCCCTAGGTGCTTCCTCGTACTACAACATGCAACTTGGTGCGAAAAAACACTTGCCTGTTCAAGCTATGATCGATGGTGTGCTTGAGTTCAACAACTCGCTATCTGGAACTCCACAAGTTGAGGTCGTCTTGAACCTCAATAAACATGACCTTGGAATCCCAGGATTACATTGCAGCGTCGATGCGAGTACCTGGCAGCGTAACCCAGGCGTGCTTCACTTCGTCCCGCCAGACGGAAAGTTCTGTCTCCTGGACTACAAAATCAACCTTCTGGACACACCATCACCCATTAACATATGGAACTATCTGGGAATTGTGGATGTGGAGTTTGTCACTGGACTCGGAATTGAGAAAAACGAATTCGAGGTCCGCCTACAAACCAAAATGGTCAATGGAGTGAAGTTTATCGAGGATCTTAAACTCCGCATTCACAGCGAGGGTGCCGTCCGTGCGCTGCGGATCACGCACGGAGACTTGCAATCTAAACAAAATCTACACGAATGGGTCTTGGACAAAATGTTGCCTACGGGACTGGTTTGTACGTTCCGGGGCCAGACTCTCCACACGACACGCCCGAAATACGTGACGGTTTCGTATTCCAATAAGGGCAGTGTCCCAAGTATGATCAAAGTTGAATCAATGACGGTAGTGTCCGGCCTTGCGTCCAATGTCAAACCGTTCAAGGGGGTAAAATATATCACCACCACTGGCAGCGTTATACTTAGGTGAAGAGCTGGACAAACTCGTCAAAGTCGCGCACCACAAAATCTATCTCGGGCATCTCCTTCTCAACGCTCTCGTTGTCTGCATGACGAAGCAGAACCGTGGTAAACCCTGCTGCTAAACCCGCACGCATATCGTCGAACGAGTCACCAACCATCACCATCTTCTCGGGCTCTATCCCCCAAGTTGAAGATATGTGAAGTAATGGTTCTGGTGCTGGCTTAGGCGGCTTGAAGCTACGCGTCACTATTGGCTCACAGAGTTGAATCCCGTCCAAATGGTTTTCAAGAAGATGTTTCACAGGTTTAATTAAATTCCGTGTGCAAACGGTAAACTTGACACCTCGAGACTTTAAGAAATGCAGCATCGGCACCAAACCTTTGGTAGGCTGGGTACGAAGCATGTACGACTCTTCGATATCTGCCAAGGCGGCATCGGCAGCCTGCTGCTGTTCTAACGGGAGCGCCTTGACATGATCTAAAATATCGATGGGGTTGTTTTCGATTCCTAAGGCAGAACGCATATCCGAAAACATTGAGGTCTGTGGTTGGGTCAACGTGCCATCCATATCGAACACCACACCCTGAGCCCGCCTCAGAGCAACTAATTTCGTCATACTCATGGTGGTAGAAAAAGAAAATATACGGTGGCTACACCTCACGCCATACATAAAGCACGCACTAGCAAGCTTGCATAGTCAGTAATAGTACCACATTGACAAGGCGATTGCTTGCTCTTTTGTAGACAAGCAATCGAGAGAGAATATATAAAGGTGACTCTAGTAACACTCAAATCCATCAGAATATGTCCAACTTAGTTAACAAAATCGCCGACAAACTCACTGGAGAAGATCAACATGCATCCCGTACACAAGGAGGCCGTGGCCAAGGGTACGGATCTGATCAATACGGATCTAACCAGTACGGCTCCGACCAATTGGGTCAAGACGCTCAAGGAAGAGGTCATCACGACCAATTCGGTAGCCAGTATGATGATCAGTATTCTCAAGGTGGTCAGCGCGGCCAACAGAAATTCAGCACCCAGGATCAATATGGAGGTGCCGGTGCCGGATCTGGTAACGCTGGTAAATATTCGGATGATTTTGATGACCGCATGAACCAACAAGTTCGGGATCCTATGGAACAGGGTTATGGTCGCGGCCAACCAGGCGGAAATCCAAATGCAAGCGGTTTCGAAGACAGTGGAATGCAAACACGCAGCAAAAAATGGTGATCAAGTGTTCATCAATCAATTAAGTACTTTGAGTTAAGTTTTTTTATGAAAACCATCCATCGATGTAGTCCTTGTGGAAGCTTGAATTGAGTAGCGCAAGTGCTGACGTACACCATTCACGTAGGAGCAAGTCCCTGTTATTTCCGGCTGACAAAAGAATAGATACAGGATCTCTCTTTCTTAGTGAAAGAACCAAAATCTTGATAAACGGTACAGAAACACGCATATTTCCAAATCGATCTAGGTTGGAGTCGATAGTGTCTATGAGTTTGGGTAATCGAGACTTGAAATCATCGTTGTCAGTTGCTGCGTTGAGCTTTACAAGTGCCATTAAAAGAGACTTGAGTGTCACAAGGATTTTGCAAGATTTGGATATAATAAGTGGTAAAATGGGATGAATTTTTGGTAGCTCGATATCGTCCAATTGCTCGTCAATAAGGTTTATGAGACGCTTGCATACTTTCGAAAACTCTAGTTGCAACTCAAATACAAAATCATCCTTTTATTTCAGGGATATTGTGTCTATGGATTCAAGAAACGAATTGAAAAGCTCAAATAGCGCAGCCTCCATTTTCATGATTATTAAGAACTTGATTTTTTCGTTTAAAATTGGGAAGCCTTTGTACTGCGTGTTCGTGTCAACTAAGCCAGATGGTGGAGCCAAAATCATATTCAGCCCTATGATGAAGTACTCCGTCGACTGCGCATCAATTTTCCCGAGGCTGTCGATGTAATTCCGAAGATAATCCGGAGTGTAATTGAGTCCTAAAGTGGAATTTCGCGGAGTTCCGAAAAATAACGAGAAGAGAGCATCAAATACGAGTAGATGGGTGAGCATGAAGGACTCGGGGGAACCCAAAGGTTCTCTATACACCTTCCAATCATTGTATATGGCAAAGGAACTTGCCAATCCAATCGAGTATTCGTGTCCCGACAAGAGCACGGCATAATTGAGTAAATTCAGGGTCATGAGGAACAGAAGTTTCGCTGGCTGGTGATTATGAATAAATGATTTGGATGCGTACAGTAATGAAACCTGCTGGAAGTTGGCGATGATGACGTTAAAATCGAAGTTGATGTCTATTGAGTCCACAACTTGTACAGCCGAATTAAAGAGCTCAAGTACAACGGAATACTCCTCTGCTTGTGAAGCTTCTAGTAGGTCCATGATTTGAGCTTTGCTAAAGAGAAGTGGATATTGTGGATGTAGTTTTGAGTAGTAGAGGTCCAAATTGAACTCTATTGATTTGAGAAGTTGGCTCATCTTTTGTAGTGGTGTTGGAATCGTAAGTTTTGAGAGGTTTTGGTTAAGGCTTTGCAGGCTATGATTAGATGGTAAGGATGAGATTGCTTCTTCCCGGTTATTAGAAGCTATTGGGACCTGGAAGTTTGGTCTAGCGAGTCGGGATGCGTTGTTCAAAAACTCGTCTTCAGAATCAGAAGTGGTAATGCTATCAAGTCCAAACGAGGCACGAACTTTAGGGGAAGAGACTAGAGGTCCGAATGAACCACTAATGGAGGAAGAGAGGGAGTCAATGGAATCACGGCGCGCATCCAGAGGTGGCATGTCATATGGAACTTTCCAAAACATGGGCTGAGGCCTTGTAGCTGGGGCTGCAGCGGCAGACAGAGAAGATGAACGTCCACGTAATGGCGGTAAAATGTGGGTATTGAGCGGAGGAAGAATAAATTTAGGACTATGCGGACCCTGACTGGAGAGAGGGTAGGAAGACATATGCTGTTGTTCTGGTGGCGATTGACCCTGGGAAAGTACACTCAACTGTGTATGACTATGGTGAGAGCGTATACTAGGCTGTGGACTTTGCTCGGAGGTGGATTTTGTGTAGCCCTTGGATGGTCCCCGTTTCAAAGGTATTCTGGTGAATGAACAATGATCGCCAGTTCTCTCACAATTGGCACAAATCTTGGCCACCTGATTAGTAGTAGTATCAAGCATCGCATTGCACTTAATTTTCTTTCGTCGGCACTCATCACAAGCACGGGATACCTTGGAACGCTTTCGCGGAGGAACCTGTACCTTAGGAGACTCTTGAGTGGGTGTCGGTGTTTGTGGGTCTGCGCGTGGTGTAGTGGCGCCCAAGGTGGTGGCAGATACGGAAGAAGAATTAGAAGAAGAGTTGTTATCTTTTGTATTTCTGTTTGATGGGGCTGGAGAAGTAGGACTAGTAAAGCCCACAACTTCGCTCACATTTCGCTTATCCCGAAGCTGCTCCCCCTCTGCCACGGCCGAAGACTCAGAAACGGGCGGAGTAGGATGCAGGGTACGTTCAGTTTCCGTCATTACTCACAAGGGAACTGCCCTCTATGGATTTTAAGCACTAGAGAAAAAGACAAGAGAGTATACTAGTTTTTTTCTTGTTTTTCGGTCAAGGCTCCCCAGGTTCCCCACCTTGAGGGTGCAGGGATGTCCGAGAATAATGCGAAAAATTATCCGGGGAAACCGGGGTCACGCCGGAACACAGCACGACGGTCCTGATGAACAGATCAGCGGTATTGTTTTCTATGGTCATCCAGCCTCATATTTCAATATCGGAATTAATCAGTCGGCTAACATTTCCGTATTATTGCAATTTAAGCGCACCCAAAAAGTACCCTTATGCACCTCTTCATGACCTCATTTATTACGTAATACATAATTATATCTTTCTGGCAGAGAAAAAAAAGGTCAACTCGGTGAATTCCAAATTCGGATAAGGCATGGAGTCTGGGGTAGAGCACATGGAGACAACTATTAAGCGCAAGCGTCGTACTCCGTACTCGTGCCTCAGTTGCCGGCGACGTAAGATCAAGTGCAACCGTGAGAGGCCAGTATGTCGTCGGTGCCAAATCGCGCGATTGGACTGTGTTTACGACGGACCTGAGACCTGGGTTTTTCCGCAACAAAGTCCGGCTTTCACCGTTGCTAAACCGCCTTCTATTCAGCCTGCAAACGACACTCAGTCGTCGAAAGCGGTGCTGAAGTTCCCTGTGGCATCCGATTCCTTAGATGACACACTTTCGAAAATGATCAAGTTGCAATCCCGTTTGCGTCAGCTCGAGGCCAAACTTTTGCAGGAACGATCCATGCTCAAGGACACGGTCAACTTCACGCAGTACGAAAAGATACATTATGCAAAGAAAAACAGGTTCATGTACATGGGCTCATTCCAACGGTACCGCATATGGCAGACTGACCCGTTTGCCAGGTATCTATTAGAAGATTTCCGCCGGTATAAGAACCGTGTCACGAACGATTCTTCGGGCACGCATGAGATGCACCGGCAGGTCAATATGCGCAAGAAGGGGTCCAAACTAGGCGTTATCGTCGGCGTCGATGAAATGAGTGGATTACAAGCCCAGATGGAGCAGGCGTTGCCACACGTGGTGACTATTGGAAACCACCTTGATACCTATTTCCGCCATCTGCATCCCTATTTTCCCGTCTTTGTTGAGGATGAATTGCGCAAAGACGTGCAACGAATATTGATCGAGACAGAAGCTTGCACCTCTTTGGTCCTGCACGGCAAGATGGACCTTGTGGTGGCAGCTACTCTACTGGTAATTATGCGGCTCAATTACCAGGCAATTTATCTGAAAGACCAAGTGGGAGCCGTGCTAGACGAGCACGAGCGAGACATCTTAATGCACCCAATGAATTCGAGCGTGGTACAACTGGCTCATTTGACCCTAAATTATGTTAACTACCTGCGCAAACAAAATGTGGCTGTTTTGCAGCTGTGCGCTATACTACGGCACTACCAAACTGTGAGTCAAGAGGACGGCGACGGTGGCGACGGGGCCGACGGTGTGGTTGCAAACGGATTAGTGTGCAGTATGGCTCTCGGCCTCGGCGTGGACCGCAAACTCTCACTCGTGATGCAGGCTGACACAATTGCCAATATGCCGACGCCGGACCAACTCGAGGAGCTCTGGCCGCGGTTGTGGCGTACAGTGGTTGTTATGGACCTAGATTACTCAATGACCTTTGGAAAAGCACCGTCCGTGCTTTTGGAGGACTCCGACAATCGTTTCGACGACCGGTTGTGGGACATGTTTGCGTTTTTGCAGCGAGCACTGGTCACCATACACAAAGTCGGCCAGCCTCCAAAGGTACTTGACCTGATGGTTATTCTCCAGAGGCTTCGGGAACTGAATCCCACCCCCACTGATGTGTTTAGCCTTCTCCGTCGTATGGCATTCAACGAGCTTTCGTATCAAATAAATGCTCATATGCTTCTACATTACGAACTTACGGCCCAGAAAGAGAATATCACGCCAACTTTGGTCCGTTTATCGGCGGAATTTGCCCAGCATTTCGACATTGTGCTATCAACGTATAATCAGCTCGGCTCGACTTATTGCCAGCAAGTCCCTTTGCTGGTGGGGCCTTTGGTTAAGGCACTCAACAAATGCTTACACTTTTTAATCTACATCGGCGTACGCGCACTGTACAAGCCTCGCGACCATACCGACAAGCTTTTAGAGCTGAGCATCCAGCTCCTTCGCCACTGTGTCAAAATGGTTGCCATTCTGGGCGACCAAAACTACCTAGCAAGCAGAATGTACCAGACCTCGCGCACAATTTGCTGGTGTCTCGAGAACAACGGCGAGGCGCTCTTCAACAAGTCAATTCCACGACGAGAGGCTACTCCTAACTCGCTGGAGCTGCTTTCAGGCCACCAGTACACCGAGCTGATGCGGGTGCTGGAGACCGCGGCAGACCATGCACCGCCACAACAGAGTTTGTGGCGCGACGGCGACGGCCCAGATACGCACTTCCATCACTTTGAGCAGCACGAGAGCGTCAACTCTCTGCAGCCTGAAATATGGCAGGACTTCCTGAACGACTACGAAGAGATCTTTTCAGATCTGCAATTGCACATAGACACTAATTACATGTGACGGTCTATTTCGTCTTGCGAGGAGGAAGACCTTCAACCTCGCGTGTGTAGTCTCCCGAAAGAACGCTTTCCTCGATGAGCTGCTGACGACGCAGCTCCTCCTCATGACGCACGATGTTTTCAAACTCGATCACGGCGCGCTCAGTTCGGAACGATGCTCCAGCAGCAATCCATATCGTGTGATAGAAAATGCGGATGCGGAATCCAAAGGCCCTGTAGAATGGCGAGCGCCACCGCAGTAGAAGCTCTGTAGGAACACTAATCAGCGCTCCGTACATCCCGCCAATAAAGGTTGCCTTGAGGATGACGTTGCGCAACTTTTCAATTCTATTTTCCGCGTGGTGCGCCAGTTTCCGCTGCGACGACATGGCTGTGAGACAGAATTGGGTGGAAAAAAAAATCACGTCTGCCGGCCGTCGCGTCGATCACTTTAGGGTCTCCAACACCTGCTGCTTCACTATCGCTGAGAACCGTTCGCGGTCTTCGCGCCACAGCTTGGCCGCGTCCACATTGGCTGGAGAGCTCGGATTAGGCTCAGCCAGCATCGAACATACACTCAGAAGGATCTTCTCGACGCTCTGTAGCGGGCCCCACCGTTCGTCCGCGCTCTCGTACTGTAATGGATCCTCTCCCGGAGGATGCAAAATACTTATACACACCGTCCCGTCTTTGTAGACGTTTGGATGTAAAATCGGAGACTTGAACTTAAGTTTAGGTGGTGACAGAGGGTAGTCTTGTGGGAAATCCATCTCTGCCTCGAAAACCCCGTTCTCGTACACCGTTCCTGGAGGACCCTCCAAGATGCACCGCCACTTGAACAAGTTAGTTTCCGAAACAGGGCCCGCCAAGATCCCGTCGGTAGGACTCTTGATAAGCTCCTGAAATTCCTTGAGCAATCGCCGCTGTGCTGTCGATATCTTGGGGGTCATATTTTTGGAGATTAAACAGATACTCCACTGCCTGGAAAATAAATTATGAGCAAATTATTGTAACAACAAATTTTCATGATCCTGGTGGACGGGGACAAGTATGCATGCGAGCAGTGCATCAGAGGCCACCGCTCTTCACAGTGCCAGCATTTTAAGAGACCATTAGTGTTGGTGCGATCGCGCGGGCGCCCTGCTACTGACTCGTCGAAGCGAATAGCAGTCGAGGGAGAACAGCTACCTGATCAGCCTCTGCCTTCACCACATCAATGTGAGGGCTCCAAATGCAACTGCTCTGGATCCAAGTCCGTTATTGTGCTCAAAGCACGTAAACGTCAGGTGTTCAATGTCTCCAAAAAGTCGCTGCGGCTCCTGGACCCTGTCGCTGAAATCCCTAACAGTAAGGTGGGTCTCGAGCTTATCTCCAACTCGTCCCAGGCCAAACGCTCTTGTGCCAACAATAGAGAAAAACAGATATCCCACGAGCCCTACGATATGTTTGTCACTGACAACTGTACAGTTGAGGGGTCCTGTATGTGTGAGCCCGACGCATGTACCTGCCAATTCTGTGAAACACACAACAAGGAAGTTATCGCTCCACCTCATATCCAGGACTATGGCCAGGTGAATTTGGCTCCTTTTAACGAGTGTGCCTGTCCGACCGATGATTGCACGTGTTACAATTGTTCAAAGCATGGAATTATAAACGGCCGCCCCGCTCGGCTTGAAGAAGCTGCACTAGAATTCCTCAATAACATAGACATTAACCAACTTGACATTGATTGCTGCTGTCCCGATGACGCTTGCAACTGTCTAAACTGCTTTAAGCATGGCAGATTTCAAAACGAACAGTTTTTATAGTACATAGTCCTTTATATATTTCGCTTCGCGCACACCACTCATCCAGGCCCCATGAACCGCTCCAGCACCGTCGAGTATTGTGTGTTCACCAGCAAATCGGATGTTTCCTAGTCCCATCTCAAGGTTGATAACAAGGTCTGTCGGGTCATCACCTGGCGCGCACGCGGCGTAAGATCCTCGCGCGAACGGATCCTTCGTCCAGCTAGAAGCAATCACATTCACGGGATCCGTTGCAACACCAAGCTTTGCCACAAGAGGTTTGAAAAAGTCCCACGCAAGTGACGGATCGGCCTCCAGCTGCTCCGTGATCAAACCCTGCGTGAAAAAGAGAAGAGCAGGAGTTTGGCTAATGTGGTACAAGTTTAGGATGAGCACAGGATGTTTCCAAACCCCAGACTGAGTCCCAGGAGTGGGTATGGACACAAATCGATCGTATTCCAGGTGCTGCCAAAAAGCACTTTCAAACTCGAAAATAACTTTACCCAGCTTTCCATAACTCATTTTGTCCAAGGCATCAGTTATTCGTTGAGGCAAAGGTGGGACCCAATCAATTGCTCCGGTTTCAGACCCGGAAAGTTGTAAAATGCTTTGCGGAACAGTGCAGATCACAAAGTCTCCTGTGAAAACTCGTCCGTCCGAGGTTTCCACCACGACCTTGCGAGATCTATCAACTTTGTTCACCACTGTGTTGAGTTGAATGTTTTCTTCAGGAATCAGTGCAGCCAGATTCTCCACTAAGCGGTCATAACCGCTACGAATGAGACAATTTCTACCCACATTATCAACCAATGCGAACTTCGAGCTCATTTCGTCCCAGCCGATTCCATGCCAGAGCTCCAGCTGGCGGATGAATTGAGGAGCATAGAGTTTCTGCATACTAGTAAGAAGCTTTCCCTGTTTTAGAATATACTCATCCGTAACTTGTTGCAAACTCAGGTCTTCCACCTCTAGACTGCTGAACTGTCGCAGCTCTATATATTTAGTCAGTTCGTGAGCGACTTGCGGAATTCGCTCATATTCGAGCATATTATGGTCCACATTCTCCCCAATGTATAATGGAGCTTTGTCATCGTAGTACAAATCATAGCCCCCTTCTTGGACCATTTCGTTGAATAACTCGTTTGTAAGAGTATCATGCGCCCATGAGGCTCCCAAATCATACCCAGACAGGCCACTTCGATCTGTTAAAACTCTGCCACCCAAACGATCCCGTGCCTCTAATACTTTTACATCGAAGCCACTGTCGAGAAGATCGACGGCAGCTTTCAAACCAGCTACACCTCCTCCGATAATGATAACCTGCATTTTTTTCAAGAAATATTCTACACAGCCTGATTCTATTCATTTAGTCAACCTTGCGACGCTTGAGGCCGTAGTCGGCGTCCGAATCCTCGCTTTTGTCCTTTTCAAACACAACCGGACCACCGACACTCTCTCCAGATTTGAAACCAATTGCCGGGCGATCCACATCGCCCTCGAATTCTGCCCCGCTACGTGCACGGTATATATCTGCAAGAGCATCCTTGGCATCGAATAAAGGTTTTGAATAGAGTTGGTCTTCACTTTGGCGAACATTGGATGCAGCTCCCTTTAGATATAATCGAGCGTCGTATACGTTCTGCGGGTTGCGGCTTTCCTGCTCCCGCGCGGCTACACCCAAAGCCACGCGCTCGCTCACGTCGCGGCCTTCCTGTGCAGTGAGAGTGCGAACCTTGGTTTCGGTACTCATGTTAGAGCGACGAAGTTCTTCTTCAGCACGTCGCCTGCGCTCGGCACGCGCCTGCTCCCGTTTAGAAGCCAACAGGGCAGCGCCCTCAGGTTCGTCCTGAGACCATCTGCTCTTGCGCACCGCCCGAGCATCTTGCGCTACAGCACGCAGCTTGGCCTGGTTTTCCAACACCTTCTGTTGGTCGAGCTCGTTTCTAAGCTTGGCTCGCAGTTTAAGTTCCTTTTTCGCTTGCTCTCCCGCCTGTTTCAAGGCATCGCTCAGATCGCCAAACTTGTCGCTCATCTCTCCCGTTTGCACGTCACCAACTGCAGCTAATCTCTTATCGATGTCGATGGTGAAACCCTTCGTGTTCTTCCAGTTCGACACGGCAGGAGGTATATACCATTTGCGCTGGTCCTCCTTTGTCAGCTTTGTTGTAATCTCGTCATGTAAGACTGGTGCAGGATCTTCGTCAGGGCCTTGTGGTGCTTTGCGTAATCGTATGGCGGAGGGCAACGTTGGGTCTTGTTCCTTTTCTGTGATTTTGATGATTCTCTGCTTCTTTGGTCCGTCATCTAACACGGAACTCGGCGTGTACCGCACATACGTAGGTGTCTCTGCCTTTCCATTCTTACCGTGAAGCTTGGCCTCCAGTATCTTATTGATAGCCTCTCGAGTCTTTATCGTCGTCTCCTCAACAGACATTTTATATTTTAATTAATAATTTTTTAAGCTAGTAAATTGGTATACCATACTCCTTGCCAATAACTCCGCGCAAATCAGCATCTTCCAAAGCAATTTGCTCCAAAAATTTGAAGATCTCATCTCTCGTGAAATACTTGGGATCGACGTCATCTTGTGACATCACTTCGTTGTCTATGAGTACGAACGTGATCCCGCTTCCTGGACACTCGTAGTTAGCTGCCAGCAGCACTTTTTCCAAAACCGCACGTAATCCTCGCGCTCCTGTCCTATTCCCCAGCGATGCTTCGGCCAACCTGCGAATGGCTGGTCTCGTAATGGCTAAACGGATACCGCATTTGGAGAATGCATACTCGTATTGTCTCACGATCGAATTCTGTGGCTCCATCAAAATACGTTCAAGGTCTTCCACCTTCAGATCATTTAGCACAGATATTATAGGAATCCGGCCCATCAATTCGGGTATTATTCCATATTGCTCTAAGTCACATGGCTCCAATTTTGAAAGGTCTTCTCTCGAAGCTTTTTGTCCAATTCTTTTGCGCACCAGCTCGTCCAGCCCAACAAAAGCGCCCATAGCAATAAACAATATGGAAGATGTATCGACCGTATAAGATTGACCAACAGATTTAAGGCTGGACTCGGCCAGCTGACCAGGTTGCTTAGCCTCAATGGAAATACTTGTGCCCTCGATCAACTTGAGCAAAGCTTGTTGAACACCTTCACCGCCAATGTCACGAGAGCCTGAGCCAGCGCGCGTCTTTGCTAGTTTGTCGATCTCGTCCAAAACCACAATTCCGCGCTGGCACAGGTTCACGTCGTAGTCTGCCTTGGCTAGAAGCTTGGTTACACAGCTCTCGACATCTTCGCCAACGTAACCCGCCTGTGTCAATGAAGTACAATCCTGGATCACAATCGGAACGTCCAGTACTTTTGCCATTGTCTTGGCTGCTAAAGTCTTACCAGACCCTGTAGGACCCACAAGAAGAATGTTACTCTTTTCCAATTGCACCAGATGTTCACTAGCGGGGGTAATATTTGGCTGCTGGTCCTCAATCCGAACATAATGGTTGAAAACTGCCACCGAAAGCACTTTCTTACAATGATCTTGACCAATGATGAAGCGATCTAAATGTCTCTTCAATTGGCGCGGGGTCGGAAAAGTAGCTGCAGTCTTGGCAGGATTGCTAATAAGCTCCAAATCCCTTACACTGGCTGTCTTTGGAGCGTTTAGTCTGACGATCGGTTCCCCGAGTTTCGAGTATTGACGACGAGCACACCTCCACATAGAGATTTCAGGGGAAAAAATTGAATCTAACAAATCATATTGAACAATGAGACTCTTCTCTCAGCTGTTCTATACAACGGTGTTTGTTTCCAGTATACTGGCCGAGTACATTGATCTCGGCATGGTTGGTACATGGAAAAGAACCCCGTTCAAGCTGAACGTGCTCGAGACGTTCAGTGCATTCAACGAGTCCCTATACCTGCCATTGACAATGAAACTTGTGGGAATTTCTAAGGATGACGACCTACTGGAACTGGACGAAACGTTGATGTCCGATGAAGAGTATTACCACTATGCGAAGTCACTTGTTGAAGATTCTGGAATTGTGGACGCGCATCTTGGTCTCCGAACCTATGCTCCTCGGATAGCGGCCCATTATCAACAAACATCCAGCTCTGAATGGTCCGATGCTTGGGCTATCCAGGGAACCAACGTATATTGCAAGCCTGATGACGTGTTCGCTCTCAAAACGGATTCCAAACACAAATACAAATTTATGGCGTTCGATCGAGTCATTGGAAATTCAGACAACATCTTCGTACTCAATGGACACTACGAACAGCCAATATTTCGCGAGTTTTTTCTCAACTTTCTCAACGCTGCCAACTCTGGCAAGTTAGGCTTCGTCTGGAGGTACACGGCTCCTGAGGAGACCGACTTCGAGACCATTGCTGGATTTGGTGTTGATCTAACTTTGAAGCGGACAGACTACATTGTTATAGACGACAGAGGATTTTCATCCGAGCAGCAGGCCAAACTTACCTTTGAAAAATCTGAAATAGAAACTGGAAACCCCTTTGAATCTCACATTTCAAATATACCACAAGTCTCGGCCCAAGACGTCCCAACTTTATCGCATAAGCTGGCCAGCTATGTTGAACAAATGGGAAACAGCTTTCAAACCTTGAAAGAGATTGTCCTCAATTTCCCAAAGTTTTCAGCATATATAGCATCCCAGCCTTTGAATTCCAACTATACAAGTGCTCAACTCCCTCCAGGAATCTATGTTAATGGTGCACCGACTTTCAAAAATGAGCACAGCATATTTCATCTACTCGACCAGCTCGAAAAAGAGTATGAGTTTGTGAATCAAATGTCTTTGGAAGGATATCCTAAAACTTTGGTCCGTGATATGATCTACAAATTGGCCAATCAATCATACAAGGCACTTAATTCCAGTCCTAGATACAACTTGGACAATAACCCTGCGATTATCTTTTTCAACGAACCTAATGACCAACGCGATTTTGTACAAGAAGTGGTATTTGCGATCTCTGTGTCTGACTCTGCTCAATTATATACCCTGCTATCTATGGCGAATATGGCTTTGCAGAACGGTAATATTCAGAAAATTGGAGTCGTTCCGCTTTTGATCACTGAGGAAGATACTTTGATCGCTGAGCAAATGTATCAAATTAACAAGGTAGCCGGGCCATTTGAAGTGCTCAAGTACTTGTTTAGAGTGTATGAAGTGATGAACGAATTGGAGCCAAATCTAAAGTCTTTGGTTTTGAACGAGAAATCTGAGGAATCATCTTTAGGGTTTGTGAAAGAATTTGTCTCCAAGTTTGGTGTTTCGTATCCAAGTGTTATTGTGAATGGAATCTTTGTACAATTGTCTGAGAATTGGCAATACCATGTTTCATCAAGGTTGATTGCTGACATGGAGTTACTCAAAAGTGTTGCCGATGACAACACCGGAGTTTCATTGAAAGATATTCTATACAAGGGAGCCAAAAGTGAACGGAATCCATTATTGGTTCCAGAGTCGTTTGATTTGCTGCGCACATACTACTTGGATCCTCCTTCAAAAGACAATTTTGACAAGCTTCAAGATTTCAGCGAATTCAGTAAAGGCGAAAAAGGAGAATATGTCATTACATTGATTGGGAGCTCAAATTGCGAGTCAACAAACCTCACCGAAAAAGCAAACTATCTGTTGGCAAACAACTATAGTGTTAGATTGATAGACCTTTCCGGTTGCTTGAAAATTGCAAAGGATAGAAGAACTTTTTTGGATTCAAAAGCAAGTCAAAATTTGGATAGCGCCATTGCACAACAGGTTGAGAAAGTATTTGGGTTTGAACCAACAGAGCAGACATCCATCGTGGTTTTGAATGGTCGGTTGGTGAATCTTACAGAGGTTCCTCTGTTTGAACAATTGGATATGCTAATTGACCACGAACAGCACCTTAGATCTTCTGCTTTGGAGCTGTCCGAATATGCGTCATGGCTTTTGACATCTACGTTTTACTTCAACGACAAAAGTTTTCTGGTTTCCCCTTATCTCCCTCGCTACCCACTTCAAAAACCCGCAGATATCATCGTTGGCGAAGGCTTTATCGATGTTGATGTGGTGATTGATCCCACCTCTGAGTATGGTCAGACTCTTATTGCCATGACCGACATTCTAGAGCAAATGCACTTTGTGCGTATTCGGATCTCGTACATTCACTCAGGTTCTCATGAACTGAACATTAAGAGATTTTACCGCGGAGTTTATCCTGTAAGAGTTGAATTTGAAGAGGGACGTGAAAGACGTCATCTCTCAGCCTTTTTTGGTGACATCCCTGAAAAAGCCTTGTTCACGGCAGACGTTGATGCAGTGCCCAAGTGGATCACTGTCATCAAAGAGGCAACTACTGATCTTGACAATATTAAGGCTGATATTTCTGGGTCCGTCAACGGCACTTTTGAACTGAAAAATATCCTTGTTGAAGGCCATGCTCTTGAAAACCCACATTCGCTTTTAGCTGGGGGTGTCGCCCTAGATTTACTCAATAATGAAAATAACGTTGTCTCGGATACCCAGGTGATGGCAAACTTAGGCTACTTCCAATTGAAAGCCAATCCTGGATTGTGGACTCTGTCCGCTAAGGACGCTGACTGGAAAATTACGAGTATAGACACTAAGATTAGCAGTACGGCGAGTGGATCCAAAGAACAAATAGCTGTTCTTGACCTTATGGGCATCACAGTGTTCCCAATCATTGAACCAAAACCCAAATCGTTCATGGATAATCTGATTAAGCCACTTACATTTTCTTTGAAAAGAAAACAGGCTACCGTTAATATTTTCACTGTGGCAAGCGGTCATCTATATGAACGATTCCTGGGAATTATGACGGCTTCCGTGATGGCACATACAAAGCATACTGTCAAATTTTGGCTAATCGAAAACTATATGTCTCCAAAGCTCAAAACAGACCTTCCAAAACTTGCACAGTACTACGGATTCGAGTATGAATTGATCACCTACAAATGGCCGTCATGGTTAAGAGGACAGAGAGAGAAGCAACGTACAATATGGGGTTACAAGATATTGTTTTTAGACGTGCTTTTTCCGCAAGATCTAGAGAAGGTCATTTTTGTGGACTCTGATCAAATAGTCAGGACTGATATGAAAGAGCTAGTGGACTTTGATCTTGACGGAAAGGTTTATGGATTCACGCCAATGTGCGACTCGCGCGAGGAAATGGAGGGCTTCCGCTTCTGGAAACAGGGATACTGGAAGAAGCTGCTTGGAAACGAACTCAAATATCACATCAGTGCTCTATATGTGGTGGATCTAAAACGGTTCCGCGAGCTTCACGCAGGTGATCAGCTCAGAACACATTACCAGGCTTTATCTGCCGACCCTGCTTCACTCAGCAACTTAGATCAAGACCTGCCAAACAATTTGCAGCGCACTCTGCCAATTCAGTCTCTGCCACAGGAGTGGCTATGGTGCGAGACTTGGTGCGATGACATGAGCTTGATGCGTGCCAAGACTATTGATCTATGCAACAATCCCCTGACTAAGGAACCAAAATTAGAGCGTGCCAAGAGACAGGTTCCTGAATGGACCAGGTACGACACTGAGATCGAAAATCTGCTTGCGGGAAACGTGTGGCACGACGAGCTATGAATATCGTATGTTGGGATTTACAGTTACCTAAAAGCGTAGGTAAAATCTATCTCGCTCTCCGACTGGACCTGTGGTTCTGCTGCATCTGCGGCGTTTAGGTGTTTCAACTGGCCACAGCAGCCACCGCCACAATTGCATTTGCGTGGGCCGATCCTTGTAGTATCGTTCGGGACAGAAGGCGCAAATATGTACAACATAGCGCACAGTATGAAAAGAGACCATCGGCCTCCCGAGGCTAGATATACCACTCCAGACAGAAGAGCTATCAACAGTGCAGTTCGTGACATGTAAACGAACTTTTTTCGAAGTGCATCCGATTTTTGGTAGGTGCACTCATTTAATATTTAGCCTGATTATCTGTCAATATTCTGATATCCGAGCCGCACGCGGCACCAGCAACTAGTTAAAAGGTGTTGCACCAACGAAGTTATTTTAACAACGAAATACTATGGCTGTTTCAGAGCCATCTATCTCATTGAAAGCTAACACGAATGTTGAAGTGGAGGAACTTCTCCGCGAGCAGGAAACTGTCAGAACAGAGCACTGGTATGATGCTTTCACCAGGCTTTTTTATTGGTATCCTTCCAATCTGTATGATTCTGTCGAACGTAAGTTCTTGATCAAACTTGATACTTGCCTTTTGATATATGTCTGCCTTTCTTATTTCACAAAAGCTCTGGATAAGAGCAACATCACAAATGCTTACGTCTCAGGCATGCGCGATGACATCGACTTTACTGGAGACGACCTGTCTTACGCCAAATCTCTATACTCAGCAGGATATATTGTGTCCATGTGTGTTGGTTCGCTATTGGTGACTCAGCCATGGGCGCGGTTTCTGCTCCCATCATTTGAGTTGGTTTGGGGTGTTCTGACGTTCTGCGGAGCTGCCGTTTCCAAACCGCAGCACGTCTTCTGTCTGAGATTCCTGATTGGATTCTGCGAGGGAATTGCGTTTCCGTCTTCTGTTTACATAATTGGAAGTTGGTATACCAGACAAGAAGTTTTCCGCCGCGTGATGGTGTTTTCTGTTTCCTCGAGTTTGGGAGGCATGTTTTCTGGATATCTCCAGTCTGCAGCTTACGAGAACCTTTCTGGAAGGGGGAATCTAGCGGGCTGGAAATGGGGATACATTATTGACGGCATTATAACTGTTCCCGTTGCACTGTTTGGATTTGCTATGTTCCCTGGCCCTTTGCAGGCTTTGTCCCAAAAAAAAAATTCACCGGTTTGGTGGATGTCACATGACGACCACATGCTTGCCGTTTCTAGACAGCAGCGCTCCGGAATCGATGGTGCAAGACAGTATGACTGGGCAGTTGTTAAGAAGACATTGATGGGATGGCATGTGCATTTCTTTGCCACTTTCTGGGTCCTCCTGAATGTGGTGGCTCTTCCTGATGGAACTGCCATGCCTCTGTGGCTAGAGTACGAAATGGACACTAATAAGCGATTTAGCGTTTCGCAGGTCAACAATTACCCAACTCTGCAGTCGGCAGTGGGTATAGTGGCTCAATTTCTCATGGCTGGACTCTCCGATTCGTACCCCATCTATCCATTTTTGGCCATAACACAAACCTGCTTCGTTATCGCATACGCCTCGCTGGCGGCCTGGAACATTGCGTGGGGGTGGAAATGGGTGTGTATGTTGGCAATTGGTCTAGATGTGGTCAATCAGGCCATTGTTTCCGGCTGGATTAACCGCACTTGTCGTCATGACTCGCGTGAAAGAGCATTTGTCATTGGCTACTCGGATGCCGTTTCTCAAGCCATGAATATCTGGACTAATATTGTTTTCTACCCAACTCATCTGGCTCCCGAGTTCCGTCTAGGATTTATCATTTCCACCATTGCAGCCTTCCTTATGCTTCTTCTTCCTTTGTTTGAAATATATATGACCAGAATTGACCGCAAGAAACTGGCAGCTGCGCACGGGACACACGAGGCGGTGCAGATAGAGAATCTGAATAAGGAAAAATAATAGCGTGCACTAGATATTTTCGATAATAAAGTTTTCTCCATTTATGCAACTGACGCAAATTTTGCAAGAGATTGGGTTTGACACCGTCGTGTCGGCCCCATTCGATATCAAGCTCCTTCTAGGAATGAAGGCCATTCGAAATTTCTCATATGGTGCAATCGCCATCATTTTGGCTCTTTATTTGAAAGACATTGGCTTGGGACCCAATGCAATTGGCTTTTTTCTGTCAATCGGCATGCTCGGAGACCTTATCAAAACTTCCTACCTTGGCACAATCATCGACCGGGTAGGTCGTCGCAAAATGATGAAGCAGTGTTATTTCGTAATGGCCACATGCCATGTGATATTTATGCTCACTTCGTTCAAACCAATTCTGTGGTTGGTCTGCTTCTTTGGAATTTTTTCTACAACAGGACTTGAGATTTCAATTTTCCGGCCATGCGAACAATCCACCATCGCCCAACTTTGCCAGATATCGGACCGGTCCGATTACTTCAGCTGGTATGTGTTTTTGGGTAAGATCACAGGCGCAATAGGTAATGGTCTCATTGGTCTCGTGATCTCCATCTCTCGACAGTCATTTGGTTTTGACGAGCTGGAGCCTTACAAAATCGTCTTCGGGCTCTGTGCCTTGATCGGACTTGTCCAGGCCTATCTATGTACTTTCCTGAGCTCAGAAGTAGAGTTGATACAATTAGAGGAAGAAGATACACCAAAGACCGCAACCACAGAAACAGAGCCAAGTAGCTCTGTTCGACCACTTACCTTTTCAGAGTTCATAAGATCGCCAAACTTTATCAAAGTAGTCCAGATAATTCTGCTTTACTTTGTCGATGTGTTGTGCAAGGCTATCATCATAGACTCCTGGATCGCATACTATATTGTTGACCAATTCCGGGTCCAGGCAACCATTGTTGGAAACATTTTTCTAGTGTGCAATTGTGTCAGTGCCTTTGCATCACTAGCGGGCACGGTTTTTTGCAAACGGTACGGGCCTCTCGAAACGATGATCTTCACCCACATACCATGCTCTCTATTTGTGTTTCTTATCCCGTTCGCCCCAAACATGTGGATTTTGATCCCGCTAATGTTGATGCGCGCTACTTTCCAAAGTATGGATATGGGCTCCAAGACCGTGTTTCTCACGGCAGTTGTCACTGATAACGAGCGCTCTGCAGCTTTATCCCTGCAGAATTCGTTCCGCACCCTCGGTCAGGTGATAGCTCCCATGATCACAGGTGCTCTTGCTAGTCGTGATATACAGTGGACTAGTTTCATTATCAGCGCAGTTGTGCGTGTTATTTTCTACGAACTAGGAATCATGCTGTTGTTCTGGAGACAGCGCCGGAGCATTGCACTCTAATTCTCGTCATGGCTTGTCAGCCTCATCTTTGATAAAGCCCCCTAGATTAGGTTGCAACCTTCGCTTCTTTGGCGACTCCTCAGCGAACTCCTCCGTCTTGATTGTCTTGTGTTCGCGCTTAGGTGACAGCATTTGCGCTATGTCACGTTGCACCTGCCGCTTCACGAGACTCTCGCTCTCGTTACGTACATTACCGATTGCAGTGCCAACACGGTACCAGTCTAGCAACTTGCGATCGTAAGGTTTTAAAAGCTGCTGCAGTTTGCTCCAGTCCTCGATCGCATCCTGCAACCAAGAGTTGAATTCGGTCGTTTCCGGGTCTAGCACCACAGGCATCCGTCCATGTAACCACGCCAACTGCTCGGGTGCCTCTCTGGTGACAATGGTAAATTCTCCTTCTCCATTGTCGTTTTCTGTGTATAGTCCAGCTAAAAACATTAATTGTGAATCTGTTCGGTGCACAAACCACGGCTCCTTATTTTTGGCAGACGCCTTCCATTCGTAGTATCCGTCTATTGGAACGACACAGCGGTGTCCAACCATTGTCCTCCATAGTTTGCTAGTCCCAATTGACTCATATCTGGCATTGAATGTGGTAAGCCGAGAAGCCTTAGCCCAATTTGGGGTCACGCTCCATGTCATATACCGGAGCACGGGTACTTGCTCCATCGTATAAAGGTACACTGGTTCTACGCTTTGTGGGGTCACATTGTACTTTCTTCCATTCCACCGTTCCGAGTCTATAACTTTGGAGACTGGCAGCCCCTGTTTTGAGAACCGACCCTGTAATTCACCTGGACCTACGGAAAGTGAATATCTGCCGCACATGAACTAAAAAAATAATTCTACCAAATAGTCTTGAACTTTTGATGTTGACTAGATGTTTTTATAGACAGTCAACCAGGACGACATTTCTTCGCCTGGCTTTACGAAATCAGGCACGGCTCCTGTCGGACCAGGATATCAGCAAAAACCCAGTTTTAAATCAATTCCAGAACCCAAACAGTCCACCTCCACAACAGATGGTGGGTCGACCACCCCTAACCCCTCCTCCTCCAATGGGTACGTTCCCCCAAAAATCGCAAGGTAGACTCAGAATTGGATTTATCATGGCCGTCACGCTAGGAGTACTTCTCCCAACATTGTGGAATTTGTACATTGATTACGAGGATACAACTTACACAACTGAGTTTGGCGAAATTTTGAGTGAAGCTCTCATTGCCGAGAATGAGCAAGATTTTACCAAAGCACTAAACTACTATCGCAAGGTACTAGCTTTGGCAGATAAACAAATGACCAAAGAGCTTGATCAGCATTACACAGGAGCAGTACTGAAGGTAGCAGAAATGTACGAGAAACTTGGAGATTTTGATCATGCGCTTGAGGTTTACGGAACCCTCAGCAAGTTCATGATTGAAGCTATCTCTGACCCGGACTTGAACGTATCTCAGAAAAGATATGACATGCTTTTGCAGCAATCGATGGTGGTAACGATGCGATACGTCAATCTACTTCCAGCCTCCAAAAAGAAGGAAGCCAAACAGCTCATGCTGTGCAATATGATATTAGCAGAGCTTCGTCTAGCTGACCATTATCAACCTTTTCTGGTGTTGCTTTTCGATCAGCTCAATAAAAGTATTGTGGACTTTATCACTGAGACTGATACTCGACTTCCGCAGCTCCCGGAGCAAATACGAACCATTGTCAAGTCGGGAATTCAACGGCAACTTGCTCCTGGACCAAGCCCTAATATGGCCGAAATTCCAAAGGAGCTGAAGCTTTTGAGCACAGCAGGCGATGCATGGCTCCCATTTATCAAAGAATTGGTTTCACTTCGTGACCAGTACGCCGATATATGCATTGCTGAAGGGGCTCTATATGATGCTAGCTCCTACTTGCGCTCAAATTTGCTACTCATGCAGAGTTCCATCGACGAGCCAGGAAAACTCACTCTTACTCTCACGAAAATAGGTGTTGTTCTTTACATGATGAGTGATCTATATGCTAAACAAGCTGATATAATTGGAAACACTGATCATGGTGTTGTGCTAGATCAATTGCAAAGATTGGGATTCAAGTCTAAGTCCACCAAAGGCTCTCTACCCGAAGAATTCGGAAATACTTTCACCAGACTTCGTGATACCGCTCATAAGGAATCAGAAACCTCCTTTGAACAGGTATTGGAGTTGACCAATATGATTCGCTCTGCATCATTCGATGCAAATGCAGACTTGCCAGAATTTGTGGTTGTTGGAATGAATTTAGCCGAAATGATCTCTTCGTGTGGATTAGCAATGCACATGTACCATCAACAGAAATTCGCTGAGGCTCGTAAGCACTTTCTTCGTGCTCGTGTCCTAGCAATTAAATATGATGTGGATGATTATCTTCAGGACATCGATTCCTATCTGACCAAAATCAACGCTTCTGCTGACATCAGCCAACAATAAGAAAAATTTCAAAAAAAAAAAAAGTACGAGAACTGCAATCTTTTCACATGTCGTCTGCAGTTGAACGTGTTCCTCATGTCAGACACGCTACTTTGCCTGCACAGACTACACCAGAGCAGCGGTACTGGCGTGGTTTTACAAGCTCGCAGTTGGTCAAAGAGCACAACTCCGTGACGCATATTCATTTTGATCCTAATTCTCCTCACGATTTCGCAGTTACATCCTCAACCAGAGTCCAGATATTCTCCTCCAAGACTCGGAAAGTTTCTAAAACGTTTTCACGTTTCAAGGATACGGTCTATTCCGGAGAGTTTCGTCATGATGGTAAATTATTAGTCGCGGGAGACGCATCTGGTTTGGTGCAAATTTTTGATGCAAACCATCCTCGAACACTTCTTGTGAGTCTTACACCATCTTCTCATCCAACCCATGTGACTAAGTTCAGTCCTGGAAATATGACTCAGCTTCTCACTGGTTCGGACGACCGTATTGCACGGCTTTGGGATATATCGCAAACCCAGCGTCCACTCTTGAGTTTCGGTGAGCACGAGGATTATGTTAGAAGTGCTCAATTTATTTCGGGTGCTTCTACAAACCTGGTGGTAACCGGATGTTATGACGATCAGATACGAATTTTTGACGTCAGAGTCGGCTCGCAACCGATCATCAAGTTTGATCATCAGGACCCTGTCGAGGCACTTTTGTCACTTAATCCCACCAATCTGGTGTCCGCCGGTGGATATAGTGTCAAGACATGGGATCTTACTGCTGGCAAAAATACTCGAACGCTTAACAACTTCAGCAAGACGGTCACGTGCCTTAGTGATGCTGGCGAGCGCGGTGTTCTAGCTGGTTCTATAGATGGTCATTTGAAGGTGTTTGACTCACAATCAGTGAATTGGGACGTCAAGTTCGGCTGGAAGTTTGGTTCGGGCGTTCTGTCATGTGGTGTTTCGCCAAACCACAAGCATCTGGTGGTTGGTCTCAATTCGGGTCTGCTCACTATTCGAACTAGAAAGACAGAGCCTCGAGTTCAACAAGCCAACAAACAAGCCAAGTCGGCAGCTTTTGCTCGTATGATGCGTGGCTCGGAGTATCACGGAGAGAGCGAGTTCCGTGTTTTGGATGACAAGACCGGAAGCTCCAAGAAACTCAAGCAATTCGAGAAAGACCTCAATAATTTCAAATGGGCAGATGCTTTGGATCATGCTCTGGTGTCCGGTATGTCCAAGGAACATACTCTGACTTGTATGGAGGAGCTAAGAAAACGTGGTAAAGTGAGAACTGCCCTCGCAGACCGCGACGAGAGCAGCTTGGAGCCGCTTTTGACTTGGTGTCTCAAGAACATCAACGACTCGAGAAATGTTGGCGTCATCACAGATTATCTTGTATGTTTCCTGGAGATGTACAGTGACCTTATTGAAAAACACCCTGTTTTGGAAGAGCTTGTCTGGAGTTTGCAGAAGAAGATTGACCAGGAGATTGTCAAATGTGAGGAAGCTTACAAGATTGGTGGAATGTTGCAACTGCTCGCAGCCTAGTTCAAGCAAATATATATATATATATTGTAACATATGCATACATCATCGTCTCCGCTTAAAGCGGCCCTTTCCACCACGATGGATTTTCATGCGAACGAAATTGTTCGATAAAGGATGCTTTCCAGACCGCTTTTTGGACTCTGTCTCGGTGTAAACTTTACGGACATACTCTTCTTCTTCAGAGCTTGATACGTATTCAGTTTCCGACTCGCTGTTTGAACCCACTTGATCATGCTCACGCAATTTACGCATGGCTTCATGAACATCCACAGATACGAACTTATCCTCTATTTCATCCAATCCCTGTGTTCTGAGCTTGACTCGTCTTGTAGTTCTCTTGGCGGTTTTTTTGCGGAAAAATAGCACAGACTTATCTTGTGCTTCGTCATTTAAATGTTGAGCGGACTGCTCATCTTCAACCTCTGTGGTTAGTGCTCCCAAGTGGATGCTACCATGTTCCAGTTCCTGACTGTTCTGTTGTTCATTTCGAAGCTTCTCCGCTTCAATATTGAGCTCATAAAGAGTCTTGCTCCCGAGTTTGCGCATAATAGGACTTGGTTCCACTATCTTACTGGGAGATACATCAGCCATCAAATTGGGCTTCTTTTCCGGCGTTTTAAACTCAAATGCAAGATCGCTCATACCGCGAGACTCTGCGCGAAGATAGCTTGGTGTTTCCTGAAGTACTTTTGAAGCTTGTTTTCGAGGAGTGTCACCAAATAACAGTTTCCGCTCCACTTTCTTGGTAGGGGTTTTAAATGTAGTGGGGCTATCTTCCTGATTGTTGATGACTTTTTGCTTGGTTGGAGTCTGTTTGGTTGGAGACTCTTTTAATTCAGTTTCGAATATTCCCAAAACACGGCCGTCAAGTTGTGGAGTAGGTCCGATCTCTTTCTCGCTGTCTGATGTCGAAGGTGGAGGAGATTGCGGTAGTTCTGAGGAAGCAGATGAAGGGCCCTCCTGTTTTATAAATTGCTCCACTGTTAGCGCACCAGTCTGAAGCTTTGTCAGGATCTTCTTATACTTATGATATTTTCTATACTTTGCAGAAATTGCTTCATTGCTTTTTATGACTTCTGTTATAGGTTTTTTGCCATTTTCGTTTTCGTATTTGTGTTCCCAGTGTTTAATCTCCCTTTTGAGCTTATCCAAGTATCGCTCTAATTTGTCCACCTCCATATCGCGACGCGAGAAAAAAATAGTTGATAATTTTATTACAAGTCTATACTAGGTAAACACCTTGAAAGGTTTATGATTCAAAAGCGGGAGTCTTGCCATTTTCGCGGAACAATCTCTCCGATGACTCCGTAAGGAAATTAAGTTGTTCTTGAATAAATCCGTCACACAAGCTGGAGCGGTCAACACCTTCAAAGTGTTTGAACTCAACTTGCTTGACACATAGATAATGGTCGATGACTTTCCAAACAAACAACTCCAAGTCAAAGTCGAACGTAGGGAAGTCTTCACCAAGATTTCTGATTCTGTTACCTTCCAAGTCAAAAGAGAATCTCTTTTCCACGATCTGAAATGGATCCATCTTCGGATCATGAACGTGATAAAATAATGTTTTTGAGTTTGAAGGAAGCAAAAAGTTGTGGAAGAAACGGTCGTACTCGTAAGTGAAATTCTCGCCTTCTTCTGCAATGGCATTCTTTATGTTTTGTACGATTTGCTGAACATTAGCGTAATCCACCACCGGATCATACTGGACAATACTGGAGTGCTCGTAATTGAGTTCATCGTTGTACCAACCATATGCCTTATCCGGCATCTTGTAAACTTGATAGTATTTTAATCCATAGTATGTGGCAGCTGCAACAAAGGTTTCCTTGTCACCTTCACCAGCTCCACCTTGCGAGAGAAGAGGATAATAACCGTAAGGTCCATCGAAGTTGTAATACAGGGACAGCAAAAGTGTTTGGAAATGAAGAGTCTTGTTGATGAGCATTTCACCAGCCTCGGTGGTCCAATCTGGAATGGTACCCTCTCTATCATGGAATGGGATGTTCTGGATAGGATCTGCGTTGGCATCACTCTGATAGTATTTCGGGTCGGTAAAGATATCGTTCAAATGTCTAACCTGGCGAAGGCCAACCTCTTGCCCAGTGATCTGGTAGAAGTAGGGAGATGTGGTTCTTCTCCAAAAGTCCGGCCAGGTGATCATCTGGTATTCTTTGTAAAGATCAGAAGTGAAGAGCGGATCAGGATTGGCAACAGGGTATGCATCTGAGTCCAAGAAGAAGGCATTTTCAAAAGAAGATGCAAACAGAGCAAATGCTTTAAATTGATATCCATTAACTTCAAACTTGCTCAAGGTTTCTCTTCCAAAAACTCTTGGCATTTCCACACACCGGGCGTTCAAGGCTGGCAAGATCTGGTCACAAAATTCAAATTCGTAATCTTCTTCGGAAGGAAGAACCACCTCGACAGGATAGGTGGAGCCGACTTTACGCAAAGTCTCTATGCCGATCAGTGCAAACCAAGAGTATTTGCCACCACCAACAATAACATATCCGCTGCCATTATAAAATTGAGGAGTTTCTTTTGGAAGACTTTTAACAACAATCTCATGCTTCAGGGTGAGGTCATTGATGAACTGAGGGGGGAAGTTCATTAACCCTTGACATTCAGACTCGCTGAGAACGTCGTAAGTTTGGGCATAGAACAGCACATTCTCTATATGCGGCTTGCCATTTTCTAGGGTGAGTCTTTCTTCTAACGGATAGCTCAGTTGATTAGTCTTCATTAATTCGAAGATCTCAATGAAATAATTTTGGAAAGAGACATCACCACGGATGATGTCCTCGGAAGTGATCTTGTTGAGATTCTCAAGTGTTGGAGACACATTTCCAGTGAGTGGTAAAGTTCTATCATCTGTACGTTGTCCCTTGGACTCGTCGATAGACGTGGCACCTGATCCTTTGGTGTTTCCGGTAGAGCCACCGGGAATTTGACCATTCTGAGAGAGTTCCAGATAGAGCTTTCTTAAATTGTCTGAAATATGTTCCTGATTGTCCTGAAGTGAGTCCAGAGGCGTTTGTGCAGATTTGGTGCTATTGTCAATCCCAAAAGTAGACGCGAATTTGAATCTCTGGATTTGTTGCGATGTAGATGGATGATAAAACACAAAGGCCGTACACACAAAGGCCACCACCAAGATTAATGTCTTGGCCCTCCGATTTCTAGAGAAAAACATATTAAGTGACCCACAATAATACTGTTGTGCTGGATTCTAAAACCCTAGAAAGCCTTGGTTGATGCTTGATGTTGAAAAAGGCGCCCAAATGAAGATCAGGAGCGATTTGCAAATATGTGCAAATTTAACACAGTAATATGGCGGATAATATCGAAGTCAGGTCCTTCAAGGATCGGCAGTCGAATAGATAGATTTCCAGCAGCTGAGTTAGGATTTTCACTTTTGCTCAAATTCAGTATCACCGCCACTAGCAGAAAATTTCCAGCACGATATGGACCGGATATTCGCGGTGTGATAGTAATTCAAGCCTATTGTGCAAGGCACGGTAGAGATATTATTCTCATCGCACGACTGAGGATTTCCGGTCAAATCCACTTCCTGTTCGGGAAATATCCACGTACCTATTGTTCTATGGTTTTCTGTTTCGCGACGTTTCCGGTTTCTTTTTAGAACTCATCTTTAGAGCGGTGTACAGGTGGTCGATCATTCTCTCAACAGGTCAAGAAAAAAAACCAACTCACTCTTATTTTGTTCCTACTTGACTAAACTTGACAGGCATCATCTATTCGCCATGTACAAAAGACTTGACAGTTTGGGCCCAGGAGGCTCGTTTGGGGCAAATTCTCTAGCTGTCAGTGTTGCGTCTGTCTGGAAACACTACAAGTACTTGATTATCTCCACCCTGTCTGTCTTCATAATCTTGAACTTGCTCGTGTCCAACTCGAGTTCCGGTCACTCATTTTCGCTTCCACAAGTCTATACTATGGACGTTGGGACTAGTACGCATAATGCAACCGCTATCGTGCCAAAGCCGCCTAAGAAGAACGTGAAAGACATGTATGCTATCGAGGCACGCCTTTTAGGTAATTTCCCATACAATCCTGAAGAGGAAATCGAAAATCACATCTGGCAACTCTGGACCACCCGTTCCGATGACAAAGACTTCCCTGGTGAATGCATACCTCATATCGAACGGTGGAGATCGGTCAACGACAACTACAATCATAACCTTATCACTTTATCCGATGCCGAGGAAACAGTGCTGGATTATCTCAGACCTACTGTTCCTGAGGTTGTGGACGCTCTCAGATTCCTTCCACATGATAGACTTAAATACGAGTTTCTGAAGTACCTTCTTGTCTACATTAAGGGCGGTCTTTATGCAGACATCGACACAACCGACATCAAACCAGTCAGATTTTGGCAAGACAGTAAGGTTATCGGTTGCAAGCTCATGGTCGGAATTAGTGCTGACTATAATGACCTCAACTGGGAGAAGTTGTACAACAGACGTCTGTCGTTCTCTACTAATCTATTCCGAGCAAAATCACATCACCCATTCCTTGCCAAGCTCATTGCCAGAATCACATACATTTGCTTCACCCAGCAGGACCTGGTTAAAGCCACTGACTGGGACCAGGTGTTTGATAATCTTGATGCCAATGGCGAACCTCTGATTCAATTCACTGGTCCATCTATCTTCACCGACACACTTTTCGAATACATGAATCAATTGAAAGATGCCGTTTACATTCGTGTCGCCAAAAATGACAGAGATAAAGACATCAAGCCTATTGTTGGCCCTGAAGTTCCAGAAGGTCAGAGGTTTTCTTATAGATCTTTCAGTGGAGCAATTGCCCCTACTCAGGTTGATGATATCATTGTGATGCCTCAAATTACCTTCAACGGACCAGAAAGCGCACAAAAAGACCAATACGATGACAACAACGAAAGGGAAGGTTACGAACGGTTTTACTATGCCCGTTCCTTGTCACTCACTCACTGGAGTAATCGTAAACAAAAGGTTGTGTCCTCATAGTAATTATATAGATATTGGACTTAAATAAAAGAGACATCGTTTTTCATCTACTGCAATCCCAATAATAACGGAAGCCAATTGTATATGAGATTGGCACTCACAGTGGTTTGACTAGCCTATTATTAAATCCTACAACTCTACATGAAATGGTTGTTGACAAATGTTTCTCGAATTTGCACGCAATATTCGTAGAAAAGGATTTTCAAAAATTCCTCAAGCGGTCAGAACATGGTTCCGTCCACTGGAGAGCGGTCAGTTGATAGTTTTCAACCAGCAAAAACATGATCTCGGACGAATCCTCACTGATACACGTAATGCCCTTGCATAAGGATAATTTTACAAGTGCAATTTTTCTCACTTATATAGCTGAAACTTTTCGCGTTACGAGCCCTGCTCCTTATTCCTATTTACAACTTGACTCCAATATGAATGGCTGCGACACCGAAAGTTAAGTTTTCGTACCCCTTACCTGGGACATAGAACCCTGCTTGTCTGATCATATTAGCAAAGGTCTCCTGGTTTGGGAATCTTTGAATGCTCTCCACCAGGTACTGGTACGACTCTCTATCGTTGGCAATCAGCTGGCCCATTAACGGTAGCAGAGAGAAAGAGTAAGCCTGGTAAATATAATCGAGCATCTGATTGTCCACGTGAGAGAACTCGAGACAAGCAAAAATTCCACCTGGTTTCAAAACACGGTATGCAGTATTCAGACCCGCTTGGATGTCTGTGAAATTACGGATACCGAATGCGATGGTGTATATGTCTTTGGAATTATCTTCGATAGCATCCATTGTCTGACCATTTTGTTCAATAAAGCTGATCCTGGGAGAGTTGGCATATGGCGTAGAAAGACATCTCTTGGCTCCCTCTGCTAACATATCTGGATTAATATCAGCAACAACCATTGTAGAAGCGTTGTCTCCGTATTTCAATCTGGCGTGGTCAAGTAGACCAAACGCAATGTCTCCAGTACCACCAGCAACATCGAGAAATGCTAATGGTTCAGCTGAGTTAGGTCTCATACCACAATCCAATTTTTCAATCAAGTGTTTCTTCCAGAGCCTATGAATTCCCATCGACATAACATCGTTCATCACGTCGTAATTCGATGCCACGGAGGAGAAAACACCTCGAACAAGCTTCTCTTTCTCAGCTTCAGGCACAGTTTTAAAACCAAAGTGAGTAGTTTTTTGATTCAAAGCATAACAGCTAGTACCAAATTGTCTGGCACAGACACCAGCACGGCTTATATTTGATTTCCAGAGACCCATCATGGTTCAATTATACAAATTATTTCAAACTCGGAAAAAAAATCTGCCACCGCCTGCTGAGGGCGCCTACATCTACCGCGCAAAAAATAGGGAATCTTACGAATCCTCTTTTATTATAGTCTTTCTTTTATTACAATGAGGTGGATTTTAGAGCTTCTATGTCTCTCTTTAATGAGCAGTTGCATCTTAGGAGCATTCGTTCCTCCCGGTATTGCTAAAAAGTACAGTGAAAATTCCAAACAGCCAAGCAAGCAGGTGAACGAAGCCAAATTCATGGACGTTTATCAAAAAGACATTCCACAAATCAACATATACTCAAAAGAGATGGAGCATTACTCGCACAAATATGAAGGTTCAAAAACAAGTGGCGTTTTACTGACCAAGGAATACATAACGCAAGAGTTTCTGAGATCCGTCGGACTCAAAAAAGTAGCTGACGCTGCTAAACGTTTCGATGTTGGTGGTCTTGGTATGGAGCCTACTAAGGAAGCAATCGCACTTCCACCAGAGACAAAGGCACTATTTCTCTTCAACACCCAGTCAGATGTGGTGAAACCCGAAAGGGCCAATCTTTTGATGTCTGTCCCTTTCGATATCAGAAAAAGTTACCAGCTCGTGGACTATAGTCTACTACTTCCCTTCGACTACATCAAGGCAAGAAAAGATATGAGCACCTTCCTTGGCTCTGGTGTCCAACACCCGAGGAATGGATTGCTGTTTTACAACTCAGAAACCAAGCTTGAGATCAATCGTCCAGTTTTCATTATGGTTTTTGCCGAAAATCCAGACACTAAATTCACATTTTTTGACGTTTTTGCTAAAGGCTGGCTAAAATGCTTAGGATCTTTTAACTTGGCACATTCAGTGTTTTGTTCGGTTAAAGACCTAAACGAAAATACTTGCCTCAACATAAATGATGACGGGAAGTCAATTGATGTCATGCCAGCATTCGTCAACTCACAGTTGAATTTGAACCAACTTTTTCCAGCAAGATATAGGAATGGCAAAAGAAGCATTACAAAAGTCCAGCTGGAGCCTCAATTTCGACAATTTGCAACCTTTAAAAACTTTACCAGACTTGATAGAAATGACCCAGATGACCCATTCAAGGCCTTTAAAATTCAAGTGAGCGATCCTTCACTAGAATCCAACGCTGATAATTATAGAAATGGCTCGCATTGTAACTCCTTAGACAAATACGGAAATGAAGTTCGTGAAGCAAACAAGCTTCCAGATATTCCCGTGAATGATCTTTATCCAAACGAAACGGCAAAAGACATGAGAGCAAGAAGCGTGAAATACTCTCAAGTGATTTTCCCTTCACTTAACACGAAAAGACATCTTGAAGGTCAGCTAGACTTTGGGCTGTGTACCCCGCCTACGTGGGACTCCGTCATGGAAGACGGTCTGGACGATTCTACTACAGACTTTTGCGATTGACATTTGTGGTAGTGCAATCATACGAATATTAAATAAATATATTGATTTCTGTAGAGAAAATTTCTGGGGTTGAGCAATTTAGTCATGTCTCAACTATCGAGAGTGGAGCATCATTTGACGCTTCACTTGCGATCATTCTTGACTTCTAACTTCTCTAATGAAACCATCAAGGTTGTGTCATTCTTTTCTGCTCTTTCAACATGTCTTTTGATAGCTTCTGTCGCAACATTCTCTATTTTCACGCCGCAGTTCATCAACCACCTGGGCTATAATCAGTTCAATATCAATATTGTTGGCACATTCATGCTTATTGGGCTTTATTTGACTTTGCCTGTTCTTGGATACTTAAGCGATGCTCATGGTCCTGTTCTACTGGCTTCAATCAGTCTAGTTCTTGTGCCAGGGTACTTGTTAGCTGCTTTTACGTACAGAAACCATTGGAGCTACGGATGGATGTGTGTGGCATTTTTCAGCATTGGTACCGGTACGTCTTCCGCATATTTCTGTTCATTACTCACTTGCGCTAAGATATACCCCGAAAACCGTGGAATCAGTATTTCATTGCCGGTTGCTTTTTACGGAGTTTCTTCGCTGCTACTTGCGCAACTATTCAAACTCCAGGTTTTCTCCAAGGATGGAGATGTTGATGTGAAACGTATATTCAACTTTTTGGCTCTGTTGTATATGATAATTGGTGTCATCAACTGGGTTTCATCCGTTGTTGTTACAATTGAGAAAGAGATCGTTTTCAATAAGCTCACGGAAGCAGAACCGGAACAAGTGACAGACGAGAATACCCCTTTGCTCAGCAGTCAACTTATTGAGCCAGAAAGTCATGGTGCCAAGTTCCGCACTTTCGTGTCTCATCCCACCACCAAACTGTTGTATTTTGCTCTGTTTCTGTTGGCAGGACCGCTCGAAATATTCATCACTAACTTAGCTTCCATCACCTCAGTGGCAGGAAACTTGGGTGATTATGACGTTGCCAAACAAGTGACCATCTTTAGCATATTTTCCACCCTTTCGCGACTCGTTGCAGGTGTGTTTGCTGACCTGTACACATCAACTAAATCTGTTGTTGTAATTGTTTTATGCGCAGTCACCATTTCAACTGTCTCATTCATACTTATAGCCACCAACTTCAACAATCTATCACTTGCCACAAATCTAGCAGGCGTTGGATATGGGGCTATATTTAGCTCGTTTCCTACACTCATTGCGTCAGTCTGGGGTGTGGAGATTTTAGGCTCGACATGGGGTCTTTTCCTTAGTGCTCCTGCAATAGGGTCACTCATATTTGGCATGATCTACGCTTTCAACTTTGAACATTATTGCGACGTCAGCATCAACAGCTGGTCAACATATTGTCTGACTTTTCCATTTACATTATTTGCGGCGGGATTCGCAGCTAGTGGACTTTTGATATTCCTTTGCTGGAGACTCTATTGGAACACCGCGCACCGCACTACATAAATAATTATCGAAATAAATTCACGCAATATGAAGATTGCGTTTGGCCATGGAAGGCGTTTGGCACGCATGTTGGACACTCATAGAGGTCGCACTATAATGCATGTCAATAAGGCTGCTATATCTCGTCGGTCTGTCTCCACAGAGGTTGAGGATGAGGAATTCGCTATGGACGTTAGCAATTTGCCTGCTAGGTGGACCAACCTTGCCGCAGACGCTCAGCAAGACATAATAAACTATCTCAACATTAAACAAGAGTTTGGATGGACACATCTCAGTAATGAGGAGAAGAAAGCAATCTACTACATTAGCTATGGCGAGTGGGGACCCCGGGACTCGAAAGCAATGGGTATTCCCGATCTCGTATTCAAAGTTATGTCAAGCTCGATTCTATTTGGAGTTCTTGGGTTCACCTTGATCAACTACGCAACAGACAAAGTTAATAACGAATAATGATAGTAGTGCCATGCTTATATACTTAATGTTACTAAAAATAAATTAGCATCAGTTCGACCTAAAATACTAAAATACTATTGGCATCACCAACAATAAAGTCAGATCTGGCGGTTAGATATCGTATTGAGAACATACGCCTCAAAAGCAAGACTTCGTCGCGTGTCTCATGCATCCGTCGCGCCTCGTTTTTGCTTGACTGCCATTGGAAATATCTGCTTCGGACACGACCAAAAAAATAGGCACACCTAGCAGAACAAAACAAACACTTTTGCAGAGAAGAATAAAGGAGGTTTTTTTTTATTGTGGATCGCAAACTTCTCTTTTGCTATTGTGATGACATCTCGCAACCTGACATCGCGATCGCCTAACATGGACTCTAACTCTAGTGAGGGATCCTCGGCCGACCCGTTCAGCAAAGAATACGAGAAACTCAGTGACGGAGGATCATCTTCTTCCAATGCTATCAACTCGCCGGACGAAAATCAAGGTTTGTTGAACCTTGAGAATAGTTATTCTGATTCATCGTCTTCAGTGTCCAATCCTTTTGGGTCCTCGAACACCACGGGCAATCAACTCAACTACGATAAGTATCCACAGGGTTTGACAGGTTCTAGAGCCATTTCCATGGGATCATCAGCCTCGCATCTCGACGAAAACCAGAGCAGACAGTACAGTGATATTTCGTCACCAAATTCCAACGGTTCATCGTACCCGTTTATGGTCGACACTGATTTCTCCCCTTTTGGAGGATTTCCGGCCTCTTCCTTTCCTCTTCACATAGACGAAAAAGAGGACGACGACTACTTGCACAATCCAGATCCCATCGCTGATGCTGAATATGAAAAACATCGGTTCAAACATGATCTGAAAAATATGGATAAGCGTTCCCTCTTTGGCCTCCTTGGTTGTTTGGTGCTGGGTCTTGGCCTTCTCTGTTTATTTGTCATTTGGCCAGCTCTCACCTTTACGGGAGTTGCAGACCACATCAAGTCATCACCTCAAGTTTATGAGATACTGACAGACTACGTTTATCCACAACTAAGTGCGATACGAACATCACTTATAGATGAGGACACACCAGAGAGTGCATACACGAGAGAGGCAAAGGACGGCAGTTTGTGGAAACTGGTGTTCAGTGATGAGTTTGCTGCAGAGGGCCGTACCTTCTACGATGGAGACGATCAGTTTTGGTACGCACCAGACTTTCATTATGCAGCAACTAATGATTTGGAGTGGTACGATCCCGACGCAGTCACCACAAAAAACGGAACGGTACAATTTCGCATGGACGCTTTCGAAAATCACAACCTTATGTACCGCTCTGGTATGTTGCACTCATGGAACCGAATGTGTTTCACGCAAGGTGTCATGGAGGTTTCTGCCAGACTCCCAAACTACGGCAATGTTACCGGATTGTGGCCTGGTTTGTGGTCTATGGGAAATCTTGGTCGTCCAGGATATATGGCAACCACTGATGGTGTTTGGCCCTATTCTTATGATGCTTGCGATGCTGGAATCACTGCAAACCAGTCTTCAACTGATGGAATCTCATACTTGCCTGGTCAAAGACTCAATGCCTGTACTTGCAAGGGTGAAGACCATCCAAACCGTGGTGTTGGAAGAGGAGCTCCAGAGATCGATATTCTGGAGGGAGAGGTCGATACCAAAATATTGAATGGTGTTGCTTCGCAGTCGTTGCAAGTTGCTCCATTTGACATCTGGTACATGCCTGATTACAACTGGATTGAAATTCATAACGCTTCAATCACCACAATGAACACTTATGCAGGTGGACCATACCAGCAAGCTGTGTCGGCTACTACAACACTCAATACTGAATGGTACGAGTTGGGCGAAGGCACAAGATACTTCCAAAAATATGCCTATGAATACTTGAACGATAATGATGATGGATACATAAGATGGTTTATTGGAGACAATCCTACATTTACATTACATGCCTATGCCTTGGCGCCTAATGGAAATATTGATTGGAGAAGAATCTCGAAAGAACCAATGTCAGCCGTGCTCAACTTGGGTATCTCCAATAATTGGGCTTATATCGACTGGCCTTCAATTGAGTTCCCTGTCACAATGGAGGTTGATTATGTGCGTATTTATCAACCGAACGACTCTGTATCTATCACATGCGATCCAGCAGATTATCCAACCTATGATTACATCCAAGATCACTTGAACGCGTATGAGAACTGGAATTTAACCTCCTGGGAGAAGGCTGGTTATTCATTCCCTAAAAACTCTCTTACTGGATGTTAGACTATACAGAGTGCAAGAATCGCTCAAGGGCATATGTTTGCTGGTTTTGGTCTAAAAAGTTGAATTCCAGAACTTTTTTCGGTAACGATACACCAGACTTCAGGACAGCCTCTTGGAATGCGGAGGGGGATTTTTCTATCATATTTCGAGCAATCACCACCAATTTTCCCGTTTTTGAAAGGCGGGTTAGCACGAAATCAACCGGGTCATTTTTTTTGAACTCAAGGTACCGTTCAAATATGTTCTTGCGCAATTTGTCTGACTCCAAGGCTTTAAATTGAACTTCACTCCTGAATCTGCGTTTGAACTCAAGGTAGTTGCTGAGTTCCTTTTTGTTATCTATCAACAGCTTGCAGTATTGGGATACTGCTCGTGTCTCTGGGTCTATTTCCCGAACACTGGCTGCAGCTTTTGCGCTCCATAAGTCGAACAAAGTTCGTCGTTTTTCCTCGTTATCTAGCTCGAAATATACTGGGTCATTCATGAACTTTTCGTATTCTAAGTCGTAGGAAGAGTACGGGTCAATGCCATAGGATTCCAGCATTCTGAAGTAGCGCTCCTCAACAGCTTCGTCGTCCTCGTCCATTTCCTGGAGATCGGATAAGTTTATACCAGCATCAGAATCGGTTTCGCCATCTGAATTTTCACTTTGAGAGTCTCCCATGGAATCAATGACAGTCTTATTAATAGGTAATACTTCAGGATAGCTCTCATCTGTAACAGTGTGGGCTTCATTTTCACGCGTCAGCTGTTTACCTTCTTTTGGTTTTTCTTCTTCGACTTCTCCTTTTTCTCTTTCTTCCTCCTCCTCCTTCTCCTCCTCCTCCTCCTCCTCATTATCATCATCATCACTGCTCGATGCGTAACCTAATTCAATTCCTTCCTTACCACTCACATCAACTTCTACTGATTGGGTTGGCAGTTCAGTGTTGAAATCGTTTTCTGTACTCGATTCCTGCACTTCCTGTAGTACACCAACCTCCACATGTTTGCTTCTTTTCGGATACCGGTCACCATGTAGTTTTTCATTCAGCTTCTCTGCCACCTTGGTATCAACAGTGGCTCCCCGAGCTACTCCGAGTAGATAGACTATGTCCTGCTTACGTTTCTTTACCTCGCCCAGCTCACTGCTGCAGTGATCGGGTAATTCCCATAACGACTGCATCAAGTCGCGGGAAAAGTAATACTTGAATCCCTCGTCAGTTATTACCAACACCCATCGATCCGACAATGGCAATTCATAGAGAGGCTTGCCATACATCAAAAATTGAATTTTTTTTAAATCTATATACATTATTTCCAATCTAAATACTCATTTCCGTACTCGCTAGGCTTGGTCTTTCTGTCGAGCACATGCTTAACTTTGTAGAGGACGCCATTTCTGTGGCCATATTTGCTAAGGAAATACTTTCCCACCTCTTTAGCTGTGACGGAGTACTTTCTGTTCGAGTCATCGTCTCCCTTAACATATTTCTCAATCTCCTTCTGAGTTGGAAGACCCATATTCCAAGGATACTTCATATAATTTGGTATGAGGCCAGGACATTCAGAGAATCTAGAGATCTTGATGGAGTCTAATCTTTGAATTGTATCTTCAATTGGTAAAATAGTGTCTTCAGCAGGCTGGTAGACGTCGGGAGAAATAAGTGACTCGATAAGTGATGCAGGAACATCTTGTGCAGACTCATACAGGGGATTGACCTTTCTCTCCTCTGGATTGGTGGATTTCCTGTTGATGAGGTTTTTGGAAATGTATTCGTTGAACTCATTTGGTGCGTAGTTCAGCATCATCTTGGCTGCCAATCTGGCTTCATTGGTTAGTGCATCATGAATAGTGGTTTTACTTGATGCCAACAACATTTCCCAGCACAGTTTAAGAGAGACTTTAGATTTGCTATTTAGCAAATCCAGAGTCTCTAAAGCAAATTCACTGCCGTCAGCAATAAGCGCCTCATAAACTTTCTCGAGCGTCGGGTTGGCCACGGGATCGAAACAGGTCTCTATGGTGTCCAAAGAGGATTTGTCGAATTTGAACCTGTGTCCAGACGGAATCTGTTCGGTGAACTCCTCGATTGCTTCGCTGATCAACGTGTAAAAGTCCTTATTTTTGAACAGTGAAATGTTACGCTCGCCGGTTGCAAGGTCGGGAAGCTCTAATGAAGTGAGTCTCTCAGTAAGTGCCTCAAACTTATGCGAAGGAACGTAGTGAGTACCATAACCAGCAATCAAGGTGTCGTAGCCTTTGAGTGACTCACCCGTTAGCGAGAGATAGTAGCCGAGGTTTCCATCAACCTTTGGGAGCCAAAAGGAGGTACCGACATCACTGAAGAAGCCAATGTTAGTTTCTGGCATGGCAAATTGCGTAGACTCGCAAACAACACGAAAAGGACCATGAACAGACAGCCCCACACCGCCACCCATAACGATGCCCTTGACGAGTGAAATGACTGGTTTATTGTACACAGAAAGGAGATAGTTCATATTGTACTCCTTCTCGAAGAATTCGACGCTCTTCAATGGCTCCTTATTGAGATTGTCTTTAGCGCATTGAACAACATCTCCACCGGAGCAGAAGGCCTTGTCTGTTTTGGAATTGAGAATGACCATATTGTTGGAACTCGACTTGGAGAACTCTACCAATCGAGGTAGAATCTCATCGCACATGTTTGTGGTGATGGCGTTGAGCTTTGCTGGTCTGTTGAGAGAGATGATTCGAGCACCATTCTTGACTGAAAATTCAACTTCGGAGGAGCTGGTTGACGACATTCTTGAAAATGTAAACTGACATTCGATTGCGGCGAGTCTACGGACTTGTTGAGCCATGGACGAAGCACGCACACGATTAAAGGCTAGCATTTTGAGGAGGGGAACCGTGCAGGCAAGTCGGGTAATGTGTCGAGTAAATTTTTTTCGGCAGGGTAAAAGCAGGCTATCTAGCGGAGTAGCAGGAGCTTTACGTTGTCTCAGGGTTTGTTCAAGTAGCCTTACCCTTTGGACACACAGATAGACAAGGTTCCACTAAGCGTGTCGCTGAAAGAACCCAATCCGTGAATATGTCCCCGTTGTATTCGTGTAAATGGCTCGCTTACCGTGCACCCTGGCACCGCATAAATCGTACGAAAATTACGTGTAGATCTATAAGTCTTAAGATTCTTTTCCATGTCGGAAATTACACACAGACTGGCCAAAACCACACACAGGACGACGCCTCCGGTGATCGATCCGAGCAACATCTCCAAAACTTTGGATTTTTACTGGACAAACGAGAAAGATCCGCACACGATTCGTCGGAAATTGATCCTCAAAAAATACCCGCACGTTACCAAGCTTTGTGGCCACGAGCCACTGACCAAGTATATCTCCCTGGCTGTTGTCTTTTTACAATTCAGTATTGCCTACTATTTGCGCAACACACATCCGTTAAACTTCAAGTTCTTAGCACTCGCATATCTCATTGGCGGAACTTGCAACCAAAACTGTTTTCTTTGCATTCACGAGTTGTCACACAATCTTGGATTCAAGAAACCCATGCACAATAGACTGTTTTCTATCATCACGAATCTCCCAATAGGAATCCCGTACAGTGCCTCATTCCAACCTTATCACCAATTACACCATAAATTCCTGGGTGACGAGGTATACGACACAGATATCCCTACCAAATATGAAGCTATACTCCTCTCCAACGTTCTAGGAAAGGCGTTTTTTGCCACTTTCCAGATTCTGTTTTATGCACTGAGGCCAATGTTCGTCACACAAGTTAAGTACACAGCAGTGCATCTCCTAAATGTTGTCGTCCAAATATTAGTAGACATTCTTGTGGTGAAGTACTGGTCGGTGAACTCGTTACTATACTTTATCATGTCTTCATTCATGGCTGGGTCGTTGCATCCTACCGCTGGTCATTTCGTTTCAGAGCACTACATTTTCAATCCGCCTGAAAATTACAAAAAATATGTGGATACCCCACCATTAGAAACTTACTCGTACTATGGTTCTCTCAATCTGGTAACTTGGAATGTTGGATACCACAACGAACATCATGACTTCCCATTTATTGCATGGAGCAAGTTACCACAACTCAAAAGAGAGGCCGCAGAGTTTTACGATCCTCTTCCCAACCACAAGTCCTGGACCTGGACCATTGTAGACTTCATTTTCAACTACAAAGTCACCATGTACAACAGAGTCAAGCGTGACACTGCAGGAAACTCGGCTAGACAGAAAGTCAACTTCAATGACAATTCGACTTAGATTACATAACTCCAAAAAAGTAATTATCGTTTAATCATGACATTAAAACAACTCCTAGATCTGGTGCCTCAAGAACACCGAATAGAACATCACATTTTACTACTTGGTGCGCACCAGAAGACTCATATTCAATTGCTGTCGCTTTTCGGATCGAATAAGCCCAGTCTCGAACCGTACGGTTATTATCACACCGAATCTGATAACCATAAGTATACGTTTGAAAGTTTACCGTCAAATTACAAGGAATTGCACAACAAAGTCTTAGATAAATGCCCTAATGATACGATTGTTGTTTATATGATCGATGCGATGGATGTACTAAGCACTGATGTATCTTTGGATCAGATATGTACACGCGTATGCGAACTTTTGAAACATTGGGTAAGTGTAACGAAACGTTTCTCCAGGAAGATGGCGCTTGTATCTAATATTGACAAGCAGGCTTATGATGTAACAACTAGTGCACAAATTGACTTTTTCCAACAAATGTTGAGATTGATCATGCTCGATTCGGAAGCATCTCTGATTTACTTCCAAGGAGAGGACACACTGACCGATCTCCAACAACTCTGGAGCGATTTTGGCCCAACCCAAATGAGAGTTACTGACTTCGATGCTATTTTTATACCTTTTGGATCCGACAGTTGGCGTAAGATCAACATTCTAAATGGCGACTTCCCATGCGAGGAACTACACGCTATGTGGAAATCTTACAGCCCAGAATTACACATTCCCACCCAAACTGAAACTACAAGCACAACAACTGACTTAACAGAAAGCTACCAAAGATTTCTTCATGACCTGTATACAAATGCATGAGCCGATTGATCGACTGTGTTCACTTACAAACTTCTGCCTTGACCCATCAACACACCGAGTTCAGAGCTGTATGCACGGTTGATTTAGGGTGCTAATGAAATTAGGAAATTTATCATAAGGCTATCCCAAGTCGATTATCAAAGTGCAAACCGATCAAATTATTTTTTCTTTATTAATATAGTCCATGAGCTTCGACTCTTCCTCAGAGCTTTTCTCAGCAAAACCAGGTACCACGAACGAACTCGATTCACCTGACACAAACTCGGCTGTTTTGCAACCTCAACCCGCTGCGAAACGAAGAGTGAGGAAACGGCGCTTTCAAAATTCGTCAAAAGCCGAACTTACGATTTGTCCTTTAGATGGGCCTGTGAAGTACTCCGATATACGCAACTTCATCTGGCATACGCTAATTTCTAGACCAGAATCAAAGCCTTTTTATATTGAGAATGCTGAATCCATTGAACGAGTCATTTTGGTCTTGGCGGAAGATTTATCGCACACAGATGTAGGGTATAGTGCGCTAGACAAACAGAACATTCTGTTAGAGATCGCCAAAGATTCTAGAATGCCGTTTGCAGCCTCCCAAATCAAACAATGTTTTCAAGTTCAAACACCTGGAACAGACCATAGTTTATTCTCATGTGCCGCTGCACTAACTTCCATATCATATGGTATAAATAAAAAGAAGCTTAATGAATCCATGGAGCAAGAGCGAATTTCTGCTAATGAGCTTTTGCTTGACTTCAATGAATTGATTGACAACAACTATCCAATACATAAGAATGTTGAAGGTGCGACAGTTGATGCTATAAACCGTTTTAAAGACTACACCTCTTTTTGTGAGCTTGATAGACCGGCCCAAATGTTAGCATTGGATTGCGAAATGTGCATGGCGGGAGAGTCCCGAGTTGTCAGCAGAGTCACATTGACAAATGAAACTAACGATGTACTGCTTGATAGACTTGTGAAACCGGATGCACCGATCACTGACTATAAAACACAGTATTCAGGTATCACCGAAGAATTGTTGAGGAATGTTACTACGACGCTTGCAGATGTCAAAACCGAGCTTTTGACATTAGTCTCTTGTACGGATATTCTTATTGGTCATTCTTTGCAGTCAGACTTAAACGCTCTCAAGATGTCTCATCCTAAAATAATCGATACATCACTTTGCTACGACCACGAACAAGGACCACCACTTAAACGGTCTCTTCGCCATCTTTGCTCTGAATATCTCCACAGAGAGATCCAACAATCTGAGGCGGGACATGATTCTGCTGAAGATTGTCGAGCATGCATGGAGCTGGTGCAGCTGAAGCTTCAAAAGGGGCGGTCCTTTGGTCGCTTTATCAAAAATATATCTATCTTTCGGTTGCTGTCCAGGACCTATAAACGACACCTTATCAACAATGTTAAAGTGCCAAAGTCGGGAATAACAATAAATTTTGGAGGAAACAAACTCTTCAATGAAGTACGCTACAACGTGTCATCCGATGCTGCTGCAATCGCTGTACTCAAGCAGGAAGTGAATAATCATGAGCTTATCGCAGTCAAATTGCGCGAGCATGAATCTCTGGATGCCAGTCTTGATGAGGTTTGGGAAGCTTTACCCGCCAACTCGATGCTCGTCGTTTGCGGAAACCACGGCGATACGACGCGAATCCAAGAGCTACAGAAACTCCAGCGTTCTACATCGGGTCCCCTTGCTTCTGAACTTCATCATGAGCTCATCGACTGTGTTCAAGCAGCGCGTAAGTCAATAGGCATGGTTGCTCTCAAAGACTAGGCTGTGCAGTCGTGGGATCAAAATATTTAGTGTAAATAAAACAAGAACTTGTAATTATGTCTCCTGTCCCGAGCAATAAACGAGACGCTACAGGGCAGTCTCAGCCACCTCCGGTGAGCTATCCTCGTCTCAAGCTCAATAAAAGACTGGTTTTACGCGTTCCACCTAATTTTGGTGGACGAACACGTACAGTCCCATCAAAACCAAAGTCTGCATCCACAATCCCACAGACAAAACCCCCCTCGCCGGGTCCGACTGAACTGAAGGAGGAAGTCAAGAAGCAGCACAACGTGAAGCTCGATGATACGGATAGTCATGTGATTGTGGAACCGATTGAAGAGGCAAAAGTTGTTGAAGCCACTCCAATCATGGAACCTCTTTCAACTGAAAAAGTCGATCAATCAGATACATCGATCTTGGAAGAAAGCGATGAGGGCTCGGATATTGACGATTCAATCACCATGGAAGTCAGACAAGAACTGTACTCACTCATCAAATCATTTCCAGGATTGTCTTCCAAGTACAAATTAATTGACAAGATCGGAGAAGGCACTTTCTCTACCGTTTACAAGGCGTATGACCTCCAACGCCTTTCAGAAATTAGCATGGGCCATCCAGTATGGAGCTCTCCACCTGCTAAAAATCGCATTAACAAAAACAAAAATACCCCGGATGTGCCAATTGTGGCACTCAAACGCATATATGTCACGTCCTCTCCATCACGTATCTATAATGAGTTACAACTGCTGCATAGTTTGGTGGGGTGTCCTAACGTTGCACCGTTAGTTGATGCTATTCGCTTTGAAGACCAGGTGATTGCTGTTCTGCCATTCTACAAACATGCAGACTTCCGCGATTTCTACAGAGACTTGCCTTTGTCAGGAATCAAAATTTACATGCACGAGTTGTTCACAGCTCTGAGTTTTGTGCACGAGAAAAAGATTATACACAGGGATATCAAGCCGACAAATTTCCTGTATAACCCGCTAACTAAGAGGGGTGTCTTGGTCGACTTTGGACTTGCCGAACGCGAGGCAGAGCTTGATTATTCAGCTTGTCCTTGCTTCCAAGGAGGAGCTACCGAAGATGAGATTGCCCCTGTGAATGCTTTTCCGACAAAGGGATATCTCAAGGAAGACCGTCGCCCTGGTCGCCGTGCGAACAGAGCAGGTACACGTGGGTTCCGTGCTCCGGAGGTTTTATTGAAATGCGCTAATCAAACCGTCAAGGTTGACATTTGGTCAGCAGGTGTGATGCTACTGACTCTTCTGTCCAGACGCTTTCCGTTTTTCAATTCCACTGATGATACAACTGCACTCGTTGAAATCACTAGTATATTTGGACTTAGTCAGATGCGCAAATGCTCTTTGTTACATGGGCTAGGACTCGAAAGTAACCTGCCGAAAATCGAGAACGGCCAGTCACTTGGTGCTTTGCTGTATACATCTGTTCTCCTCGAGGCTAAACAAGGAGATACGCTTGCAGAGGACTCTCCAGCATGGGAACTTCTTTCTGCTTTAGATAAAAAAGGGCGTCCACAGACTTCGAAGTTGGGCGCGCAATATGGTCAAGTTTTGGATCTGTTGGAACTCTGTCTCAAACTGAATCATTACGAACGCATTTCTGCTGATGAAGCGCTGTGTTTGCCTTTTTTCAAGACAGACACAAACGACGCAGATGATATAATTTTAGATTAGCGACTGGCTATAAAACTTCTATTATTCCTCCTTTTTGACGTCTCTGAGAAGTCTCTTCTTGACAATTGCCCTAATCTGGTCACTGGTATCCGAAGGACCTTGACTGCGGAACTTTTTGTACTCCTGTCCAAGCTCCATAGGCGATTTGTCGGGATGCAGCTCTGCAAAACGTTTTTCTTGTGCATTGAAGAAATCGAGGGTCAATTGAAATTTGTCTTGCTTCTCAAGATCAGCGAGAGTTAGTTTGTTCATCAATTCCAAAGGCGTATTGTAGCCTTCATCCTTCTCAAGATTGACGGTAGAATGCCTAAGCTGTGTCAAGACACCGTTTTGGTGAGCTTTTAGAATTCCCCCAGCACGCTCAATTGAAGATGCTCTATATGCCTCTCTAAAGGCTTCAGGAGTAGTCTTTCTGGCTCCAGTCCAGCCGATAGCCACCAAATCCTCTCTGGTAATTTCAGGAGGCTTGGAAGTGAAAGAATACGGATTGGCAATTCCCAACTGTAACACAGCAAACACAATCAGCACCTTAACAAGATTGATGAAAAGAAAAATACATTGTGAAACCATAGTTGTCTCTCCCAGAAGTTCAAAACGCAACTTTTCGGCAACAGACTGACTGTAGTACGTTTCGCAAAGATAGCATATCAGTCTACAGACGGTAGTGGCAATGGAAATACCCGGGGTAGGAGTCAAGAAATCAGGCAAATCAGTGTATATCCAGGTGAGCAGACCAGCATAGACGGAATACTTGAAGAACGTACGTTCTTGCCAAACTGGAATTAAAAGCTGTCCGGGCCAAACCTTGGAGACAACAAGGTCTGAGTTGGAAACAGGACTGAGCCACTCCTTCTTGTCGGCCTTTGTTCCAAACAACAGTCCTCCCTCTGCAGTTAGGATTCCTGGAAATCTGGAAACGTTGAATCCTTTAGGAACTCTTTCGTAGAAAATGGAAGGGCGAAGAGATAATGGAAGGGTTTCGAAGATCTTGAAAAGATCTTTGAATGTCTGGTCTTTCGACACTTCGAAACAGTAATCCTTCTCATCATCAAGGTTCATGCGGATGTAAACATCCAGGGCATAGGAAGTATTTTCAGACATACTATGAAAAAATATTTAAGCCCCGCAAAAGTTGGAGCGTGGAGACGCCACTGCCAGCCGTAGATCGATAAAAACGACACCACGACACCATTCAACAATAAGTGTTCGTGATTATGTAATCAACCTTTTTGATAGAGGAAGACGATTTAGTGTTGAGAAGTATAAAGCTACAATCGGTCAGCCTTAACTGGTATTAGATTCTATAATTAGTTCTGGACAGCAGCAAGGATGTCGGAGTCACCAGCATCAAGGATGGCAAGAGTTCCAACTCTGAAAAGTTTACCACAAGCAGTACCAAGTTCGTTGTTACCACCTTGGAAGTAGTAAATAGCGGTCTTGGACAACATGGCGTAGTACTCAAGCTCGGACTTTCTGAGAACAGGGGTGTTGGCAGAGATGATAATCAACTTAGCCTTGCCTTGTCTGAGAGACTTCACCACGGACTTGTAGCCGAGGGTGTATTTACCCGACTTGATGGCCAAGGCCAACTTAGCGTTCATGTTGTCAGAAGACTTCTTAACTTTTGGTGCCTAATAGGTTAGTTACAGAGAGAAATAAGGATACTGACCATCTCTGTGTATTCACTCCGGTCTTTAAGATTGGATAAGTTTTTTTTGCAAACGTTTGAAAAATTTAGAGCAGGTTCAAAAGCAGTCACAATATCTTTGCCTATTGCGCTTTCTGAAAAATTTTGAACCGGACACACCCAAGTTTTTTTCTCATCATAATACTCTTTTCTCCATCAAGATGAAGGTTGAAGTTGACTCGTTCTCCGGCTCAAAGATCTACCCGGGCAGAGGTACTCTGTTCGTGAGAGGTGACTCCAAGATTTTCAGATTCCAGAACTCCAAATCTGCATCGCTTTTCCACCAAAGAAAGAACCCAAGAAGAATCTCCTGGACTGTTTTGTTCAGAAGACACCACAAAAAGGGTATCACTGAAGAAGTTGCTAAGAAGAGATCTAGAAAGGCTGTTAAGCACCAAAGAGCTATTGTCGGTGCTTCTCTCGATTTGATTAAAGAAAGACGTTCCTTGAAGCCAGAGCAAAGAAAGGCCACCAGAGAGGAGGCTGCTGCTAAGGAGAAGGCAAAGAAGCAAGCTAGAAAGGAGAAGAAGAAGGCTGACAAGGCTGCACAGGTTGCTTCCGGTGCTAAGATCTCTAAACAGCAAGCCAAGGGTGCATTCCAAAAAGTCCATGCTACCTCCCGTTAGTATCTGATAATGAAGATTGATTAAGGTGTACACTAACTGTAATTTGGCCTACTGGCGCTCGTATAATTCGTCTAATCGTTCGATAGGCACCCCTTTCGTCTCGGGCACTAAGTAGTAAACCAGTGCAAAGCCCAACAGGTTGAAAAATAGGAACACAAATCCAATTCCGAAACCAAAAGCATCTGTTAGCGGTGGAGTGATCAGGGTCATGATAAACGTCACTAACCAACTCATTGATCCACATATTGACATAGCCTTCACCTTAATCGAGATGGGATACAACTCCGACACCACGACTCCACTGAGAGGACCCCAAGTAGTTGCAAACGCGCCAATGAATCCACATGAAACGGAAATCATCGTGATACCAATCACTGGAGATGGATTCGATATTAGGGCTATACTTGTAAACACCAGCATGAAACTCGAAAGTAACCCCGACCCAGTCATGAGTAGAGAAGTCCTTTTGAAACGGTCGATAAGAAATAGCGACACAACTGAAAAGACCAGGTTGACAAATCCAAAGCAAATTGACACCACATATGGATTGGTGAGTCCCACGGTTCCAAATATTGTGGTGCCGAAGAAGAAGAAGTAATTGATTCCAGTCAACTGTTGGCAGCATAATAGACTGATACCCGTAAGTGTGCGTAAAAAGTATTTGGGTTGCCCTTTACAAATACTTTTCTTCTCCTTCTTGTCTAGATCGTCTTCCTCGTCTGTGGTACTATTGAACATGTTGGCCACAATTTGTAAAACTCCAGGGTCGTTCAAGTTCAAAGAGCGTGCTCTGGCTATTGAAATTTTGGAGCGCTCAATTTGATTCTGATTGGAAAGATACCAGTAAGGAGATTCGGGCACAAACCAAATAAGGACACACGTGAGAATTCCAAACACGATACCTTCCAGCAGAGGAAGCTGAAATTGCATTTTGCTGGATGCATCAAAGTAATACTGACTCACGAATAAAGAAATAGATCCAACTTGAATTCCCACAGTGGTTAGAAGCTGCTGTATACATATCATTCCACCCCTGAGTTTTACTGGAGAGAGTTCACTGATCAACATGGGACAAGTGACACATATCAAACCATTTGCAATACCATTACATGCACGTCCAAACAAAATTTGTATCCATACTGAAGACGTTATTGTAATAAGATTTCCGATTGCATACATCAGTCCAGCAAAGCAAATGGTTGGACGCGTTCCCAACGGAGTTATAAGTGGAATGCTCAAGATACCTCCAATAAATCCTCCCAAACTCGAGATTCCGATTAAAGCCCCTTTAGTTATGCTATTGAAACTGGGACTGTCTTCAGTATAATTGTCACCGTACACTCGGGTGAAGGCAGGCATGTCAATCATACCGCCGATGGTGCCAATGTCGTAACCGAATATCAAACCGCCTGTGGCGATGATCGTACTGAAAAGTATAATTGGCACATATGATCCAACGCTATCATCCATATTAATCATGTCAACAAGCTCAGCATGCTTTTCAGATAACTCATCAATTGGTTCGGGCGCAGCCTCTTGGATCTCTTGCACCATAATAATTAATTAGGGAGATAAATTAATCCTACCGCGAAGCCCAAAGTAGAAAAAAACGTGGCTCCATCATTACACCCGTGCACCGCATTTTCAGCAGGATGAGCTTCAGGGGGCTGGCTCCTACATCTTATACCTCACCTCCAAGCTACAATCAAAGGGCAATCGTTCATACTAGCCAAAACTGTCTTAAGTTTAAAGTTGATAACTTTGTCTACAAAGAATTAAAGTTTCACTAATTTTAATTGTGTTACGTTCGACCCTGACAGTTGTGTGTTTGCTTCAGAATCTTGATCAAATTGTGAACATGTTCCTGGACTATTTTGATTCACATCACGGATAGTGGATCAAAGCCAGAGGCTAATACTGCAGAAGGCTTGCTTTAAATCGTTCCTACTGTTTTGGGCTTAAATTTTTCCCAATCGAGAAACCAGCCATCTTTTTGGTAGCTGATAATTTCCTTCATTTGCATTAGTACAATAAATTGATGGATGGCTAAATGTGTTATCACCATAAATGGGTCGATCATGGACAGCAAGAACGTCTTTTCAATAAAAGGCTAATTGTTGTCTGAGATGGGAAAGCTAATCTCAAGCCATGGCGAATACATTATAAATATCCTAGCAAACCTCTCACTTGAAGCCATCATCTTTTCATGCGTTCTTCTGTCGCTCTATCTCTTCTGCTTGCACTTGCTCAAGCTGCGCCAGTTCCACTTCCAAAGGTGGTTACTAGAATGCACACTGCAGATGCCGTTACCACTGTTGTTGATGACTACTTTACCGTCACCAAAACTATCCCAATAGTGGAAATTCTAATATCGAACGGAGCTACGTACACAAAGACTTTATTCACTACCGCTTCAGGAAATGATATTGATAATGTTCAGCCAACTACCACGGTGATCGTTCAGGATGAAAGCCCGACCACGACAGAGACCAGTGACCCAACCACCACTGTTTCAGAGACCAGCGTTACCGTGCCAACTACCACCAGCATTACAAGCACTTCTACGAGTTTGAGCACCACCGCGACTGAGTTATCTGCTACAGAGGAGGAGGCCACTAGCATCGCAGAGGTCCCCGCTCCCACCAGTACTATTGCCAGCGTAGCTGACTCGGATACCACCTCTGAAAGCGTCAGTGAAGTTAGCACTGAAGAACAAACTTCAACTAGCACAACTAGCACAACTTCTATAAGTTCTCCAACTACAGTCACTACTACCACGCCTACTACCACTTCGACTTCTGATGAAAACACAACATCGACTACGCAAACCACAACATCACCAGCGGCCGCAAAAACCACAATTACTGCTGAGGATAATGAAACTCCATTAACAACGCTAAATCTTGTTCGCTCTATTGACGTTCTTGGAGAGCAAACCGAAAGTACCATCAATACTGCCACTGCTGCTACCACTCCGACGGAAGCCACAACTTCCGATGCTGCAACCACAACGGAAGCTGCCACTACCAAAGCCGCAACCACAACTGAGACTATAAAAGCCGCAACTACAGTCAAAACAACCGAAGCTGCTCCGCAACCAACGACCACATCAACGTCAGTGGAAACCAGCACCGCAGCCGACCTCTCGCCAATTATTCCATCTGCTATCGTCTACTCTCCTTACACTGACTCAGGTGCATGCAAGGATTATGACACGGTGGAGCAAGATCTCTCTTTGATTCAATCTAAAGGCATTGGAGAGGTCAGGATATACGGAAATGACTGCAATTACCTCGAAACTGTTCTCCCTATCTGCGCAGAAAAGGGTATGAAGGTGGATCAGTGCTTCTACGTTCAGGCCAACGGTGTTGACTCTATTGACCAGCCGGTCCAGGATTTAATCGATGCTGTGAATGACGATTCTTATAATTTCGATTGGAACGTTTTTTCATTCTTGGTCATTGGAAACGAGGCCGTGATGAATGGCTACTGCAGCGTTGATGATTTGATCGCAAAGATTTCATCTGTGAAACAACTTCTCACAAATAACGGCTGGACCGGAGAAGTCACTACCGCTGAACCTCCTGTGACATACGAGACGTATCCTCAACTTTGTACCGACTCGGATATCGATTTCGTTGGAATCAACCCGCACGCTTACTTTGATGTGTACTCCTCGGCTGAGACTGCTGGTACTTTTGTTGAGGGACAAATTACCTTGATCGAAGGCTACTGTCCAAACAAGGACGTTAAAGTTTTGGAAACTGGTTATCCTAGTGCAGGAATCCAGAATGGTGGCAACATCCCAAGCCCGGAAAACCAAAAAATTGCCATCGATGCCATTCTCAGTGTGGTTGGTTCGGATGTGACATTCCTCTCCACATATAATGATTACTGGAAAGAACCAGGACCTTACGGTATTGAACAATCGTTTGGGGTCATCGATATTCTTTCTTGATTTAAATTAGCGTCAAAATTAATCCTCGAAGATAATATATTAGAAATCCAATGTATGATTAGATAATCATTCTAAGATTGTTAATGGTAGTCACTGATGTGATGTTTTATCTGTTGTTGAATGAAACATCATTTACATATTCCTGGTCATGTTGTAGTGATCCTGATTGGCTTGCGATGATGTAGACTGACATACTCTTTCCCACCTATGGATCAAGGGATTGCAATTTGTATTTTTCCACTGGTTATGATAGATAAGTATATTTAGGAATTTTAGCCCAGCATCTCATAATTTTGTCATTCCATTACCTATACTATCGAAATACATCCAACATACTCATGATTGGACTCAGGACGAACTTAATATGCGTGACTTTTACTGAGAGAGTATTATGTAAAGGTAACAATATAGATAACACCTAAGGAAGGAATCTTTCCTATATATTATCACAGATATATTCAAAACTAAAATTCAACGACTTTGTTGGGGAAGAACTCATCTATAAGTTCAATGTAGTAGTCCTTGACTTCTTCAATATTGCATTTTTCATCCATTTTAGAATAAAGGTCATAAGGATTGAATTGCTTGACCACTTGAAGCATTTCTTCATCGTGATCGTTCATTAAATATTTGTAGGCTCCTTCCTGGTGCCAGGGGTAAAAGGAATGGTAGCGGATCATTGCCAGTGCCTCCGGAGGTAGCGTACTCTGCATCTTTGCGAGATGGTACATATACTCATCATGTCCCCAGCTTAACATGACATTATCGAGTCCGCATTTGGGCGAGTAAATTCCATACTTTGTGTTGTAGAGGGGATTGTTGTAATCAGGGTTGTGCTTGAAAAACTCATGATAAATTATCCTGCTGGAGTAGCGACAACCAACGGGAAAGGTGTCCCCAACAACGTCCCACTGACCTTTGGAGTCATAAAAGTACAACAGCTTACCTAGATCGTGAATCAAACCAACTAGCTGAAACCAGCGGGGTTTATTATCCCTTCGAATAGCTTCAGCAGTCTGAATGGCATGTTCAATTTGTGAGAGTTCGGTGTCGGGGTCGCTCTCATCTAATAGATTGTTCAACTTCAAAAGAGCCTCCCAGATTGTCATTTGATCTCGCACTTTGGTCTTGAAATTAATGCGTGCTTGAATGTTGTATGCGACGGTCTGTTTAGTGTGCTGTTCGCGGTAAAATTCTTTCACACGTGCATATGCAAGGTCGTATTGACGGTATTCACGATACGTTGCGTTGACCATCACACTTGGAATCTCTGGACCGGCATTTTGCAAGCGCTGTAGTTGTTGTTCTTTTTGTTCCTTTTGTTCTTCTAACTGGCGTATTTTTTGCTTCAACAGGTTGAGTTCTTGTATATCATCGTCGAGCTGTTCCAGAAGCTTAGATTTATCAAGGTTTTGGTAGTGTGATTTAGGTTTCTCAATTCTTGACATAAAAGAATACCAAACGATTTTTCTAATATGGAACCATTTTTATCGAGGTTACATAGGTTAGAATTATTTAACGTAAGAGAGTCGTAGTGATCGATTGTAAGCAATTTAGGATTTATATACTACACACCCAACAAAACATTGGGCCAAACTTTCACATGGGTTTCGGTCCACGCGGTGAAAAAAAAAAATTACAGAAAAACATCAAGATAAGCTGTTCACTCTAAAGATGTCAAAATCCCAGTCCAGCAACGAAAAAGCGGATCTGCCAGCCCAGGTGGCAGCGGACTCTCCTGAAAAACCTAATGTTGTTGTCAATGAGAAGGAAAGGAAGAAACAAGCGTTTCTAATTAGAACATTCTGGACACTTGTTATGATCTTCGGAATGTTCTTCATCATCTGTGCAGGTCATTTCTGGACCATAATTCTGGTGATGGTGCTGCAGGTGTTGGTGTTTAAGGAACTTATTGCCATAACTACTCAAAGTGCTAAAGACCAGGACCTCAAGAATACTAGCTATTTGAATTGGTACCTTCTCATTACCACGATTTCCTACTTGGAGGGCGAGTCCTTAGTCAGCTACACCATCAACTACTTAATCGATTCCAACATTCCAACGACGTTGCTTACTCAATTTGTGATTCACAGAAAATTTATCTCGTACTGCTCCTATGTCTACGCTTTTGTATTCTTTGTGTCCACGTTGAAGAAGGGATATCTCAAGTTCCAATTTGCTCAACTCTGTGTCACGCACATGATCCTGCTTTTGGTCATTTTCCAGGCTCATTGTATTGTTAACAACATTCTCCATGGAATGATCTGGTTCCTCCTACCTGTTGGGCTTGTGATCACCAATGACATTTTTGCTTATATTTGCGGTATCACTTTTGGGAAAACTCAATTGATTTCCATTTCTCCAAAGAAGACTGTTGAGGGCTTTATTGGCGCTTGGATATGTACAAGCTTTGCGTCTATTGTGCTCACCTACTATCTGTGCAACTACAATTACTTTATCTGCCCAATCGAGAACTACAACGACTTGCAGGTCAATTGTCTTACAGGGGTTTCTTGTGAATTGAATCCGGTATTCATCCACCAGATCTACAAAATGCCTAGCGACCTTGCGAATTTGATTGGTGTTGAATATGTCCAACTTAAACCAATCTACCTCCATTCGATGATTCTCTCTCTATTCGCTTCGCTTATCGCACCGTTTGGAGGATTTTTCGCTTCGGGACTTAAGCGTGCTTTCCAAATCAAGGACTTTGGTGATACTATTCCTGGACACGGTGGAGTCACTGACAGAATGGACTGTCAGTTCCTCATGGGCTCGTTCTCATATCTTTACTACGAAACTTTCATCTCCACTCACCATCTGAATGTCGGCAATCTTTTACAAACCATCGTTATCAACCTCTCGGGTCCTGATATTCTCATTCTTGTCAAGAGTCTACACACGTACCTTTTCAAAGTTGGAATCTTGTCCGAAGAAGTTTACATGCAGTTAGTTGATTTGTTTGAGTGAGCTATACTACTAGGTTGTTATATAAAGTCCAACTTCTTATACATAGTACAACTATCCAAAACCAAAACGTGGATCGTCTATCCGAGACGTCCATACTAAAACCAGGGTATCATCACATTATCGTACCAGTAAGCGAAATTATTGCGCATTATCACTAGATTGTCGGCACAGACTCGTTGCAAATGGCGCATGAAATCGACTGATGGGTATAGATATTGATGTAAAATCAAGGCAACTTTCTCCAATCTGAATTTGTCGAATAGGTACAGACTGTCGGTATAGAGATTGCGCAATTTCCGCAAACAATATTCAGTGGCCTTATTCGCATCTTTCAACTGTTTCATAACCTTATGTCGCAGATGCAACTGCCACTTTTCACTTATTTGCGTCAATATATAGTGAATGCGATCTTTGGTGAAGCTTGTTGAGCGCCTTATATTCTCCAAAGACCCCACTTTCAGTTTAGTCAAAATAAGTCTAGTCGACTCAGTCCACACAGAAATTCTACCAGTAATTTGGGTGTAGTATCTCTTAGCAACATCGGTATAATAAGATGAACCGAATGATTGAGCCAAAACACTGTATTGCATGAACAAAGATTTTCGAATGAAATAGAATCCGCTAACCCAGTCACTGTCACAGACAGCGTCCTTAGAGCTTTGAAAGACTTCCAACACCCTATTCCAAGCATCACTTTGAAGCTCTTTCTTGAGGCCTGCCTTTCCAAATTCCCATAAAAATCGTTTATCATCGAACTTGCATTGATCCTGATGAAGTTGCCGCGTTTCCCTGTAAGCCTTAAAACATTCCATTCCTGTATATTGGTCACAAAGAACACAATCACGAAGACCATCCATCATCTGTTCACTCAAAACTGAACAGTCAACCTGAGTGCTAACACTTGTCCACACAGTACCACCGACAAGTGCAGTGAGAGCTAAGCTTAGCATTGCAACCAGATGCCATGAATATGCATGATCTGGCATGTTACGTTTGACTTTTTGATATATCTCAGTGATACTCTTTCCATTTCCTACCTTCGAGGGTTCAAGAGTCTCAAATGATGCAATTCTAGGCACAGAAAAATGGGAGCCAATAAGTTCGTTTTTCAAAGTTGAAACAGATGCTCGCGCCTCCCTCATTTCTTCCTCGGGTTCACCATCATCGGACAGTACAACATCATCATACAACGCTGCATGAGAGTCATTTCCGGTGATAATAGACCATGAATCATCAGAGGATAGTTCTTGGGGGGTAAGTATACTTAAATCCGAAGGGCTGCTGCCGCTCGGGCGCAATGACCCTATCTCAGCCCCGAGGGTTACAGAACCAGATGTGGAGGACTCGTCCATGATATGTAATGGTGATATAATTAGACAAGGTGCAAGAAAATCCCAAACGCTGCTACTAGGTGATTTAATTGGATGGCAAAATTGGCAGATTGAATTATGTTAGATAAGGAAGTTTTGCAATGTGGCGCGGTAATACAGGCGGTGCATAAATTTGACATATCTTTGTCAACGGTTATAACAGCCTTCCCATGCTTCCAAGTTAACTTGGACATATTCGATCAATTGGCGGTTGTATTCTGTCACAAGATCATTGAGAGTGCAACGGAACCAGCTATGAAATTTGACCAGCTCATCCCACACCTCATCATTTATGCGGCTTAGTTCCTCCTCTAAAATCTCCTGCTGCCTCTCCAGTTGATAGATTTTCAATTTGAGATTATACATCTTATTTTTCCTAGTTTGATTGGGATTAGAGTCTGTGTATTTTAGTATGACGTTGTTTATTTTGCTGACTCCCGGAATTTTGCCATAAAAGGGCTTTTTAGAATTCACATAAAGTGCAGATTGCAGCTCGGCATCCGTCAATGGCGATTCCGGTTGTGAGGTATCAGATTGTTGGGATCCCGTGGCACGTGAGGCCAAAGCATCAATCTTACGGATTTCTTGTTCCTGCTTTTGGTATTCTTTGAACTTTGCACGAGACTCCTGCAATGATTTTTCCACCATCTTGTGCTGGACAGCCTTCAAACGGTTGTACTGTATAAGACTCTTGGCACTTCGTGTAAAACTTTTCAGTTCAATCATTTTGTCGGTAAACTTGAGATTAGTTACCTCCGCTAATTGGTTGACAAATATAAGCGTACGGTCAAAAATTCGTCCCACATTTTCCGAAGAGTTGGAGTCCTGGACTAAAGAAAGCGCGTTGAAAGTAGATCCAAGTTCTGTAAGGTCTGGCGCTAATTCTGAAAAATGTCTGACCAAATTCTTGTTGGTTTTGGTAATACTTTCAAGAATTGACTCGTATTTGGCGAATCTGCGTTCAAATTTAATGAATTTTTCGAATTGCTCTTCGGCCGCAAGTTCAGGAAACTGTCCCACAGTCGAAGCTGTGGGCACGGGAAGCGTGAGGTATAACTGGTTTTCCACATTTGCAAGAGTGTCTAAGGGAGAAATTCTATAGATGGACAATTTGTAAACCGTACGGGTTTCTTTTAAAGCCAGAAAGTCGGCAAAGTTCGTTTCTGGATCTAGGAAACTGAGAAAATAATGGCACGTTTTGATCCGGGGAATAGCCATACACCTGTTCAGAAACACCTTGAGCATCCGCCTGCGGTACTCAGTAAGACTCTGTAAACTTGACGCCGAGTTCTGTAGATTCGATGAACCCACCAAATGTGTCTCCAAAGACGTTGTTGTAGATGTCAGATTAGATGCAAGAGTTTGCTTCTCCGGGATTGGAGGCACAATTAAGGTTGGGAATAGTTTGATGAGACACGTTCGGAGGGCTTCAAACTCTGAGTATCTGCGCTTGACTGTAAGGGGTCCAATCTTGATTGAATATACAATGTAACTTTGCAAGTGGTTGTGGGTTTCTGTCGACTTCGAGGCGTCTGTGATCAAAATTTCTAAACCAGGGTCAGATTCAAATACCTCTAAAATACGTGAAGACATGATTGCATCATTCTTAGTGATAATTGAGGTAGTGGAATCCACCACTTTGGAATTGTCCATTGTTGGTATAAAATTCTGAAAAGATCCGTTTTATTTTGCCATGGACCAAGTCAGGATTATCTAATCAGAGCTCGAAATATTTCATCTTCACCATGCGACAGGTGTCTATTCCGTTATCGACAGTTGGCCGCGTGGCCATCTACATGCTATATGGCAGCTTATTGACTGCACTCATTATAGGGGAATCGAATGTGGTTGCTAAAATTGCGATTGCCACATATGCGGGTGTATATTCCGTCCTACTGATTTGTTACGGCTCGATTGTGTATATCAAGTCATTCACGGAAACTCCAGAGACGAGGCAAGGAATGATCAAGGTAATATTGAACTTTCTACCTGGGATACTTGAACGAATCTCTCAAGCTCTTATATTTGTGATCATGCGCCTTCTTCGGATAATGCGATGCGATCTAGCCTCAACCGAATTAAACAAGAAGGTGATTGCATATTGTATTGTTAGCGTACGCAAGCTGCTAGCATTAGTCTGTTGGGCATACATTACTCCAGAAGATGACAACAGCCTGCATTTCAAAGCATTTTTAGTGTTTTGCTTAATGAATTTGATTCAGAGCAGATTCATTATGAAAAATGACACTCTAACTCGCGAGCGTGTCGATTGGCGAGAGGGCCTGCTCAGCTTCCTGACAAGACCAGGAAAGAATCTAAAGCGCGAGGCCGACAAGCTTGGCTTCCGGAGAAACATACTTCTGGGGACCCTTTTCTTGCTTTCGGCGCTGCTCTCTGTATCGATGTTTCGCTATTACTGGCAATTTAAGAGCGTCTACTACAAAGCCATCCATGTTATCATTCGATTAATTCTTATAATCGACCTAGAGTTTGCTCGGACCTTGTGCGACGAGTTTGTCGGATTAAACGTCCAATTGGGCGGCCAAAGAAGCAGTGTCTAATTCATTTTACGACCTCTTTGTAATTTTCCCTCGACCATGTGGATCCAACTCAAGCATAACGCCATGGAGCATACGTATTCGTATGATGGGGCCATGTGTCTCAATTGCACGTCTTTTACGACGGGCACGCAAGCGTTCGATATCATCGTCGGCTTCGTCCCAACGGTCATCCGCAAGCAGAGTTTTGAGCGTAGCTTCGGTTTGTCGCACACGTTCAAAATTGCTCACAAAGTATAGCATTTCCTTAACAGTGAGCATATAGTTAATCTCTAGTTGCATCGGGTCTGCAGGATCTTGAATTTTCGTAGTTTGATCAATACAACTCCGCCAGTCGGGACCCAAACGGCGGAATTTCTCTATCCACTCTGTACAACTCTGATACTCGGCTAATAACTTAGCCCTCTCTTCATTGACAAACCGCTTCTCCTCTTTCTCTCCACGCTTATGAAACGTGGTAAACAAATTCTCGTGAAGAGGGTCTTGCTTTTTAGCACGTGTATCAAGATGTGAGTGTATACGCCCTCGCGTGTTACGATGATCAACCAGGTGTATCTCGAAGCGGTCGAGATGTGTTCTGAAGTCGTCGAGCTCTGGGTTATGTCGAAGACGGGCTTCTAGGGGCACCTCTAACACTACATCAATTGCCAACTGTTCGGGTACTGCCGTCCTTAAGTAGTTTTCAAAGTCATAGAGCTCGGTATGGCCAGTGGTGACGTTATTTTCAAGCATAAACTAGCCGATAGAGTCGTTGATAATATAATTACGTAAACAAAACATTAAAAACTTTTATTATTGTCAAGGGTTTGGCATGTCAAAGTTCCGCGGAAACTCCTATGCAGGAGCTTCCAATATCTCGGCGGAATCAACATTTGAGCGAACATTGACTCCAAAACCAACTGCGAAGCCTAGATGGCGCGTTCGCTACCTCCATTTACTAACGGTAATATTAGGATGGTCCATTTTGGTGCATTATCTTGAACGAGTACAAGTTACCAATTACCTTCGAGCATGCGATTGGAATCTTTGGGAAACTTGGCCTATAGATGCAGATCCATATCGAGCAATACTTATTGGCGATCCGCAGATCGTTGACGAGTATTCCTATCCCAACCGAACAAAGCTCTCTATGATGTTTACAAAGTTATTCAGTGACAATTATCTCCATCGCAATCACATGATTTATCACAAAACGCTCAAACCGCACTCAGCCCTCTACATTGGTGATCTTTTTGATGGAGGACGAGAATGGTCCGACGATGTTTGGTACGAAGAGTACTTGCGATTTCAAAGAATATTTGAGCCCGTGGAGTTTACAAAGGCATACCAACAGATTCCTGGAAATCACGACATAGGTTTCGGAAATGCGGTTGACAAGACTGTGCTGAACCGGTTTCGAGCTTACTTTGGAGCTGCTAATGATTACTTCATAATGGGAAATCATTCAGTGATACTCATCGATTCCATTGCACTCTCATCGTTTGAACATTCAGAAATTAATCAAGAAGCGACACAATTTCTTGATCAACTCTCAGCTCCTGATCATCCGGCAAAGAGTTTGCCTCGTATTGTGCTCAGTCATGTTCCGATGTATAGGTTCACTGAACGCCAACTTTGTGGCCCATTGCGTGAGTCCAAAAAAAAGTTTCCCGTAATGCGTGGAAAACAATACCAAACAGTTATCGAGTATGAGCTTAGTCAGAGTATCATCAACAATATTCGCCCCAAAATTATATTCTCGGGAGACGATCATGACTACTGCCACATTCGCCATCCTTTTGCTGAAACAAGCTCACGTTCGCTGCCTGGTGAAGCTTTCACTGACGAAATCACGGTAAAATCTTCTGCAATGACCGGTGGTATAAATGCTCCCGCTATACAATTAATATCATTATACAATCCGTTAGATGCACAACCCGTTGAAAGTTTTAAACAGGGCAACACCGGATCTCAAGTCGCAGTGTTTGACACAATTCAAACGCGGGTGTGTTATCTACCTCCGCCCATCGGAAACATAAAGTGCTACATAATTGCAACTATTATCATGATTTGCACGTTTGTGTGCATTTTCGTTTTTCCAGAGTACATGGGCAAGCTCAACACCAAGTGCCGTTCTTGGACGGGGGTATTAGAACCTCTGCTACGCGACGACCTGATCAAAAGACGTTCGTTGAAAACCGCCGTTTGGGACTTCATTCTAGAATGGCATATACCAAATGGTGTCAGCAAAACTGGTCTTTTTGTTCATATTGGTATTGCATTAGTGTCGTATGCCGTGGTATTGTTACACTATATAAATTCTATCTAGCTTGGGGTCGACGCGACGATAAACTTCACTTCACAAATATTTTCCTGTCCCTTGTATCAATGAACTCAATTGAGAATTCAGAAACGGCGCGAGCGCTTAATGAATCCATACCTCCCATAGTAGTCCATAATATAGCCAAGAATCTAAACAGCTTTCAAGATCTTTTGAGCTTGGCGCTTGTGAATAAAACATGCTATAATGAAATTTTCAATGATACCTCATTGTGGATTGGTTTTCTAAGTGCAATTGGATGCTGGGATGCTACCTCCGACCAGGCAAATTCCGCCGTCTCCTATGATCTTTCAAGTGCTGTTACGTTTGTAACAGATCATGAACTTACGCCAATTAATTGTTTGGCTCAACCCATTAGTGATCCAAATCTCGCTCGCAATCATTTCATTCGCATTTATGAAATTATGTATCCAATCACAAATGATCTTCTCGTGAAAAACTACTCAAACTTTCAAACACTTGCAGTGTTCAAAGAGTTCAACAATGCATATGACCAATCTCTGCTGTTTGCTGGTATATGCAAATTTATACAGCTCTTTCATAATGAAGAACGGTATAGAAACATGGCTATCCGTTTGAACACCATATTAGATCTATTCATCACATCTGTAATTCGTGAGATTGAACTTAAGTTGTCAAAAAAGGATTATACAGAGGCTCGCACCATGGTTCAGGCTTTATCAAACTTGAATATAGATGTTCCTGATATCGATGTCGATAGTTTGGAAGCCTTATTGGAATTTTTGTTGGACAGATACGTCGAATCATACTCTTTCTTAGTAACTAAAGAAACAGTCGACGCCATTTTCAAACAAGCAAAGCACGCTAGTCGTGGCGTTGTGAACGGATACTACCTAGACTTCTTAGCAGTCGATGAGTTGTTTGAAAAGATTCGAGGACTACTAGACGGTCAGCTTGGAGAGATTGAAAAACTATTTGACTCTGCTGTTGACGAGGTTCCAACGGTACTGAAAGTGTTGGAAACGTTTCTCGGGAATTATTTGATAGGCGGATTTGTGGATAAAGTCATAGCCAAAGCCCTGGATATAGATAACAACGAGACACACAAAGAGCTTCCCAAATGTGAGAGCGATCCAGTTGTGGGACTGCATGTGAATGTCATGAATGAAAGCTCTATTTACTTCCAGTGTGTTCCATACATGCATCATAAGCTAATGTCCAGTTTTCAAATTCTCAAATATCCAGTCACAAAGACTGATCCCAATGGGCCAGAGATCGAGTATTATTCTGTGGTTGCTGGGTTTATCAACTTTTATTATGAACCACATTTGCTTCAATTTTCGGATCAATTACCGAAACAGTGTCATCAAGCGTTGGAACACTTGATTGTTAACTGGGAAGCTAACAAAGCTGAAAACGAAAAAATAATCGAGCAAGAAATACTTAGTATGGTCGATGATACAAGTGAGAGCCAACAAAACAACAATTTTGATATCTTTAGCAGTTTCACAAATATCTTCAAAGGGAAAAGCGGCAAAAAGATAGAGAGGGAAGTGGTGGAAGACCAACCAAAATTGACCAAATTTGCTGCAAAATTACAGATTTTGGCAACTGGTGTGCAAAATATCAAGTCGCTCATCAGTATGGACTTAGCTGTGCTCATTCTACAACATGTAAAAAATAGTTATGACTTGTTGTTGGGACTTACGAAAAATGCTGCCACCACAGAGATTAAAAACAGAATAAACACTGTCTGCCAAGAAATTTTCATAGATATGCTCTCTACTTTGACGGAAAGGCACATCAAGGCAGGTTTTCAAGAGGCATTGGCGAGACTTCAGAATTACAATCCGACAGAGTTTGATGTGAGCGCAGAAACCAGAGTCGAGCCTTTGACAAACTTCATCGAATTGGTGAACGCCGGAGATTTGGTGTTGCAAATGGTGAATATATTTTACAACGAAGAGCTTGTCAAGAATGATATAGTCAAGACAAAACCCCAGAAAAGCCGTGATTTCCTATCTGCCAATCCATGCGAGAAAACAATATCTAAATTGGAAGTTCTGTTGGACACTTACGTTGCAGATGGTTTAGATATCAGTATCGGAGTGATCATGAATGAGGTTAACATGTGCATACTTCAACTTCAAGTAAATGAGGATACCTACAATCTCAAAACGATGGACCAACTTTCTATCAATAGTGGTCAACCAACTGTGTTCGCTCGTCAATGCATAGCGGTGCTAGACACTCATTTCAATATGCTTTCGGGATCCATCGAGAAGTCTATTATGGATGTATTCAAAGAAGAGATAGGCGAGCGATTTATTGCAACATTCATTAAGCTCTTGACGAAAAAGCTTGTTGTATCAACCATTGGAGCTATTCAGCTAATTGCTGACATCAACTATTTTTATGAATTCTTTGTGCGCGCCAAAATCAAACCAACTATTCAGTATTTTATTGCTTTCAAGAAGATAAGCCAACTCTTCCTAATCGAGTGTGATGATCGCAAAAAATGCAAAGATCTAGGAAAACTTATCATTGATCTCGGCAGAGATAACGGAGTATTTAACCCTGAGGAGGTGTACTCCTTTGTAAGTCGACGCAGTGATTGGGTGAATATCAAACGTTCAGTCGATAAAATTATGTACGGGTTTAGTCCTGATGATTGCACAATTGTATAAATAACTATAATAAATCATTGAGGGCTTGCGTCTCGTCCTCAAGTTTGAGAAACACGTCAACAACGTCAAACGGCCGCGACTTTTCAGGGTTGCGCAGATCAAGAGACTTGAATTGCTGGAATAGACGGTATTCTGCATCGAGGATGTATGGATCCTCTGAAGTAAGGTCGAGAGTGGATCCCACTTCTGGAAGTAGCCCAGGTGTAAGCGTAAATTTGAAAGAGTCCGGTTGCTTGAATAGGGAACCATTTTCGATGGTGGCTGACTGGAACTCAATGATCTGCTGTAGTAGAGTAGCTGATCCATTGAAATCGCGCAAAGAGCATAATTGCTTGTAGCATCTGACAAAAGCATCCAGAGCGAGCTGTTCATCATCAATGCTGGCGCTAAACGGGGAGGTCACTAAGCGTAGACCAACGAGGCATGCAAAATCTAGACACATTTTCGCAACGTTAGTGGATGACGCCACATCGACGGATTCAAGAATCTCTGTTAGCTCCATCAGGAGCGGCACCAGTGCCGTTTGTTGAATAGCACGGTCAGAGGAATCACTTGTGGGCTCGAACATAATCAACGTCATTTTCAGAACAAGCTGTAAACATTGATGTGACTTATAATGCGAGTGCGGTATCATACTTAGCTGATGCTTCCATCCAGAAATGGATCCTTTGATGAGGTGATCTGCAACCTCCGTCTGACGGGGATCAAACACCAAAGCCTCAGTGAGTTGGGACAAATAAATAGAAAGATTGAGTAGTTCCCCAAGATACGAACGCTCATCTTGTTTCGAGTTCAGTACTTTATCTGTGGCAGACGGCCAACAAATGCCTTGTCGAAAACTGTGTAAGGTTCCATGAATGAACACCAGGCACCAGATATTTTGAGCATAGACACGAGGCAACTTGCCGGCAGGAGGGAACTCTTTATCAAATCCCAATCTCTGAGCATACTCCTTTGCGAATTGAAGATGGCTCAAAGAGATTTGGATATGTTTTTGGGGAAAGGCAGCCAGCAATAAAATGGATTGTATTCTGAAAAGCTCTTCAGCAGACTCGAGCTCCTCTTCTAAATAAGGGACAAGACTGTCATTTTTTGAGACTAGATATACAACAGTCCAGAACAGAAGCCGAGACTGATTGTATAGCGAAGTTGGGGATGACACGGATGACATCACGGGAGCGAACGGTAGAAATTGCGAGTTTAATGTTTCCATATAGGCGGCGATGGTAGCCAAGGGATACCGAGTTGTAGACTGCGAAAACACTGAATGCTCTTCGACAAATTCGTCTTCGTCTGTTGGAATGGGCGAAGAAGAGTCTATTGAAAGCGATTTATAGCTTTCACTGGAGGACGCTGGCGATGACACGTTAGAGACGGAGTCGCAATCAAGAAGTCCAGCAATCTTGATGCCACGCTCAAAGCAAAGCTCGCGTAAAAACCTGTCCTGGATCACTAGAGTATCGACAACGACCTTCATACTGTCGATGTTGTCACTGAGGTTGCGAATAATAGTGGAGCGCTGTACAGGCATAACAGCTTCAATATGACAGTCATGACCGCGGCGCGCACAAGCGGAACACGGGTTTGGGCGGGTGTCTATAAGGTCACACTTAATCTTATGTTTACGACAGCGGGCGCACGACTTTAAATACCGGAGCTTTGGTTGACCATGTTGGACTTGCTGAGCTTTGGGGACAACTGCAGTGGTTTTGGAAGCCACCTCCTGACGGCTTTTTTTCAGAGTATTTGGTAATAGGGCCACAAGCTTTCTTTTAGATGAATGTGACATTTACAAGAACGAAATGTGCTGGGGGTGTGTTGCTTTTAATGTCTAGAGGTTTCTGCATGCAGTATTGAGAATCTGGGGAATAGGTGTGAAGGTGTGATCTCCGAAGCCGGATGGGGGGAAAATAAAAAAATCAAAATTTACCCCACTAACCTATATGAGCAGGGGGTCCTGTTGGGGTGTGCCTCATTGGTATTCCGGGGTCTGAGCTAAAAGCAGCTTTTCAAATACGGTAAGTAGGCCACCAGACAGTTTATAAAATAGCGGAGAGACACTGCTGACGAGTATTGGATACTGCGTGTCCCAAAAAGAGCAGAGATCTGTAGCCAATACCGGGCGCGCATTTTGCAATCACCCTCTGTCAAGCAGAAATTTGTGCCGCATACATAAAATCTTAGGACTTGCAGCACGGGGGTTGCGGATCCCGAGTCACCGACCAATCCGGTGTCCGAGGGATTAAATTTCCAGCGCGAAAATTGTTCCTCCACGCTTAGCAATATTCTTGCATCCGGGGTTTTCAAATTCCGTTGACTTAATTGGTCATTATTCAAGGCTACGTAACTATTATTGTGCAAAAAAAATTACACCCAGACCCCATGTCAAAAGCCTTTAATGGCATGTTCACGGGTGGCAAGTACACCCTGCCACAAACTTTGGAGGATAAACTGTTGGACTCTTTTACCAAGTTTTGCGAGGATAACAAGAAGGAAGACCTATTGGCTAGCGAACTTGCGCTTTTTTTTAGGCAGTATTTGCACGTTTCGGACAAACTATTATCTTTCCTGCAGCCGCAGGATTTCGTGTTAGACGGAACTGAAAACGTTGTGGATTTTGAACAGTACTTGCACCAAGGCGGCCTTTTTCTGGTTCTGAATCAAAATCTGGCCATCATTGAGTCCAACTGGAAATTAGTGCTGAAATGTCTGGGTCGTAAGTCAAGCATTAAAGAACACATCAAGTACAGCGACATAGTTACGCTAACGAAAATACTCAACAAGGATGTTCCACAATGTACTATGGCAGCCATGCTGGCCCTACAGGGGGAGAAACATTATATTGATTTTTGGGATTTTGCCCTCATACTCGGACGGCTCGGAGAACTTAATACCAATACAGGTTAATTATATGTCGTGCTCATAGAATATGCTTGGAGCGGAAGTAATTTCTGAGATAGTGAACTTGCCAGAATCCAACACCAATCAGGACGAACACAATCAATATGCTGAAATTTCTCACACGCCTGTTCGTGCTCTCGTTGGTGTCTCTGAGCCTCTCTTCTCTTCTAACCAAATATTGCAGTTCATCGCTTATTTCATCAATCATTTCCTCAATCTTGCGGTACTGAACCTCAGCAGGCTTGAGTTTTTCACTTGCCTGGATCGCATTCCAATCCTGTGCAGCAGCTCCAGCTTCAACTTCGACTTCAATTTCACGGAACAATTGACCTTCTTTTTGTATATTTTGGAGGTGATTTTCAAAGCAAATATCAAATACTGGCGAGTCTGCTGTAAAGGCAGCACGGAAGTTTCCGACAACATCCCTCTTTTTGCGGTATTCGTTACCATTGGTACCGACGATTCTAAGGGTTAAAATTTGTCCGTCGCCCGCGTAACCATCAGTGTTGATGTTGACAACCACAAGTTGCCCTTCTCCCACAAACTCCCGCACACATTTTGGTGGGGGGTTATGAGACGTGGCGGGCACCTCGAACTTCAAAGAGGCTGCAAGGCCAATGAATAGTAGAAAGAATTTAATGAGCTCCACAAACTTCATGTATACAGATCTAAGAATAACAATCGCGTCGAGATTTTTATGATTTTTTCGGTCCAAGTTTTACTTCTGCCAAAACGTGAGTACGTGTCAATAGTTCAAATTATGAAGTAAGTATTCATTCTGGCTGGTAGTCGTCGTCCTCCTTGGCAGGCGTAGGAGCAGTCCAGTCTCCAACAGCTGGTGTGACACCCCAATCACTCTCTCGCGGAGTCTCGGCATCCGGTTGCCATGCAGAACGGCCACCCCACACTGATCCTGAACCATCGTTCCACCCTGGGGTCTTTCCTCCATTGCCCCAAGCTGGCGTCTTGCCACCACTATTCCATGCGGGTGTTTTTCCGCCACTATTCCATGCGGGTGTTTTTCCACCACTGTTCCAGGACGGAGTTTTACCTCCGCTTCCCCAAGCAGGAGTTTTACCACCAGAGCCCCAAGCCGGAGTCTTACCACCAGAATTCCAAGCTGGTGTTTTTCCACCTGCACCCCAAGCAGGTGTCTTTCCACCACTGCTCCAAGCTGGAGTTTTCCCACCTGCACCCCAAGCAGGTGTCTCAGCGCCTAGACCTCTTGAACCAGGTCCAAAACGGCCACCAAAATTATTGGAGCCACTACCCGAAGAGAATCCAGCACCGGGCCGTTTTCCTCTGTAATTTTCGAGATATTGCTCAAATGGAACAAAATTGCCGGGACGAATTTCAAAAAGAAGATCTGTCTTATTGATTGGAATGATCTTAGCCGGATTGTGCATCTCAACTCGAGCCACCTCGCCATTGGCATCTTTTATGATACCCTTTTTACCTTTGTAAGGACCTTTGCGCACACTGACATGTTGATAGATGGTAATATCACGCCCACCAAATTTGGCAGCCACAATTGGTGCGGCAGGTGGCGGCATTGATCTGTCAGGATTCATTTTGTTGAGATCCGGTGCTTTGAAAGCGGATAATATAGATCCCTTAGTCGAAATCGTTTGGACTTCGTTAGAGTCCACAACCATAATTCCACCATTTTCAGTGATGGTTCGAGACTTTAAAAACAGATGCGAGCGATAGATATGGACTATGCTTCCTTCCCTTCTCTCTCCAGAAGCTTCCTTCACGACATCACCAACAGATATCTCAAGTCCGTTTCTATCTGTGGCCTTCTCGGTCATTTTATTAAGCTCAAGTGCAGATTGAATAGCTTCTGGTTCCACTTCCACAACTCTTCCATCGGTACAAAGAACTGTAAAAACTTCCTTTTCCGCCTTGATGACAATACCAACAGATTGAGAATTGAGTTTCACCAACTGAAGTAGTTCAAACATACTACTCTGAGAAGCCGCATGAGAAGAATCAACAGACTTCATGAGATAATTGGGGAACACGGTGATGTCCTTTTTAGTTTGATCTGAAACAAGAGTCACTTGATTCTCTTCCACCTTAACAATCAACCCACTAGCATTGGAGTGAACACCATGAATGACGGTAACATGGTCTCCTGGGAGAAAGATTTTTCTCAAAGTTGATGTAGGCACTTCAACAATGGAGTTATTGACTTCTGGATCGTCATTTCCTTCGAGTTGCACACGTGCAATCTTGGCTTCAGGGGCTGAGACAACTTTACCTTTCATGCGAGCCTGCTCACCGCCAACGATTTCAACTCTATCATCCGGTTGGAAAACAATCGCTTTGTCGCTCGCATCTTTCAAAGATGACGCAATTGATTGCAAATCTATACCCTCAGAGCTACTGCCAGAGTTGAATAAAGTCAATTCGTGTAACGTAGGTTTCACATTCTTGGTTTCGATCTGTTGAATTTTGACATCTTTGTACAGGAATCCATCAATAAATTCCTCATTTCTGTAAACATAATAGCCCCGCTCTCTTCGAGCTGTCGACAAATGACCAGGGTCTTTCTGACTAGCCTCAATTTCAGAAAATAACCTTTGTGGTGGTCTGAATTTGGAGCTAACAGGACCACGCTTACCTTTGGAATCAAGAGCGCCTTGAGATTTTCCATAATCTAGACGTGGTACCAATTTGACTCTGACCTCCAAGTCATTCTCCGCAAGATTATCAACTATACCTAGATCTCCTTTGTACTTTCCAACCTTGATACGCACATACGCACCGGGTTGTAACTGAACCTCGTTGGACCTTCCTGGACGAAGAAGATCTGGATATTCTTCAATGGGAACTAAGACTTTGTTATTTGCGTAAATTCCAGGAATACCTTGTATGATCTGATTTACAGCATCAAGTCTTCGAGCTTCAATGTAAACATAACCACTGAAATTATCTCTTTGAAAAGCACTGAAAACGTCTGTAAACCGTTTGTTCAGCATGCGCGCATAAATCTGTTTGACAAGATCTTTCTCGAGACCGTTTCTAACTCTAATACCCCAAATCAATGGATCATCCACAGACGGTAAAAGTAGTCGCTGCGAAACATTAGTGGTGGAACCCATATAACGAGAAGAAGCAGAACGGCCATATCTAGCTTTGAATTGATCTGCCAATGCTTGTGCATCTTGTTCATCGAGCTTTTCCCTAGAACGATCAAGCTTTCTATGAAGTCTGTCACTAGCTGCTTCTCCGTCTTGGACATGATCGTCAGCTAAAAACTCATTTCGCAGGATTTCTGCATCTTCATCGTCCTCTTCCTCTTCGTCGTCGTCGTCAACCTCGGCCTCGACATCGAGGAACTGATTGGCACGTCTTTTTTTGCGACCACGTAAGGTTTCATCATCGTCGTCTTCGTCGTCTTCGTCGTCGTCTTCGTCGTCTTCGTCATCTTCGTCGTCTTTATCCACTTCATTTTCAACAGGATCTGCTTTAGAATTAGTACCAGACCCCCCTTCGTCAAGATCGACATCTTCCAATTCGTCTTCGTCATTCGACTCTACAACATCCCGAGGTTCGGGGTCTGGGGCAGCGTGGTTTTGAGTCTTAATCGAGTTTTCCGTTTCCTCACTCATTATCCACTTTATTTACTTAATTGCCACTAATTTTGTTCAACGCAAAAATTTTCGCGGGCTCACAACCCGGAATAGCTATATACAACCATAACCCCGACACGGATCTGTCTATCTCTTCTTCTGCCAGTCGAAAGCACCACGCGAAAAGTCCAGAGGCTTCCGTGGAGCCATTTTACGTTTCCTATTTTCAACAAAGAGCACATGTCGTTGAACGATCGGATCGTAATGAATGTGTTTTCTTTCGTTGGCAGTTCTCTGCACAACCAGCGTACGCATATAGCCTGTCTTTGCCGTTGAGGCCAACTGAATGATTGTAGTCTTAGCTTTGGATTCTGGACAGTTAGTTCAAATCATTAAGTATGCACTTACTAGCCATGATGAATTTAACTTGAAAGATTTAGTAGTTCAAAATCATTTTTGTGCGACGATCGCCGCGACTGGAACTCAAACAAGGTTTCATATTATCTAGTACTAATGAATAAACTGGAAGACTTGAATCCATTATTTCTTCCAGCGCAACCTTTGGGAGATGACATACCGCCTCTTGAGGAACGCATGCCAGTGCTGACCAATTTTTACAGGTTTGCCTCGGTGAGCAAAATCAATGCGTATTTCTATCAAATCCAGGACCTGGGCCTACGCCCTGTTTCTGAAGGAGGCGAAGAGCCTCGAGAAGATCGGATATCGCCATTAGAAGAGATACACAACTATGAAAACCTAATCAAATCAAAACTAGCTCAAGACTACAAAATAGCCGATATTCTCATATATGCGGCCAAGAAGGAAATCTGCGTGTTTCGAATCGAGACTCATCTTAGCGAACACGACCAAAACATTGCCTTCAATCAACTACGAGATGCTATGGGTAATCTTATAACAGAGAATAAACTAGAATTAAAACTGGTGTGCTCAGTGCAATTCGACGCAGACACTATTACGAAATCGCCCCCCATACCTGCACCAAGTTCAAGACCCATCAGTATCATTTACCTTAGCTTTCTCAGAGCGCTCAAACGCTATCTTTGTCAAAAATTGACCGTGAAAATAGGAAAAACGGAAATTATACCCTTTGGAAATCAGCTTCTGGTAAGCTCTTCAGATGATCAGTTCCAAATTCTTCGGTTGAATGTCTCACTTACTATTCGAAATGAAGTTGTTGGAAATTTTGCTCAAGCAACACTGCCTACATTCCATCGACTATCAAGCCTTCTTGAAACAGAGTTTGATATGCTTAAAGAAGATCATGTGTTTTACATTTGTCCATCTGGTGTAAGATGCTACGCTGCAATTCACAATAAATTAGCCGATTCCATTTCGTTTGAGCCACCCACAAACTATCAGAAGTTACTGAAACTCCTTTATGATTACTCAAACATCAGGTTAGTGAACCCACCAACTCGTTGGATCAAATTGGTCCCAAATTTGAATCACATGAATGGTTTGACTCCAAGGATTTCTCACTATCTGGATGCAGCCGCTCCTAATTCCAAGTACATAATGTGGCCAGCCGAACTTTGCATGGTTCAATTTGGAGAATTCATTGAAGATCATCCATTCAAATCGTGTGATTCATTCGATCTGATAGATGAGCTTTTCGCCGATGTTAAAGACGATAACGCAAATTCTCCGGAACCCTACCAAAAGGACATCCAGGAGACAACTCATTACAAGGATGTTCCCATGGTAGATGTCGAGGTCGCGAAAGATTCGGGTTGTGACTGGGACGAATTATTTGGAGAATCACCAAATGCTGATCGGGCATCAGAGGCAGATGAAGGCAATACAGATAGTCATGATGGTCACTTTGATGAGCAACCACCAAATGAGCTGGTCTCTAGCCCTACGTTCACTGGTACACACAAGTTTATTGACAACACCCCAAACGTCCCACTGTATGAGGATCCTGGAGCACCGTCTCCAGCTTCCTTTCAAATTTTTGCGTCCCCAAGTCCTGATATGACGGATGTGTCCTCAACCAACGATGAGCTAGGTCAACTTACTCCTAAGGATCGCAGAAAGTCAATGTTTGCACCATTAAATTTTAATCCACTGATCGAACGTGATATTGACAGCAAGTATGCAAACGGTGGTAAGTTTTTTGTGAAGAGCGCAACACCGGCTCCCTTATCCAAAGACTCTGGATCTACAACTCCAACATTCTGGAGGTCGAAAAAGAACGAATACGACATTGAGGAACAAGACTTGATAAGTGACAGTGACGAAGACCAACTTTTTGGTGGAGACGACGACTACGATGATGACGAAGAAGATGACGAAGGTGTTGAACTAGATGAAAGAGCTCTAATTGCGAAAAGACAGCTCGAAGAATCTCATCAGGGACTTGGCATTCACGTCAATTCACTGACTCGAAACACAGGTATACTTTCGTCAGCAAGTCAAAAGACTTCCAAGTCGAACTCCGGTGATTCGGTATTGGCCGCTCAAGAGATACAGAATTGGCTTTTCTGGATTGTTAGGGGTCCATCAACTAGTACCATTCCAACCAGATTTTTGGCGGAGGGTAACCCAACCATATCGAAGACTCAGATAGAACAGGTTCTGCCCATTTTACAAGAACTTGTGCTGTATTCATACACCAATGAGAGGACTGCGCGAGAGAAACCTGTTGACGCGGGTGACAAGGTTGATCTCATACTGTTCACACTCTTCCCAGGATCTTCCCAAATGACATTGTACGATCTTTTAGATTGTCCTCGACCTAATTTCGAGTTGAAGTTGTTCGACAGTCTCTTTGGCGTAACAAAGGAGGAAACCAAGTTTTCATTACCAAGGCTTGAATTTGACGATCCTAGCTTTGCTACAACATCCCCTCTCATGGGTTTATCGGAGCTCGAGAATAAAAGACAAAGCGGTGTCCACCGAGATAACACGAATCGTTCAATAATTGAAAATGTACAACCGAATTCACTATTCAGACTTCCTACAACCACTTTCAACAGCAAGCGCAGTGGACAAGACATGAAGATCAATCAATTCAGTCTAGACTACTGGAGACTTTTGAACTTAGAGCCATATAAAGGATCTAAAAACTCAAGAGTCCTTTTTGTTATTCCCGAAGGATCTGCTTACATGCGCGATCGTAGCTACGACTTCCTGAATACCATTGAAAGTACCTACGAAAGCTGCAATCTTGGTACAATTCGGCGCTTTAGAGACATTGTCGAGATAAAAGGCGATGATGAAGCTTCGTTTTATGAAAACATGGAACATGAACTGATTTCGATTGCCAGATCTATTCGAAATGATGACAATGCAATTGTTGAGCCACTGCTCCTGCTATTTGGTATTCCAGATATTGGGATGAAACAGGTCACCAGACTCGCCACTGTGATTCACGCATTCCAGAAAGAATTGGGGGTGATTCCTAATTCAATCTCGGACGATGACAGGAAGAAAAAGAGAAAGAAAGCTTCTACAGAACCTGAATCTATCAGGTGTTTTTACAAAGCTCTTCCATTAAAGTCATTTCTACCACAGAATGATGTGTTTGCGGTAATATCAATGCAAGATGTCGTGGATTTAGCTTTGCAGCTATATGAGTTAACGCCATCTGAACCCACAACTCCGTCCACAGGCATCTCCAGGGTTATGTCCGTTGCTAGACAACTTCCTCTTCGAATCCCATTCTCGCTCAGTAAGCAGAGTTCACCTAGCTCACTTATTTTGGACGACCTTTTTCTTCATATTTGTTACGATCGTTCTATCGATAAAAATTGGTGTGTTGCGAGCTGGACAGACCAATATGGTGACATTAATTTCGTGAAAACATGGTATATCGGATCAGACACAAAATATCGCACTTTTGAGGAAGTTTCCGATGAAATATTGCAGATCACCCTGACCTACATCAATGCTCATTTGGGTAAGGCTTTTGTGATCTTGACGAGGCTGAATAATGTGATCCCCGATGACGAGCTAACAGAATGGAAGAGGCTCTCTATTAAACATAGCAAATTATCCTTAATTGTCCTTACAGTTGAGATCGAACCATCAACTCTGATACTCTCTCACAGTAGGGAGGAGGCTGATGATATCAAGGATATCTACTCTGTCAAATATACAGTGGGATCAACTAATTCACAACTGTTAACACCGAGTTTTGCAACTAAGATGGAGAGCCCTATGGCGGCTCAGACTCCATCTAACGATCCCAATGCCTCACCTCTGGATACAAACTCCTACTATGCGAACTCGCCGATAGCGAATGGAAACCCAGAGCTTTTCGATTTATCTTCAGAGTACTACGGCATCGTGTTACAGTTTCCTCAGCAGCTTTCAAACCAATCAATACGCATGCCTCTCCGAACAGGATTCTTGATTAACACAGGGAAGAAAATGGTTGATGGAACTTTCCAGGATTCTATTCTTGAGTTGAATCTCTTGAGTTGCCAATCGGGAGTCAATTCAATCGAGCTCTTGAAAACTCTCATTACCCAGTACAAGAATCTGGCTGTTTTGAACAAGAACATGACCTTCCCTTGGCATATTCACGCGGTTCGCAAATTTCTGAGCTACATCGTGCAAGTTGATGTGAGATAACAATCATTGTAATTTAACATTAAATAAGTCGTGCAGTTTTGTAGGGTTCAACTTCCCTTGTTCATAAGCTATTTCGTCTTCCTCTGAAACCAGGTTTCGTAGTTTACATTCTTCATAGGTTTTGAGAATACTTTGTGACCTATTGCTGTCTAAGCGGTTCAGTGCAAACATAATTTTAATTTTGGTAGCCATCCTTTCAGGTTTTGTCAGAGTGTCCCAATTGTACTTTATCCAGAGACCAAGCTGAAAACTCACCATTACATTCATAATGTTCAATAGATTAACGTGTAATCTTAATCGCCTGAAGGAGTTCTCCTTGCAGATATCAGGTTCAGAATTCATGATAAAACTGAGAAAAGATTCATCGATCGAGCCGGAGTTGAAAAACCAAGAGATTGGATCAGCGTAATCTACTGGGTCCATGGTTATCTGTTCTAAAATACCAAGACTCACTTTTAGTAGCATTTCATCATAGGATGAATCCGAAACGTTAAAAAACGAGACGATATCGTCATAGGATCTTGCTCGCAAACGTTCGGCAATATCCAAAATGAAGTACTCAAGTTCTTCTTCGCCAGTAACATGGACCAGCACTGTATATTGAAGAAACAAAAGAGAGCGTCTAAGGGGCATCGAGTCCAGTCCCGTTGAATATGCAGTTGTTTCTTCATGCACAACACATGTTTTCAGAAGTCGTAGCTCGTTGGGGAAAATAGGCCCAACAGTACTATCTGCAGACGTGAACGCAATGTCAACAAGGTTGTCTGAAGCTATTCTCATATGATTCTCATTTAAAGAGGTTACTGCTTGATAGAACTTGGTGATTTTAACAGTATGGTGGTATTCCTGAGAGGGCTGGTAGGTCGTGACTTGCGCTTGGAGGTCGTACCAATAAAAGGTGAGGAAGAGCTGCAGTAAAGTCTTCCACATACGCCAACTAACAAAATACTGACGCCGATTCTGCATATCTGCACATTTGAACCCCCATCGGAAGTAATCCCATGAATTTATATGCAGTTTGTTGAAAAGTTTATTGATATGGAGTTGTTCATCGTGTTTATCTTCGTCTGTATTTAAATCTTTAAGAGAAGGTTTGAGAGTCCTATTGACAGTTATATCGTCAGGAATTGGTGTTTTTCTGCGATTTTCCCTATGAGAAGGTGAGTTAGAGGTTGTCAAAAACTCAAATAGCTTGTAAATCAAACTTCGCAAAGATTCGAGTGAACCCAATGACGGCATCGGGGTAGCGAAAAAGTCGTCTTCCACCACAGCCTCCTGAGTGAGGACGTTCATCATCCTCTGTAATATGTCCATACATCGTAAATTCAGTGGTCGTTTGGTTGAGCCATCTTCTAACTTATCCAGGTTCGCTGTAATTTGTGGTGGAAGAGTTGATGCCGTCAAGAACAGGTTCAACGTTTTCAAATCAGGTAAGTTCAGTTTGGGGAGATCAGCAAATAATGTAATCTCTACATAGGAGACCAATTTTTCAAATTGGGAGTATCTCAACAAGGAGTACTGATGCTCCAGATCAACAGTCATTAATATATTAAAATTTTACTCGAGATCTTTACAAAACTTGCAAACACGATCAACAGCCCATTCAACGCCCCCAGGAGCAGATCCTGGACCAATATTGTGCAATGCACCAGGAATTAATCCCGAATGGACAGACCATTTGTCCTCAGGAGTGACACTCTTCCACTGATCAAAAATGGCCTGTCTATCCACAAATGATGGAACATATTCATCTGCTTCGGAGTACAAGACACAAATAGGCTTAGTAACAGAGCCAAAAGTTTTTTTGTTATCTTCAGGAGTCAAATCACATGAGAAGAAGTCGTCATCACCAAGTTTAGTTGCGAGGGATAACCATCTGTAAGCATTGAGAGGAGCACCCAAAAATAATTCAGAGTACCTTCCTGGAAGGACATCGAATGGTCTGCCTTCATCAACATATGTTTGAGCAAATGCATTCATCTCATCAAGCTCTTTCCATCCCTTTCCAGCTTTCTCTAACTCTAGGTAAATAGCTTCGCGATCTGAGATACCTGCTTGAAGAATTCCACCTTCGACTTGCTTGGAAGATTCTTTTGGTGCAAGCTTGACCAAGTATTGAATAATATCCTGACATCCAGTGGAGTGTCCCATCAGAACCACTCTTTCTCTGGCACCTCCCTTTTCGGATCTAAGGTACTCCACAAGTTGGCTAATTTCGTCAGCATCTCTCTTCAAAGAGCCAGTACCCCAGCCAAGATAAGAGGAGCTGAAGTGGATTTGAACCAGAGTCCAACCAATCGCATCTAATCCAGCAGCCAAATCAGGCAAGTATGGAACGTTCATCAATCCATCTGTTAAACCACCAATAAAAAGCAACACCTTCTTGGATTGAGATCCCGAATTCTTGAATTCGAAAGCTGTGAGACGAGGGGCATATTCGTGCACAATACCTTCAATTGGCTTGTGGATAGTCATACAATAGGACACCATGGTTATATTTAGGGATTAAAATAGTGTAAACTAAATTTTCGAGAGAAACGGTAACGCTTTCGTGCAAAGTTTTTCGGGATTGGATTTCCGCGTAATATTATATCGAGTTTGGACGCAAAGCGAATAGAATGCTATGATTAAATTGAACCATTCGCAGCCTATTCTTAAACGCAATTATCCATTCTTTGCAGAAAGCTAATTTACTCGAACTTGGAGTGTAGCTATTCAAAGCTCATTGGATACAATGTATATTCCTTGATAGTGTATACTATGATTCTAGCATTTACAATGAATCGTCTGTCAGAAACTTGACCATGCTGTGACCGAAAACGTACTCATCATTGGGTAATGTTTGGTTGCGCCTAACACATTCAACGTAATAATCTTTAGGACAATCCCGCTTAATATAATTTTCGACCAGTGCCTCGCTTATAACCGTTGGAAACTCTGGGTGACCTTGGGTTGTCAAAAAGCGACCTTTTCTATAAACTCCTTGATTGTGAGTCTTACTTGAAGAGCCCAGCACCAGAACATCCGGTGGAGCTTCCTGAACCCAGTTCTGATGAGCTTCAACCAGGTATAGTTTTCCAGACACTGGGGGATCAACAAGCTCCTTAGGAACATCTGGATTCAATGTTATCTCACAGATACCACCTTCAATTCCATTAGGACTCGGTGTAACGACTCCACCCATGGAACGACATATAATTTGATGGCCAAAGCAACATCCCGTCATTTTGATGTGAGGATAGTTATCGATGATATCCTTAGTGAACGATACCAATTTGAGAACCCAAGGATCCGACCCATACGGACATTGTGCCGCTCCTGTAATATGTATCGAAGCAATTTTCGATAAATCTTCCCTAGAAGGCAACTCATCATAGATTGCGTGGTACTTTTTAGTTGGTCTTTTCAAGCCATTCTTCTTAAAGAAGATACTGGTCATGTCTGCCATGTCACCAAACGATGCCAAATAATCTTTTTGAACATCACAACAGAGAATTGCGTGAAACATAGGAATACCCGACATAATGAAAGCTGAATGAAAGGCGAATGTTGTTAATTTTATGTCCTCATAATTGCCACATCTAATTCCTCAGCACTAGCGATTAGTTCGGGATTGATAAGCGATGGCTTTATGGTGTACAGAAGTGCTGACATAATATGTTTTTCGACTCGATATGACCGCGATGCAAGACTAAGTTGGTTCTCCCTGGCGACAAAGTACTGGGAAACTTGAAAGATACATGAACATGAACAGAACTAATCGAACATTCAGTCATCTGAAAAGTATCGAGTGACTACATGGTTCGAAGAAAACTCAACTCTCAACATAACGACTCAGAAAACCCCACACCCGTCACAATAATAAGCGCGCCGGAGAGAATATGAAATAAATTTTTCACCCCCGCCTGCCACACGAAGCATTCATTATTTTCGACATGGTGGCCCTTGAAGACCGGTTTTCGAATAAATGGGAGGCTGATACGGGACAGACGGACACCGAAATACCTCCATCATCCAGCTGGAACAACATGAGGCTTTATCGATGTGCCATATTTGCTTCCTGGGCAGCTGTCCTTTGTGGTTATGACTCTGGATTTATTAGTGGAACTATTGTTCTCGACACATTTCAGGAAGAGTTCGGTTTTGATAAGATGGGTTCCTCGGAAGTTACTAACGTAAAAGCAAACATCATCTCCTTCTTCCATGTTGGAGCGTTTTTCGGGTCGCTTCTTCTCTACCCAGCAAACTTTTACCTCGGTCGGAAAAAGGGTCTTCTCATTGCATCAGTTCTAATTATTATCGGATCTGCAATACAACTAGCGGCTAATCATTCTACAGGTCTAGGGCCGTTATATGCCGGACGTATCATCCTGGGTTTAGGCATAGGGGGGGTCAGCAACATTGCCCCCATGTACACTGCCGAAATCTCACCACCGAGTGTACGTGGAAGACTTGTTGGTCTTTACGAACTGTCATGGCAAATTGGTGGAATTTCAGGGTACTTCATCAACTATGGAACGAATTTACACCTCCCTGGCGACTCTAAGTGGCGTGTCCCTATTGCAATCCAACTCGTTCCCGCAGGTATTTTTGCCCTGGGGATACTATTTATAGTGGAAACTCCTCGGTGGTACTTTCAAAGAAATAGAGTAGATGAGGGTCTACAAACACTGTCATATCTTCGAAAGCTTCCAGTTGATGATAAACATTTAATTGCTGAAGCGGACCGGCTGATCTTAGAAGCGCAGATTTCAATTGAAAAGGTCGGAGAAGGTCTTATGGCCCCTATAACGCACATCATCAAAAGCAGATCTTTGAGATACAGACTATTACTATCCACCAGCTTGTTTATTTTGCAAAATACTGCAGGTATTAATGCTGTGAATTATTATAGCCCGACCTTGTTCAAAGCTATTGGTGTTAAGGGAACATCATCAGCATTATTGTCCACAGGTGTTTTCGGGGTACTGAAAGGAGTTTCCACCGTTATTTGGGCTTTCTTTATCATTGACAATTTTGGCCGAAGACTTTCCGTATTTGCCGGTGCCCCGGGGTGTGTTTTCTGTCTATATTTCATTGGTGCATACATCAAAATTGCCCACCCCACCGAGAATTCTTCCATGGACGCCGGCGGACGAGCTACCATGGCAATGTTTTACATGTGGTGTTTCTTTTATTCTGTCTCCATTTCCGGCCTCCCATGGGTTTATTCTGCAGAGCTTTTTGACCAAAGTGTTCGCGCGGTTGCGCAGGCATGCGCGGCCACTTCAAATTGGTTTTGGGCATTTATATTTGCCAGATTCACGGGGAACATGATTGATGCCATGCAGGCGTACGGACTCTTTTTGTTCTTCGCAACTGGTGTGGCCCTTACAATTGTCATTATATTCTTCTTTTACCCCGAAACGTCACACATTCCAGTTGAAGATATTGGTTTGTTATTTGAGTCAGGCGTTCCAGCCTGGAGAGCTCATTCTCATGCTGTTCGAATTTTACGCGAACGATGCTCAGTGGCTACCGAGAACGAATTAATGATAAACGAATCCGAAAAGTAACGATTTTTGTACAGCTAATTTCATAGGCATTATATTAGACAACTTCATCATTCTCAATATCTGAGCTTGTAATTTCGCAATAATATATCAAAGAGCGATTAAACATGAGTTTTAGATTCAGCAACGCGAAGCGAAACTCTGATAAACTCATTTACAGGTCAATTATGGGTTCGTAATTGAGACTATTAGTGTAGGTAACAATCAACACCATATTTAAGGATTATACTAATTGATGAGGAATATGACTATTTCTCTAGCCAAAAATGTTGGTAACTTTCAAAAACTCTCTCACAGACATCAAAAACATCATAACCAAACAGCTCCTGTTGGAATTGCGGATCAGCCCAGCGGGCTGGGCATCCTCTGGTTGGAGGATTTATTGAGCAGAGAGTGTCTCGCAATTTTTGCTTTTGGCCATCAGGAAGATGATATATTTGTTGACACTCCGTTGAAGCATTAACAACTTTGGTAGTACGAGGCTTGCGAATAGTCTCGTATAGAGTCAAGAATAGACGAATTTGGCTTTTGTTCTCGATTTTTCCAAATAAATAAGCCAAGGCAGCAGCGTCTTCAATAGCTTGTGCCGCTCCCTGGGCTAAATACGGTAGCGTCGCATGACAAGCATCTCCTAGTAATGTTACATTTGCTGATTCATGTGTCCAGTTTTCAAGTTCCTTAACATATTCAAGTCTCCATTTGGAAGTTGAAGTAGCAAGTCGAAGAAGTAACTTCACACGAGGATCCCAGTCCTTCAAAATGTCATCAACTTCCTTTTTATCAACTTGAACAACACTGATACCATCCGGTATAGTATCAGGAGCCATTAGAACAACATTGCAGCTGTTACCACCCTTAAGAGGATAAGTGACCACATGACTATGTGGACCCCAAAAAAAGTTGACAGAAGGAACTTTATGAATAAAATCCAATTCAGGGTACTTCTCCATCTCTGGAATGGAAATTAATGAACGAAACGCTTGGTCTCCGCTCCGGAATGCATGATGATGTCCTGGAACAATAAAAGATCTAACTTGTGAATGTAGTCCATCCGCACCCACAATAACATCTCCGTGAAAATCTCTCCCATCATGAGTAAAAGCCACATTCAAGGTAAAGTCAATGTCTGCGACTGCAGAATCTGTGAGAATGAAAACACCAAGGTCAATTGCACGCTGAACAAGGCACTTGTGTACATCACCCCTATGTATATGCAAAGACTTGTAGCCATATCTTTGTACACAATAAGGATCAAGATCGAGACTGATCAAGCTTTCCCCTTTATAGTTATAAAAGTGAAATGCCTTGGGGACCAATGCTTTTTCCAGAAGCTTCTCACTGCAGCCAAACGCTTCCAGAATACGAGTCGAGTTCGGTGGAATTTGAATTCCGGCCCCGACTTCTGAAAGTACTTTGGCTTTCTCCAAAACAGTCACATGATGTCCTGCCAACCGAAGCCCAATTGCCGTTGTAAGACCACCAATTCCCGCACCAACGATAACAAAGCTTAAACAAATCCTACTCTTAGGAATCATTTGGACGGTTTGGTAGGCAAAGAATGTATCAACTTTAATCGGTTTTGGACTGCTACCAATCCAGAATGCAGAAAATTTATAATAAATTCTTCAAGGCTGGATTTGCAGAAACCTCGGCACTGTAATTCGGTCTTGAAAGATCAAAGCCTGCCAAAGTTTTAACATACGTATTGCCTCCCATCCGAGCAATGAGCTTAAGCTTAGTAATATCAACAGATGTAAAGGCTTCGTCTGCGATATCATTCCGTATATGAAAATTTATACCTTCTAAAATGAAGGTGGTTCCAGTATGCTTCGAGGGATCTTTCTTGGAGAAGAACTTGTGACTTCCAATAACTTTTGCCTCAATAGAGAAAGCACTCTCTGCGACATGAGGAGGAGAGACTTTTGTAGAAGGTAGTTTGGTTAATCCACTAAGCTTCCATTCGTCGATATCAACAGGAGCATCAATACTGGTATAATTAGCAGCCTCGGCAATCCATTCGCTGACAACATTGATCGTGCATTCTCCTGTTTCTCTTAGATTACTGCAAGAGTCTCGATCTTGGCCTCCAGCACAAGTGAATCCAACAGTAAATATCGGAGGATCGCTATTAGTCATGGCAAAATAAGAGAATGGAGCTAGGTTATGATGGCCTGATCCGCTGATGGTCGCAAGAAAACCGATTGGACGTGGTCCTATCGCAGAAGTAAGTAGGCGGTAGTTGTTTCGAGGGTCGCGGGAATTCGGGTCTATCTCAACTTTGAAATGCTTTCTCCATTCCTCATCGTTAGCGCCCTGACCCAAGGTCCAGTTTGGATTAGGGCTGTCGGTTTGTTGATATTCTGCTGATTGCAAGACTTTCATTTCTCCTTGTTTTTAACTTTTTATATTTACAGTCTTAACAAAATATCACAATGGGCATTCTGATTACCTAAAGCTTGGATTTTTTTAGAAGATAAGAACTAGTGGTCTCACTCATTCTTGGAATTGTTAATAGAAATGGCTCTGGGAGCTTGGTTTTTGGACGCTTACCAAGCACAATCTCCGCCAAATAAGAAGAGCAACTGTAGATTCTTGGCATACCATGACCGGTGAAACCAGCAGATATGAACATATTGGGGCGACCGAACGGAGCCATATCTCCCACGTATGGGAACTCGTCAGCAGAAAATCCCATACAACCAGTCCAGGTATAGTCATTTTCAAATTTAACATTCTTGAGAGATTTATATTGTCGATTTGGATAATCAACAAAGTACTCACCGGTTTTTTTAGGGAAATACGAGTCATCGGTGTTGTTAAACATATCATCTCTTGCTGGATATTCATTGTAGGTTTCTCCACCACCTCCAACAATCAAGGAACCATCATGTCTTACACTAATGTAATCGATTTCAACTCCTAAAGCATGAATCATATTGGTAGCCAATGTCTTATCAGTTTCGGACTTGAGGTGTGAGACGACCCCCTTGACCGGAACTATCTTTTCCGCAAATTCAGGTAAAATTGCACGAGTGTAGGCATTTGTAGTAATCACAACCTTCTTTGCGTGCACAACACCGCGTGGAGTACGAACAAGCCAAGTGTTGTCGTCAAGCATGGACAGAGTTTCAACTGGGGTGTTGGTTTGCAGGTTCAGTCCTTTTTCAATGGCAATTCTGAGTAAGCCACAAACAAGTTTATATGGCCACACCGACGAAGTAGGAGTATAGACCCCAAATGGTGTTGTTTCATGCTCCACACGAGCATCTTCATCAAACACCATCCTGACGCTTTCCTTGATCTTTTTGGGAATATAAGGGTTGTTTAAAAATGAATAGTAGTCTTTAAGTCCCTCCCTGGCGAATTCAGGTCTATCGTAGGTTTGGTAAGCTTCCCTTCGAGCAAAATGACAATCAATACCATATTTATTAACAAGCTTCTCAACTTTATCTAACTCATCGTGTTCGAAAACGGCTAGCTCAGCTGCGACTTTTTGACCAAACTTCATGGCAAATTCGTATTGCTCATGATGATAGTAACTTCTCATATGACCACCATTACGACCTGTTGCACCAGAACAAACGTCTCTGGCTTCCAACAGAAGGACACTATCCTTGGTTTTGTGCTCAACAAGCATCTTGAAGGCGCAGGCAGAGCCACTGAAGCCGGCTCCGATCACCACGATGTCCGCTTCCTCTGGAAGCTCAGAAGTTGTTCTGTGCTTGGCAAGAGATTTGTCGGCCTCTTCTATCCAGTAGGACAATGTAGTCTCTTTAGAAGGGTACCAATTCTTTTTCTCCGACTTGTAATCCATCGTTAAACTTTGAAAATAATTCAAGCGGATCTTTTTTTGCGAGTAAAACCAATTTACCAAGAGAACTCGATTTTTGCTTCATTAGCGGTAAATTCTCGATTCGAGAAATTTTCTTATCTACACCTGAAACTTTGAATTATCAGCTTACCCGATTTGGAAGGAGGCAGATAAAGACCTAATTGCGACGAAGAATCTCGAGCGCCGATAGGAATTTTTCCGCGGTCATTGTCCCCAAACGTATATATAAGTCAGGATCTGCGTGTTATTTTCACCCAGAATTCTATCAATGACCAGCTATACTGAAACGAAAAACTTCGATCAGGAAGTTGTCTACGACGAGGTTTCCGTCGAGAGTCAAAATAGTCGGGAGCTTCAAAAGCGGCTGAAGCCAAGACATGTCACGTTCTTGGCATTAGGTGGCTCTATCGGTATGGGTTTAATGGTTGGTAGTGGTGAGTCTCTATCCATTGCAGGTCCAGCCGGTATGGTTATCTCGTATGCAATTATGGGGGTCATCACTGCCTGTACACTTTTTTCGCTGGCCGAAATGTGTTCTTATCTTGGTCCAAAAGGTGATTTTGTTCAAATTGTCACAGGATATTTAGACCGCTCATTTGGGTTTGCGTTCACCTGGTCTTATGCATTAGGCTTCAACCTTACTTTACCATCAGAAATATCTTGTATTTGTCTTTTGATCAAATATTGGGATACTGACAAGAAAATGCCTGACTGGGCAACAGTTCTTATTTTCGATTTTCTTGTTGTTCTTATTAATATTGTGAATGTTGGTGCATATGGCGAGTTGGAGTTTTGGTTCACAGCCATGAAATTAGCAATTGTGGTTGGGTCATCGTTATTCTGCTTGATTGCTACATGCGGCGGAAACCCGCTCCACAAGACAACTGGCTTTGAATACTGGAGAGACCCTGGACCTTTTGTCAATTACTTGACTGATAAGCCTGTTGGTAAATTTCTTGGCATTTGGAGAGTTTTTATCAACGCAGGATTTGGATTCCAGGGAACAGAACTTGTGGCTCTAACCAATGCCGAGGTTCCAGGATTCAGAAAAATGGCACCATCACTTATGAAGTCTGTTATTGCCAGAATCTGCATCTTTAATATTGGTTCCCTTTTCATGGTTACCCTGATGGTGGCTTCCAATGATCCAAACCTACTCAGTGCTATCAACGATGGTGGAACCTATTCGGCACAATCACCCTTCGTCGTTGCGATCGGTAATGCTGGTGTCAAAATCCTTCCCTCAGTCCTGAATGCGGGAATTGTGATATGTGCCTGGTCAGCAGCCAACACTCAAATTTATATTCCTTCCAGAGCATACTTCCACGGTCAGAAGTTTGGATACGTTCCAGCATGGTTCACCAAGACTAATAGATTTGGAGTTCCTATGTACTCTGTGCTTTTCAATGGTGTCTTCGGTTTGCTTGCTTTGATGACCTTAAACAACACCGCTGACCAAGTTTTCAACTGGCTGATGAATCTTACAACTGTGTTTGGATTTATCGGATGGATCTTGATCAACTACGCGTACATCAGATACTATAATGCACTTCGTGTTCAAGGGATCGAGAGAAAAGGCCTTCCCATTTTCAAATCTCCTGTCGGAGTCTATGGTGCTTATTTCGGAGCTTTCATACTTGTTGTAATCGCGTTAACTCAGGGATTCACTGCTTTTATGCCTTGGAATACGCAAAATTTCTTCGCTGCATACACAAGTATTGGTGTTTTCTTTGCTCTGTTGTTCGGGTACAAAGCTTGGTTCAGAGTTTGGAAGCACATTCCGCTAGCTGAGGTGGACCTTACCTTTGTTCCAGATGAAGAGGACTTCAACGACAAAAAGAAGACTATCCTAGACTACATATTAGGTTAGGTCAAGAAGGTGCAATGTGTTCAGAATATTTTGAGCGCATTCTCACCAGTTGAACATGGTATTCTTATATTTGGCAGCTTGGCGTATACATAACTTGATTTGATTGTTGAGACCAATAAGGATAATCTCCGCACCCTAAAACATGTATTTCCCGACGGTATCCGTTTTGGGCGGACCCTTGTAAACTGGATTCGGAAGACCCGCACGAAAACGTTATCCAGCAAATAAATTCGGCCGAATTTATTCTATTCAATATACACCATGACAGAGGGAAGAGAAAACCCACTGAAAGTTGTTGATGTTTCCAGCTTGGACGTGGAAACTGCTCGTACATTACTAGATGCGGCTACAACTCAAGGTTTCTTGTTCGTTGACGGACATGATTTTACCCAAGCTGAAGTCGATGCATTATTCGGGTTAAGCGAGGAATTTTTCAAACTTCCTTTAGACGAGAAATCAAAATACCCCATCGACAGTGACGATTGTGGTTACACTGTGTTCCACCAGGAAATGCTTGATCCATCTACTCAAAAAAAAGGTGACCCCAAAGAGGGATGGAACTTTGGTCGATTTGACTTTACAAACGGGGAATATCATAATACTAGCGTCCCAGAACTGTTCAAATCTTCAGAGAATGACAAGGTCGTCAAAACAGCCATTTCGAAATTCTACTCGCTTGGAATGCGCGTCCTTGAACTTCTTGCAATGGGGCTTCAGATTGACGAAAACCAAGGTGGTGCAAAATGGTTTGTGAATAGACACCGTCCGGATCAAAAGTCGATCACTGCTATGCGTTTCCTGCACTATCCAGCTCAAAGTGTTTTGGATGCAGAAGATGAAATTAGAGCAGGTGCACATACCGATTACGGTACCATCACTTTGCTTCTTCAACAAGAGGGACAGGAAGGGTTGGAAGTCAATGTTGGAGGCTGGCAGAAAGTCCCCTACGTGCACTCACCAAATGAAGTTTACCGTTCCGAAGGGCGTGCGGCTCCTATTGTTGTCAATATTGCTGATCAATTGAGCTATTGGACAGGCAGTATTCTTAAATCGACCCCACACAGAGTTGTTCTTCCTCGGAGTTCCAAGAGTAGATATTCTACTGTGTTTTTCGTTAATGCTGAAGATGATGCAGTCATTGAAACTATTCCAAGTCCATTTGTTACTAAGTCCTTTGATAAACAAATGACGAGTAGACAGTACTTGGATCAACGATTTGCTGCGACTTATGTCAGCGGACACTGAATGGTGGACAGTTTGGGTGATTGAAAGCTGAGGTGAGGCACCCTGTGAGCAAAAGTGCTCGGAGGCACGTAGCGAGCAGTATACATACTTCTAAATGCTGAGTTTGACAAGATTGTAGGAATACCTCTAAATTAACCCACCACTATGCATACATAGATTGAATAATGTCTTTAGCGGGTACCGAAATAAAAAATCTCTACACCGCTATTAAGAAGGCTTTGGTCCCTCCTTATCCGGAATGCCAAGTTCACGAAAATGTCTTAATTTTACCAATTAATCAATGTTTAACGCCTTTACTGTCAACAACATGTCCGTCGTGGACTGTAAGCCTGCAGAGGAGCTTGGAAGTAGCTCGGAAGTTTACCGTAAACTTCTTGATGAGTCAAAGACGCTAGGGAAGAGGACACGATCCCGCACAGGATGTGCGGAGTGTCGGCGACGCAAGTAAGTATGTGATCCTGCACACTAACCATAGAAAACGCTGCGATGAAACAAAGCCCGTCTGCAATCTATGTTCCCGGCTTTCATTAGAATGTGTATGGAGATACCCAGCAAGTCAAAAAAAAACTTTACGCACAGAGCACCAGGTCTTCACCTCAGGTAATTCCCAAGAATTTGAGAACAGACACCAGCAAAGATTGCTCGAGTCTCTTCGGCATACTGCCGAGGTCAGTACTGAGAACTTGCACCCTGTGATTTCGGTGTTTTCGCAAACATTTATGCTAAATCTAACTGATGAAGAGCGCAGTCATCTTCATTATTACATTCACTGCGTGAGCCAGACCGTGTCAATTCTCCCTAAAGAAACTAATTATTTTCTCACTTTGTACATACCAATGGCGGAACAGAACAAAGCGATACTCCATGCGTTGATAGGCTGGGCTGGTCTTTTTCAAGCGGGTACCAAAAACGATCGCCAACCTCTAGATTACATTCAGAGTTCTTTGGTTTTGTCTGAGAAAATGTGTCAATCTAGCCACTCTTCAAATTCGGACAGACTGCAGCTCATTAGTCTGTATACAATACTGTGTGCTGCCGAGATATGTGTTGGTGACGTACAGGATTGGTATAAATATTTTCAAAAGCTGCATCGGGTCATCCTGGATCAATGTCACGGGGATTTGAGTATTGTGGTCCAGTGCTTAGGACATTCAAGTGCAGCACAATGGTTGATATCGAACTTCCTGTACCATGACGTTCTGAGCAGCTCTACTCATAGTCAAGGAACTGTGTTTAGTATCGACCAATATTGTTCTGCATTAAATATTGTCACAAAAGACAGCATATTCACCGATGAAGGTGCCGTCTGTGACCCTCTCCAAGGATGTGTGCGCCCTTTGTATGTACTTCTTGGAGAAATCACCAATACGCGTGTATACTTGAAGACACTGGAAGACGACCTGAGCAACATTGAGGATTTCGAAACTTACAAGAAAATGCGTCATCAGTTTTACACAACGCTTGAAGACTCTTTTCATACGCTGGATACCAAAATCAAAAACACTTCACCTCATACTAAATCGCTTTTGTTCCTCAAGACTGACAAAGAGCTTGAACTTCATTTGACTCTCTTTGAAGCTTACAAATTGAGTTGCCTTATTTATTTACGCACGATGATCCATAGAATGCCGCCTAACTTGCCAGAGATACAAATGCTGCTACTTGAATTACTGATGTGCCTAGACATCATTCTTGGAACTAGTGTTCAAGCTAGTCTTTGCTTTCCGCTTCTAGTCGCTGGATGCACTTGTGTTGATGAGCGGACTCGTCAAGATCTTAAGAATAAAGTGGAGCAGATATCCTCTGAATTCCCTGTGAAAAACTTCAAACTCATACTAGTCGTTATACAAAAATCTTGGGAATTGAACCCGAATGGTTTCAAACGAATTCATTGGTTTGAGATTTCTCAGAAAATGGGTTGGAATTTATCTTTGGCTTAGTCTATATATCTATGTATCAACTACTGTTTTAGCTCTTTATGCTTTGCGATAACTTTATCAGCCATGTCAACCAAGCCAGTGGCAAGAATATCTGGGGTACCAAAAATTTCAACACAAGGATCCCACTCGTGAACACTACTCCAGGCAGTAATAAATCCACCTTGCTTAGCAGCACAAGAGTCCCACATGTGTGCAGCTGCAAAGAATGCATCGTTACCAGAGGAAGGAATCTTGTTGGCGATATATTGGTACACCTCTTTCTCTGGTTTTCCTGCTCCGATAGAATCACAGGATATAAGGTTTTCAGATGGCATCTCAACGCCAGACCTCTTGAAGTAACCAGCAACTCTCTCATGGGATGCATCAGTCAAACACCAGATAGTGAAACCATAGTCTCTCAACTTCTGGAACATCTCCTTCAGTCCCGGTCTAGCTTCAAGTTTGAACCATTCGCCGTAGATGTATTCCAGGTCATCATCATTGGCGTATGCCTTAGGATCCTTGACACCAGCAAAGAACAATGATCTGTAGAATGTGGACTTGAAGATTTTTTGGAAAGGCTGATATTGACCACATTGGGAAAGATAAGAGTAATCTCTCTCACAACCAGCTAACCAGAAAAAGAAGAATAGACGAGGATCAATGTTTGACTCTTTGAATCTCTCACCTAGACGAGTTTCAATTCCTTTGATGACATTCTCATAAGAAATGCAAGTTCCCACTATATCAAAAACAATATCTGGCATTTTGTTTCAACTTTGATTACATCGAAACTCCTCGAATATGTTATTTATACAGTCTTAGCTCACAAATTGTAATGGCGCTTACTCCCGAATCGGAATACTGGTTCTACATTAGGTTCGCCTCCGAAACATTTCGCGCAGTGGCTTTTGAGAATTCACAAAATGGACACCTCGAAATCCGGACGCCTAATCCAATTCAAGCTGTTATATCCGCAATCTAGATTTATTTTAGGTATATCGGCTAAATATTTTTGGAAGTTAAAGTCTGGGGGATGGGGTTCCCAGGGAGGCTAAGATGCCGTTCTTAGTTTTGCTCATTCGATCACTGGTTATTTTGAATGCTTGAGGAACGTCCAAGTTCTCCTCTGGATTCAAGATCACCTTGGCTAAAGCCTTCGCAGAAAGAAGTGCGCGAGGCATCCCGTGCCCGTGGAATCCTGCAATAACATACTTGTCTTTGTCACCAGTGAGCTCTCCAACATACGGCAGAGAATCGTCCGTGTAACCGAGAATACCACTCCAGACGTAATCAGGGAAATGTTCAACTGATTTCCATGTGTAAAACCTTTCCATATAATTCTGGAAATACTCCTTTGTTCCTTCAATCAAACTGGAATCATCGACGACGCCGTAAAAGCGATCTTTGAATGGAAAGATGTTTTTTTTTGCGCCACCCACAATTACAGATCCATCTGGTCTGTTGATCAAATAATCAGCGTCAGCGAGATCATACCTGATGCCGTAAGTGTTTGTCAAATGTGGAGCCTTGGTTTTGGAAACAATATGGCTGCAAATTCCCTTGACAGGAACAATCTTGTTCTCAAATTTGGGTTCAACGGAAGCAGTGTACGCATTTGTGGCAATGACAAGCTTCTTGGCATACACCGTTCCCCTTGATGTTGTCACAAGATATCCTGACCCACACTTCGCAGTTTTATAAACTGGGGTATGAGTCTGTAAATTCAAGCCACGAGCAATACATTTCCGGAGGAGTGAGGTGAATAGCTTGTAAGGCCATAGTTGGCCAGCTGTGTATGTGAGACACACTGGCGAATCTTCAACTTTTGAAACCGTCTTTGCAGCTTCACCAAATAGGATTTGAACATCATCTTTACAGGAGACAAAAGGATTATTGATCATGTCATTGTAGTTCGAGATGGCTCTTTCCACAGCCGATGGAGTCAAGTGGACATCACAAGAACGAGTCAAAACAAAGTCGCAATCAATTTGTTCTTCTTCAATCAGTCTCTTGAAAGCAGAGAGATGACTGTGCTCAAAGTTGATGATTTCTGCAGCCCCTTCTTCGCCGTAGCGACTTTTGTAGGCTTTGTGCGAGTAGTACAAGTCTGGCTTCAAGTGACCACCATTCCGAGCTGTTGCGCCAGAGCAGACGTCTCGAGCTTCGAGCATTACTATGGAACCGCTAAAGCCTTCATTCTGGAGAAAATAGGCGGTTGAAGTACCTGCATATCCAGAACCAATGATAACTATATCGGCTTTTTCTGGTAAATCTTCAGTTGTTCTGGAAGACTTGAATTCAACATCAGCGGTCAACCAGAATGATTTGGTTGGGTTGGGAACAGGGAGATACTTAGACATGGGCTGAAACCTAAGAAATTGTTTCCCTTATCTACACGAATGAAAAATCGCGTGAGATAATTATTGTCCGTCCTAGTTTGAAGGGTGCGCCCGAGAACAAAATCAGAATTATTCTTTTACATCAGATTTCCAAATCGGTCTTAAGCGTTAAGATATATCATCATTCATGATAACCGATTTCTTCCTTTATTACTAGAGCCAAATTCTTCTCTTCTTTACTTATGATTGAAGAAGTTTCAAACTCATCTGACAAACAAACAAGTATCTTAGCCGAAGAGAAGGCAGTGTCTCACGATCTCAAAGTCGAAAATGTTTTGTCCCAGGAGGATGAAGCTGAGATCAGAGATGTTGCTTTCAATTTATTGAGAGGTCATATTGGTGAAGAAATTGATCCTGAGGAAGATCATCGTATCAAACGGAAACTTGATTGGAGATTCTTACCAATCATTACTGCGGTGTACGGAATGAATTACATCGATAAAGCGTCGTTGTCCTGGGCTGTGATGATGAATTTCAAGACTGACCTGGGTCTAGTTGGGAATCAATACTCCTGGGTCTCATCCATTTTCTACTTTGGATATCTTGCAGCCGAATACCCTGCGAACATATTGGTTCACAAGTTTTCGGTCACAAAGATCATTTCTTTCGTTTGTCTCAGTTGGGGAGTTCTCATGCTTGCCCATCTTGGTGCTAAAAATTTTGCTGGTATCATGGTGATTAGGTTCCTTTTGGGTGTTAGTGAAGCTCCAATCTCTGCTTCTTTGATGACATTTGTTGGAAATTGGTGGAAAAAATCTGAACAACCCTTCAGATACTTGTGTTTTAATTCGGGTCAAGGAGCTTACTACATTGTGTTCAGTTTGGTTTCATATGGACTTGGACATGCCGGTGGTTCTTTGGCTCAATGGAAGTACATTTATCTTATTTTGGGCTTGTTGTCATTTATTTTAGGTTTGATTACTTGGTTCTTCCTCCCTGCTCTTCCTCAAGATGCCAAATTTTTGACAGAGCATGAGAAGACAATTGCAGCTAAAAGAGTCTCGAACAATATGGCAGGTATCAAAACCATTCAATGGCAGCAATATCAAGTGTGGCATGCTATCAAGGATCCAAAGTCGTACTTCCTTATTCTATACATGTTCTTCTCGATGATTCCAAACGGAGGTTTGACAAATTTCAACACCTTGGTTTTGAAATCTTTTGATTTTGATAGCTACACTACCCTTCTTGTCAACTTACCTTCTTCTTTTTCGTCTGCCGGACAGATGTGGATTTGGGCTGGTATTGCTCGCTACTTCAAGATCAAAAACATGAGAATTGCTGGTTTGACAATTCCAATGATCATTGCTATTATTGGTCTATCTATTGTCTATGGTACTGAAAACGGACATGCTAATAAATGGGGACGTGTGTTTGCTTATTGGCTGGTGAACTCCTGTTCGGCTTCTTTCCCATTCGCAATCAATATGACCGGTCAACTAGTCAGTGGTCACACGAAGCAGTCGTTTACAAACGCCGTTGTTCTTATCGCTTACGCTGTTGGAAATATTGTTGGACCATTTGCTTTCAATGACAGCGACGCACCTAGATATACACATGCCCTGGCCACAATTATTGGAACCTTTGCTGCCTGTATCACTATTGGAGCCGGTCTTGGAGCTTACATTTACTATGAAAACAGAAAAAGAAATAAGCTTTACGGCAACCCTGAGGAAAATCCTGATCTGAAACTTCAAGGTGTTATTGATGGGCTTAAGGACAAAACAGATCTTGAGAATAAGAACTACAGATTTGTTTGGTAGCGGTGTTTCAAGTTTTATGGCTTTATCTCTGATTACCATTGAATCGTATATTAATTGATTCAAGTTATCTTTAAATACAATTCCAGTTGACTTATTTGTCATTTGTAGAACCTATGATATTGGCACGGAGTGGCCGTTGACCTTGAGAGCAGTTTGAGTAAAGCTCTCCGTACTATCGGTAAATGGGAGATGTGATGATCCTCCCTTGAATTTTGAAATCAAATTTTGAGTAGTCAATATACAGTCGTTAATGCTCAATTCAAAATATTAAAAATGCGAGATTTTTGATTACAGTTCCACTAGTTTTTATTTCATGAAGTGTTGGGTCTGAACATTATTTCATACACATAGGACGCTGATTCCGTAACAGTTTTTAAGTGGGGATAACTTGTAGAAATATAAACCGAAGTTCCGTCATTTATTTCAAATTCTGTTGCTATCTAAGATTAAATTTTAAGAAGAGCGTATACAGCTTAGAGCACTCCTCTCGCACTCCAGTATCTCTGATCCTGGTGGCAAATGGTGTACATATTAAGGCACCAAACGATACAAAGTTCATGTCATTTGCCAGTCTACGATATATAAATCCTCCAGTCGTAGTATTTATCTTGGCGAAACCAACTGAAAAGTAGATCTATACCGTGTAGAATAACAAAAAATGCATGAACTTTGAATGCAAGCCAAAATCTGAAGCAGGCCGGAATCACAACACTTCTAATTCGTCTTTACTCAGTGATAACTTTAACATGATCAGGACGTTCATACTTAAAGTGACATTGTTTTTGTCGCTAGTCAACCCCACATCCCCAAGTGAGGAGGTCATCTACCCCTTGCCGTTTTCCAATATTGCGGGACCATACAGGAGCACGAGCAGTACTCTATACAGTTACGCTTCAGCTCAAACAATGGATGCTGACTTCATCAATATTAGCAGTCAATTCCATGCTCCCAGACCGGAGGCTCTTAGAGTTCGTGCAATTCTAACACCCAGTCAATATATGGAGTTCGTCACTTGTTTAATTCAGCGCATCAGATATTCTAGCTGAGACCTCCTCAGTTATGCGAATGCAGGCTAAGACCGAAGCAAGCAGGGAATTGGTGGCGGGTGGCGGGTGGCGGGTGGC